>QEPC01012216.1:161937-176938 GCA_003113815.1 Sphenodon punctatus
ACCTTCCCTAAAAAGGGAAGGTTAGAGACCGGCCGATAACTGGCAGGAGCATCAGCATCAAGAGATGGTTTCTTGAGCAGGGGTCTATGCACAGGACAGGACAGGACAGGACAGGACAGGACAGGGGAAGTGGAGCTAGGCAGATCCCTCTGGCCACCATGATGCCAAGCAGCAGGCAGCAGTGGAACCCTCTTTAAAAAAACAAACAAAAAAAGGCATGGCATTGGTGTGGCACTGGTAACTTGACATGGCATTGGTGTGCCACTGGTAATTTGGACAGCCCAGGCCAGGGGAAGTGGAGCAAGGCAGAGATCTCTCTGGCCTCCATGGGGCCAAGCAGCAGTAGTGTGACACCCACTGTTTTTTGTTTTTTTTAAAAATAATAATAGCATGGTGGAAGCAAGTAACTCCCATCCCCCAGCAATGCCCCTATGGATGACCCATGTCAAGTCATGCACCCCTCTCCCCACCAAGCCACTTAGTTAGATCAGCAGGGTAGCACATGCAGCCAAATTCAGTAGAGAATGGAAAATGACTGTACCGCCACTTTTATTTTGCTTCTGCCAGCCAATCAAAACATGCCATCTGGCTTGTCGATCACTCAACTGTCCCCTTCCATATCCCCCTCCTACCAAACATGGCTGTAAGTTTTGTTTCCTAGCTCAAATAAACTAGGGAGCCAACCATCTGGATCACTCCAGCGATAAGAGCAATGGTGCCAGCACTCAATTGAGGTATCCAAAGTTTTATGAGAACTAGCCTTGGTACTCAGAACTTCGGACTTCAGAAATTCGGAACTGAGTACCAAAATCCCCAATGGATTCTCAAGTTTTCCGAGGACTGAGTTTCAGCTCTAGCTTTTATGCAAGAGAAGCTGTGGCAAGACGTGCCCAACTCTGCTAGCTTTTCAAGTGAGTATCAACGGAAACATCGATATCCCCCTAAACTGAAATGAATAACCAAGCTGCCTTGGGCTGAATGTGTTGTGGAGGATGCCATATCAATGCAGACACATTGGCTCACCTGCTGATCTGGTGTGCACCCACGGCTCCTTTACGTTACACATGGCTAGCACCATGTAGGAATCTGCGCTTCCAAGCTAATCTGTTATCTCTGTTTTCAATCACATTGACTTTTAAAATTTTTTGTCCTGCCCTTTAGATGGCCCATAGGTACGTTAGCTATGACTATTAATCTGGCTCCCACTTTTCAAATAGCACAAACATCAATGGTAAAATAAAACATTCAGGAAAGATAAATGGATGCTCAGTCATCAGACAGGCAGGATTTTATGTTATATATACATATTTTATTTGCATGCTGCTTTCAAAGTTTTTATTTATTTATTTATTTTCCTTTTGCAAAAGTTTATTTAAATCATCGAGCTTGGAGTCTCGGGAGAATCAAAGTTTCAGCTTGAATTCTGTGCCGATACTTGGATGAAGCTGTAAAAACGGATGATTTTTGGCTAGAACATTCAGAAATAAAGCAGCATCTCATTGTTTGAAATCTTAGCAGCATGAAGGCAGGAGAAAACAACTCATAGCAGGGAGTGGATCCCTGATTATAGAGCTGGAATGGATATCTGATTTAGTACCCGCACAGGTAATACCTGTAGTTTCAGATACTATGTTGGTTACTCGACAGTCTACTTGATCAACGATCGACTAACCGAACACTAAAAAAAAGTCAGTAGCTACAATTTACTCGTTATACTGGTTATACATTAGTAAATAAGGATGAAAACTTTGAAAATCAGGAGACCTTTTTTTAAGGCGGGGGTGGGGGGAATCAGTATTTTCATACAAGAAATCAGTATTTCAATATCTTTGTGGGGGTGAGGGGGGCATCGGGTACACAAATTGGCCACTAACCAAGTACCAATTAGTAACTGAAATTTTCAAATTGATTTGAATACCAGCAATTCAATGGGTATACTGTTTTTTAAAAGGTACTCATTTCAAGTCTAATTATGACCTGTGGTGTACTTCTCTGAAGAGAGCAAAGCTGGCTACGGTCAACAAAGACAGGATATTGGGTTTCATTATGAATTGGTCTCATCCAATTAGGCACTTAGGTTATTAAATCAGCAGGGTTCCTTATTTTCTCTGCCCAAAAATTGGAAATTCTCTGAAACACCCCCATTGCTAAATTCGCTGATTAAAAACAGCAAAATCTGTGGGGTTTGGCCATTAAAATTAGGACGTGTTTATTGTAAATTATTCATTTTTGGTGACAATTTGCTGAACTGATTGCCACTGCCACTCAACATAATAAAACAACATCCCACTCCAGCCAGCCCCAGAGTGGTGTCCAAGTCCCTCCCTCTGCAGGTGGGAAAGTGGGGGGTGCCACTGCACCTCCCACCTCCCCACCAGTCCCAGAATGGACCCCACATACCCCTGCCTTGCCAAAAACCAGACACGGATGTGTTCTTCTCTCACTAAATCTCTTCTCTTGGACTCAGGCATACACTGAAATTTTCACAGAGTTTCCACCTCTCCATTTCTGCTGCCACCAGTGAGTTTTGTATTCAGAAATTTGCCACAAGAACCTGGGAATTCCTGGAGGACTCAAAAACAATGTGTACCAATTGGTACCTGATGTAGACCCAGTTCGCGTACCCGATGTCCCAGAATGTTCTGTAATGTCGACTTCTGCTCCTGATCCGCTATACTGATCTGCAATCAGAAAAATCAGTACCAGAAATTACATATTTTTTTTATGGTAGCTGGGTACTCGTCATGGTAGTTGAATTGCCATTTGAGTACCCAATGTGCTACTCAACTGGCAATGCAGGTAATTCCCGCACCTGGAAGCAAATGAAGTACCCATTTCAGCTCTACACATAAAGCCTTCATTCCATCACTGGTGGCTGCATCTACCTTTGAGGAAACATACATTTGAAATAAAACATTCAATGACAAGTCCCCTCCGCGATAGCTGCGGCGGGGGTTTGGCGGCGCCCGCTTACCTTCCCTGGGAAGGAGGACGGGGAAAGGAGCTGCCGCGCGAACTGCGCAGGGAGAGGCCGTGGTTGCTACGCAACCAAATTGAAAGGCGCCCGGGACTCTCGCGAAGGCGGGATTTCCCGGGCGCCATCTTAGACTCCCCGCTCAACTGCTTCATTTGGCCGGGCGGTGAGCGGGGAGTGGGACACGCGGCAAGCCTGCTAGAGCTGAGACAGGCCTTGCCGCAAGGGGAGTGATCTCAGCAGCGGGCGGGAAGGGTTGTTGCGACCTGCAGGGATGCCGCGGGGAGAGCCTTCCCCCCCCGGGTTGCCGAACGAGGAAGGATCTCGGCCCGAGGGCAGATTTCGGGGCACATGGCGGCGAGAGGCAGCCCGGCGGGGCGCCTCGAGTTCTCTACCCCCGCCTGCCTTAATAACCTCCCACCTGGGGAATAAACGCGGTTTCCTTCCGGGGGGCCTGGCTAGCTATGAGTGGCCTCCCCTCCTCCCTCCCAAAGCCTACCGCACCTCGAGGTAGCGAGGGCACAAAACCGGCCCGGGGGTGGAAAGGACACTCTTTACCCCCTCCCCAACAGCAGAGCCCAACAGGGCATTCCCACTGGGGAGGGCCCCCGGGGTTGGGGGCCACACAATAGTCCAGGGCCCAGCTGGCCTTCGGTGGGGGCACTGCCTTTGCCCTCTGTTTGGTGTCCACCCCCCCTCACTGTGTGGATTCAGAGGGGCCTCACTGCCCCCCCCCCCGCATTAGCAAAAAGGAAAAAGGGCCTGACAAGCCCCCTTCCCTTCGGTTGCCACCACCCCAAGAGTTTTGTAAAAGGGGTATTCCAGGCGTGGGGGTAGGCATGGCCCCCCGTACACGAAAAGGGCAGGGAAGTGCCAAAGCAAAGAAAGCTGCTAAGGCCCCTCCCAAAAAGCCGGGAGCCAAAGGAAAACAACAGGATGGGGCATCACAGGAGGCTGTCCTTCGCTCCATGCAGGCACAACTGGCGGGATATCAAGCACGCGTAGAAGAGCTTGAGAGAGCACGTGTGGAGGGGAGAGATGGCAGGGCGGGGGGAGAGGATGAGCCCACCCAAGCGGTCACGGGAGACCGGGGAATGGGAGATAGCACCCCAGACTACGAGGAGGGCCAGCGCCGCCAGGGAAGTGGGCGGCGTCGTGCGCTCCCTTTTCGTTACAGGGATGACGAGCCAGGACCCAGCAGACGAAGAGAGGAGGAGCCAGGACCCAGCAGACAGAGGGATGAAGACACACCCGACTTCCAGGCTCAGATCGAGGCACTCAAAGAAGGAATGCAAGCATTGACGGAGAGCCTGGAAGCAGCCCACCACGGGCAACAAGGGCTGAGACGCACCATCGGGGGCGCAAGATCACGGTACGACCCGGAAGCTTACGAAGGTGAGCAGGTGGACAGCAGCTGGTGTGAAGGGAATGGCGAATTTGGGTGTACAGGCCTTGACAGAAACCACGAGGAGGAGTGTATCCCACTTGCAAGTACCCACATGGAAAGGGGACGGAGCCAGGCCTCCCCCAGTTGGGAGTGGGGAGGGCATACCGGGGGTCGTTTCCCTCAACACCACCATACCGGGTGCCAGCACTACCCAGCCCCCAGGTACAAAGCTGCTGCACAAGTATGGGGGGCGGACCAGTGTTGCAGGGGGCGTAATACACGGTGCTGCGGCCACAGGGAAGAGCCACGGCCCCTGTCTGGGGGTCATGCCGATGTATCAGCTCCGTTAGGTGAGCACCTTCTCCAGGCTACTAAGGAAAAAATATGGAGCGGCGAATATATTGATATATTTGCCCTCCTTTTTAGTGACCCCATACCAGATCCTAACGAGAAGGAAGAGAGGAAGGAGAAGGAGAAGTTCAAAAAGCCAAAGGCTGAACGCACCTGGTCCAACTGGACAGCTGCGTATACAATATATATGGGGGTGACAATGGCCAGATTCCCCGAGCGCGGGCTGGAGATGATTAAGTACTCGGACATCGTGCGCCGAGCTTATGATACAGGTGGACCGGGCGCTTGGCTGCGCTACGACGAATCTTTTCGGCGTAGAGCAGCCAATAACCCCCGCTTGCGCTGGGACCTCCATGCCCATGACATATGGCTGGAGTGCATTAGCTGTGCAAGGTATGCCCCGCGATCAGACAGCGGTCATGTCCTCTCGCGCATGGGGGGCACACAGCAAGTGGAAGGGGGACAAAGGGGCAGAACACGACTATCTTCGGCAGCGCCTACATGCTGGGATTTTAACGACGGGGGCAGGTGTTTTCGTACCCAGTGTAGATTCAAGCATGTGTGCACCCAGTGTGCGGGCGACCACGCCGCCTCCACATGTAGCAGGTTTCGACAATACGGAACCAAAAACAAGGGGCGAGCAGGTAATAGACAGCCCCCCCCTGGCACGGGGAACGCCAACCAGCCAGTGGGTAAGGGCGCCAACTCCGGTTCGGCATGAGGCCTTACTGGAAGCGGCCCGAGATTATCCTGACCGTCTGACCACCAATTACGTTATCGAGGGATTTAGGCTCGGTTTCAGGATTCCCACCCAGGGCCCGCGTTATCATTTGGGGGCAAAGAATTTGAAATCTGTGCAGGGTAATGAGCATCTAGTCCAGCAGAAGATCGAGAAGGAAGTGAAGGAAGGTAGGATACAGGGCCCATTCAATGAACTGCCGATCCCCACGTTGCGGATATCCCCTCTGGGCATAGTACCAAAGAAGACCCCGGGGGAGTATCGCATGATTCACCACTTGTCCCACCCCAAAGGGGAGTCAGTGAATGATGCGATCCCTCCCGAACTTTGCTCTGTAAGGTATGCATCTTTCGACTCTGCAGTCGAAATGGTGCGTTCCTGCGGAAAAGGCGCCCTTCTCGCGAAATGCGACATCAAGTCAGCTTTCCGCCTCCTGCCAGTGCATCCTGAGGACTTTGAGCTCCTCGGGATGCAGTTTCAGGGCAAATTCTATTTCGATAAAGCAATGCCCATGGGATGTTCCATCTCATGCGCGGCTTTCGAAAAGTTCAGTACAATTTTGGAATGGATCACGCGACAGCGCGCAGGGCGGAGCTTGATCACGCACTATTTAGACGATTTCCTTTTCGCGGGAAGGGCGGCAACCAGGGAGTGTGCAATAGGAATGAGGGCATTTCAGAGTGTAACCGAGGAGTTGGGGGTACCATTAGCACTGGAAAAAAACGAAGGCCCAACGACCCGTTTAACCTACCTAGGTATAGAACTCGACACAACACAATCGCTGTCTCGCTTACCAGCTGATAAACTACAAGCACTTAAGGAAATGATAACGGCGACAAGGGCAGCCACCAAGGTAACGATTAAGCAGTTGCAATCCCTCACAGGCAGCCTTAATTTTGCCTGCCGAGTCATTGCACCAGGAAGAGCCTTTATGTCACGATTGTATGCCCACATCGGGAGCGACCGTCCCCCGCATCATCACGTTCGAGTGACGAGGGTAATGCGGGAGGATTTGGCTACCTGGGAGGCCTTCCTCCAGGGTTATAATGGGGTGAGTTTCTGGCGGCAACGACTCCTGCTGGAAGCGGAGCTCCAAATACAATCTGACGCAGCAGGCGGATGCGGCTTCGGTGTTTACTTCCGAGGAAAATGGTGTGCTGCCCCGTGGCCGGATGACTGGGAAGCAATAGGGCTGACCCGGGATTTAACTTTCCTGGAGTTCTTCCCCATAGTGGTGGCAGTCGAGTTGTGGGAAAGGGAATTTTCCAACAAAAGGGTCCTTTTCTGGTGCGATAACTTGGCTGTGGTTCATGTCATTAACAAACTGTCGTCAAAGTCAGAAAGGGTCATGCGGCTGGTCCGGCATTTTGTACTCAAATGCTTGAGGGCAAACATTTTGTTCGTGGCTAAGCACGTGCCCGGGATCGATAACGGCATAGCCGATGCCCTTTCTCGATTTCAGACAGACCGTTTTCGCCAGCTCGCACCAGACGCTGTGAAGGACCCCGAGCCGTTCCCGAGGGACATGTGGAGCCTTGGATTCTAGATCTAAACCAGGCAGTGCAGGGATCCCTCGCACCTAGAACCAGACGGGCGTATGAAATGGCCTTTAAAGATTTCCAGGATTACAGGTCAGGGAAAGGTTGGGGACTAGGATTCCCCATTCCTGAGGGGCAGATGCTTCAGTTTGCGCTCCAACTCAGGGAGCGAGGTTTAGCACCAGGCACCATTGGAGGAAAAGTATCGGCCATCTCCTTTATGAGCCGCTTGGCGGGACACTCCTCTCCTGATAACGGCTTTTTTATGAGCCGCCTGAAGGAGAGTTGGACCCGTAGTGCCCCCCAGACTCAGGACTTGAGGGCTCCTATCACCCCACAGGTCCTCACGGCTATTAACCAGGCGTTACACACCGTGTGTCACTCGGAAAGCGAGGTGATTCTCTTTGATACGGCATTCCGGGTGGCACTATTTGGAGCATTCAGGATCAGCGAGATAGTCGCCCAGTCACGGCGAGATAGGTCGGGGGCGGCCCTGCAGATCCAAGACCTGGGTTGGCAGGGGGACACCCTGTTGTTGCATCTAAGGAAATCTAAGGCAGACCAGAGAGGAAAGGGCAGAGTAGTGAGACTGTGCCCTTCAGATGATACCAGTGTATGCCCGGTTGCAGGAATGAAGCAATACTTAACATCCCGCCCAACGGTTGAGGGCCCGTTATTTCTCCACAGAGACGGTACCCCGTTAACTCGATATCAGTTCGGGTCAGTCCTCAGCATGTGCGTTAGAGTAACTGGCCTGGACCCTACTTGTTATACTGCACACTCCTTTCGCATAGGGGCGGCATCGGTAGCAGCAGACATGGGTCTGCCTTCTGAACGTATCCAGCATATAGGGAGATGGCGGTCAACAGCTTATCGCTCGTACATCAGGGACACCGAACCGAGAAGGATAGTGAACCAGAGTAAACAACAGCAATTGCATAAACATGATTTCTTTTCCAGACCCGGGACCTCCAAGGGGACGGCAGGTGGTGTGGATCGTCGGCCACAGCATCGTTCACTGGGCAGGGAAGATGGCCGCGCGTACTGGATGGGGCACCCAGCTGGGCATAGGAGATAAGGCAAACATAATTTGGCTAGGACGTCGGGGAATGCTTTGGGAGCAGCTGCTCCCAACGCTGACCGCGGCAGCAATTAAATTTCCACCCCCAGCAATAATTATAATACATTTAGGAGAAAACAACCTGCCCAAAGTTACGGGGCTGTGGCTAACAAAGAGGGCCAAGGCCGACCTGCAAAAGGTGCAGGATCGATTCCAAGAGTGCACCTTGGTTTGGTCGGAAATGTTACAGCGGAGGGTATGGGCTAATGCCCATCACCCAGGCAGAGTGGACCGGGCTAGGAAAAGGGCTAACATGGAAATTAGCAATTGGCTTCAACGAATGGGGGGAATAGCAATTAAGCATACAGCAATTAGGCACGATAGGGACGAGTTATACCGGAGCGATGGGGTCCATTTATCGGACGCTGGATGTGACATATATCTTGGAGCCCTGAAAAACAGCCTAACAAAAATCCTGTGAAGTGGTATTTTGGCGGCGAACCAGCCAAGCAAAGCTGGCGGTTCTGGTGGCGGTAGCCTGATTTCAGGCCAAGGGTTAAAAGTTTAAAAGGTTAACATAGCATAGGGTAGCAACATCTCCTTAAGAGATGGGTATAGGCCATCCATAGCCGCTCAGTGCGGCCCACTGTATGGTCAGCCCAAGGGTGAGAGACGAGCGGCCGAGCCTGCTGGGCGGACCATGTACCAAACAGGAGGTTACGGTGTCCTCATCCTTGTTGTTTAAACCCCCGCCTTGGTAGGCGAGAGGGGATAGGAGCGAACAACCCGCTCTGGCCCGGTGAAACCGGGATGGGGGCAGGGTGTAAGTTGAAGAAGTTTGTTAAGGTAGGGCACAGGAGGATTCCCCTCGGGCTTAACCCGAAGACGGCAAAATGGGCAACAGGGCACAAGGACAGCGCCTGTTACAGTAAGGGAACCTCCTGCGGCGATGGTTAACAGTTAGGAAGAGATTAATGGACCCCAGTTTAAAGGGGGAAGTGGGAGGGTCACCTCTTCCCCCTTTTTATCGACTAACAATAAAGAGTGCGGCCGTTCAAACCCATACAAGTGTCCGCGTCTTCCTTGGGAGGGGGTGCGTCGACAATTTATGTCTGAAAATGCTTACAGCTTTGCTCCATCGAGCTTCAATACAATTACATCTTGAGTGGAAGTCTTTTTTAGTTGCAGGAAAGTTTAAAGACTGGGGGTGGTTAGTTATCATGCTGGATGCATTAATTAAGCTCTAATAATGCTGGCAATTAATCAAACTTTTCATTTGGGGTGTAACTTGAAATGGGGCAATTGAACCTGCAAATACATTAAACCTAGTTGATTTGTAAATAAATGCTTTCCTCGCTACTTCTGTGTAGGGAGCAGGCTGGTCACAAGTTGTGAATGAGCACAATTTATGTTTAACTTAGCTGCAGTTTCTAGCACTGTAACAGTTTGACTTTCCATTTTAAAGTCTTTCTCTCCTAGTGATAACTTTAAAAACTCCCCCTTCCACACTTTGCAAAAATAATTTCAGTCCAAATTATGCTTCCATTTGCAAATTGTTATTTTCCCTAAGTGCAGCCATTTTACAATTATGAATTTAACAATGAAAAGATAGTTAAGTGAATTGTTCACAGAATGGTTGTGCCGTCACTTGGAGCCACTCTCAGAAATCAAACCTAAAATGCTATAGGCTAAGTGCTTCTGAAATAAAACTTACCACTTAGTCAGATTTTGCTCCCAGCTGCAGTGGTATGGTGTCCAGTCACGCCAGTGGGAGTAAATGCATGGGGTTAAGAATTTGACTGTCATGTCTTTACTACAAAAGAGGCATACACCTTTTCCTAAAAGGGGAGTACTTTGGTCCAAAATACACAGAATAGAATAAAAATACATTAAAATCCCTTTAAAAAATCTCCATCATCATCCCAGAAACCTACCCACCACAACCACTATCCCTGTCTGACAAATCCTTTGCCCAAAAGAAAAGATTTAGGCTGCCTCTGGGATATGGTCAAGTTTGGGCTATGATGGAGCTCTGGGGGAAGGGAACTCCCTAGTTCTGGAGCAGCAACCAAGAATGCATTCTTGTGATCCCATTGTATGGACAAAATTGGCAGGTGGTAACTCCAAAAAAGCAGTCCCGGCTGACCGTAGGGGTCACAGAGGAGCATGGAAGGAAAGGCGGTCTCTCAGACATATAGACAACCAAACCACCATACCCCTTCCAGCATTCATCAACACAACTACACAGTTCCTCATCTTGAGGCCTAGTCACATAAGTCTGCACATTAAAATTAAAATGTGATTAGGACAGTTGATATTTATGCCTTTTTAATGTTCTGCAAGAGAATGGAAGCGATGGCAAATTTGGATTAGCTCTGTCTTGGGTCTGAGATATGTGGGTATGGGTTCTCAGTCATTTTTATTTAAATTATGCATTTATGTTCCATTTTTATAGTTCATTTTCATCTCTTTATATGTGTCAGCAACAAAACGGCTAATTGCTAATTCATAACTAAATTGGGACTGGATTTGGATTGCTGCAGACGTTGTGAATAAAACTGTATCAGTCTTTGGGGCTGCTCCTAACCCTGGCAGACATGCACGCAGGGCACACACAACACACACATTCATGAGCGTGCAACCCATTTGCACCACCGTTTTAGGGACTGTGGCGTGTTCACAAACCATGGGGAAACCACGTGGACTCATGCTCGTGTATGGGCACAGGGGTGTGCACACGTGTAAACCGGGCATGCGGGGGTTCTGGGTCATTCCTTTTCAGGTGCACAACTTTAATCCTGGAGAATTAAAGCAACCTAGGTAGTTTAAAACCCTCTAAAGGGGTTTTTACAATGCTGCATCTTCAAATCTGTGCTTGTTGTTGGCGGCCGCTGCCCAGATTGGGAGCAACATCACTTCCAGTAGCGCGGGGGAACATCTAAACACACAGACACACACACCCGTGCAGGTTTCTCTCTCTACATATCTTTGCAAGGTGCTTTTTGAGCGCCTCATCGAAAAGCAGTCTGAGAACAGAGCTTCATAAAAATGCAGGGTAGGGTTTTTGCTGGGAATGTCTTTTCAGAAACTTAATACCGTCTGGTGACATTTTCCAGTTGTGGTGATAGAACTTGAGGTAACATCAAAGTCTTCAGTCCACTCATGGTAATTCAACCATTTTTTGTGAAAGCTGAATCTGTGAACCCTTTCACATGAGGGGCGGCGAGGGAGGTGGGAGGAGAAGAAGAAAAAGAAATCCTGCTTAATTAGATGCTGTCCAGGAATCAGGAAATCTGAGGTGTTTCACTCAAGCTCCGACAATGCAAAATGGATTAAAAGAAGAGGGGAAAATGTGGGTTTTTTTCTTTCTTGCAATTCCTTCCTGAAAAGATAAACACTTGAAACTATATATCTTTGTCAGAAAGGAGAATATTCTGCAGCGGCAGTTGCAACGGAAAAACATTGACATTCAAGCCAGAGCTCTCCGACAGTTCTTGCTCCAAGGTCAAGTAGTGAATTCTTCCAGGCATGTGACCCTGTGGCCCATTAACCTCGCCTCTCCTCCATGGAAGGAAGATATGCCAAATGCAATCGCAATGCGGGAAGGAGATGACTCTCTTTCACTCATTCCTTACTGGACTGGATATACAGTTGGGGCAAAGATTAATTATTTCTCAACACAGAAAAAAAAAAGAAGTCACATAGATGCTCCTTCCATTTATAAACTGGTTGTTTCTAAAAGACACATTTCTGCTGCTACAGAAATGGCTGTCAGCATCAAGGATGTTTCAAATAAAGCATATCATCTCATTAAAAGGATTAAGCATGCATGGAGTTCCTGGTTTCGGGGATAACTGCAGTGACACCAATTAGAAGGAAGAAGAACTTGCTTTACTTTTGGAAGTGCACAATGACAGGCTTGTCTAGAGATTATATTTTGGGGAATTACACCATCATTTTTGCCTCTACAGAGGAAAAGGAACAGAAGGTGACAGCTAATTCAGATTGCAAGCTACAAGCAGAGATAATGTACCAGAAGTAACGTGATTTAAACTAAGATTATTCAAATGCACGGGCTCCCAGCACATTAGCAGCTGTGCCAAATGGAAGCCAGCAGAAATTGGCCTTCGTGCTAATGCCATGGCCTCTACAGCACCATTGGTGCAAAGCCTGACTAACCCCATTAAAAATTACCGGCACTGTTGGCAGGAGCCGTGGATAGATTTGGCTACTGTGTGCTCTGAGCTTGCCTATGGATGGGTGGCTGTGGTGATCTAGGAGCAGAGTAGAGCTTGGCAAAATCCCTGTTCCTTCTCTCCCCACAAGGACACAGAGACAGAACAAGATTAATCAATTACACCTTATTCCTTCTTACGCTTCTGCCCACTTGTGTGTTGTAGTTTATTTATTCTTTCCCAGCAATCTCGGTTTCCTGGCGATTAATTTCACTTGCATTCCGGTAACACTCCCAAACCCTGCACTCAGAAATATTGCAAACATGCAAACTAGGAGTGCAGGGAGAGATGCAACTGTGACATAAAGGGCTGGACACTGATGCCATCAATAGGCTTCCACTCAACATCCCATCAACTCATGAACCGTCAGCTTCATGAATGCATCCCTGCCTTATGTCTCAGACTGTCACCTTGCCGCCATCATCCATGCCTTCATCACCTCGATGCTTGATTACTGTAACACACTCTCCATCGGCTACCCAAAGTGACAGTCCAAAGGCTGCAGCTGGTGCACAATGCGGTGGACCGTCTCCTGATGGGTATAGGCCGTCAAGCGCACATAAAACTGGTGCTCCATTCTCTGCACTGGTTGCCGGTTGCTCACCGGGTCTCATTCGAGGTGTTGGTGTGGAATTTTAAAGCCCTACGTGGCCTGGGCCTGACCTATCTGCAGGACCACCTCACTCTCCGGGTTCTGAGATGACCAATGCGGTCAGCTGGGGGGACCCTTTTGGAGGTCCCCCCATGTTCGGTGGGGGGGGCACATTGAAAGAGGCGTTCTCAGTCGCCGCACTCGAGTTGTGGAACTCCCTCCCAGTAGAGGTTTGTTTGGCCCAGGACGTTCCCTCCTTCAGGCATCAGTGTAAGAGTTGGCTATTCTGCCAGGCGTTTGGTGAGAGACGGGGAGGGGGAGGGATGGGATAGGGTTGGGGGGGGATTGATGGTTTTATTGTTTGTTTTAAGCTATATGTATATTTTATGCTTTTATATTGTATGCCACCCTGAGCTGTCTTTAGTAGAAGGGGACGGGATAAGAATTTTTTATAACAACAACAACATAAGACAGCGGTCAGCCGGATTTCCTGCTACATTGGAGCAGCAATGTAGCCACCCCCCATTGTGAGAACAGTACACACTCATACAGGGTGTCTTTAGACATAATGTCAACGAGTGTCTGAATGTGTGCTTTGACCTTGCTATGAACACAGGGTTGGCCCTGTGTTCACCATGTGGCGCTGCTTAGACAAACAGCCCATCTTGGGGTAAATCGGTCTTTTGCTCGCCACCCGATCTCAGCACGCAAGTGCTTTCGCCTTGTTCCCCGTATTGTAACTGCTAACACACCACGCAATATCATTAGACACAACAATGGCCACGTGTTCAGCTGGAACGCCCAAATTGTCCTTGTGATGCAATGGTGTTCACATCGCGTGTTCAATGGATGTTCAATGGGTGGTCAAATTGGTGTTGGGATCATTATGGTGCTTACACACAATGGCCAAACATGTGCTTAGGGGTTTTGACACCTGATCTTTGTTATGTCTAAAGACGCTCACAGCCCCCCGTGCAACTGCTACCCATTGTGCTGGTGCAGAGAGCAGTACGTACACACAGTCTCCCATGCAGCTGCCACACTGACCCTACAGTTTATATTGGGATAGGAAATGAATAGGCAGGCAGGATGTGGACCCAGGAGCAATGGCCACCAGCTGCCAGAAGCAGGATCAGGCCAGTGAAAAGTGGCCGGTGATGGCAGATCACTCTGAGACTCTGGGCCAGAGTGATCCTATCTGGGCTCCATACATGGACCCATCCCCAACACAAGGCACTGTCGGCTCTGCCTGGGTCCCCCACCTGCCCTCCGGTCAGTGTTCAGCGTGCATTGGCTCTGCCTGGACAGAGCTGTGCCTAGAGAGCACCCAGAAAGCTGGTTCCTCTTGCACAGAGGTGTCAGTTCCCAACCTGGTACATGAAGGAGGTGGCACCATGCTACATGCTGTGCATCTGGGCTTGCCACCGCGAATGCCCCAGGAGCTGATTCTGCTGCCACACGTTGGTTCTGGGATTGACCGCCTCCAGGCAAGGGTGACTGGTCTCATTCCCTTCCTCCCTCCCTCCCTCCCTGCTGGAAGTGGCATCTGTTGGAAATACATTCCTTTGGTTGCATCACCCCTAAACACTTCATCCTGTTTGTTTGCTAGAAAAAGCAGGAGTAGACAGACAGATCAAGGGAACCCTTCCCCCATCCTATCTGTCCTACTCCTGCCAGGACCTGATTGGTCAATCTCCTCTCCCAGGAGGAGTGTTGTCTCTTTGTGTCTGAGAGATAACCAGATAGAGAGCTTCCTCCTTCCCTCCTGAACACACCTAGACTTAGGACTTAGCATAGATGTAGGCCTTTCCTATCCTACATGTATTTCCTAATAAAGTTACTTAAGCTTAAGTATGCTTCCTGCCTGCTTATTGATGATTAGCTACTCAGACTCCTCTGTAAATTGCATTGGGCAAATGGATGCAATGATCTCACAGTCCTTGCATTTCCAACAGCATCAGCTTCTTCTGGCTGCGTCATCAGCTTATGGACGCCCAGAGGGGGTGGGGGTGTCTTCTCACTCCTGGTCAATGCCATCAGTTGGCAGGTGTCTGAAGATCCCTGCTAGGTATGTGTGAATGCAGTTCGGATGTCTGGAGTTCGAACAAAACTCAGGAAGTTCGGA
>QEPC01012216.1:186649-215333 GCA_003113815.1 Sphenodon punctatus
CCCCACCCCACCCCACCACCCCCTGCTCCGAACGCCGTAGGATCTACACAGTCCCCTGTCACTTTTCAACAGTATTGGAGAGGTAATATTGCTCATTTTCCCCCTTTCCCCCTCTCACCATGTCCACTTACACCAGAGTAACCAGACCGGAGGGTTTTGCTTGTAAATTACTGTGTGTGTATGTCAACTATGCTTGGTGGGAGGATATAGAAACTTATTTGTAACATCCTTTTTGGCCTGTGGATGAACTGTTTATTAGGGATGTGCGAACGAGGTTCGGAAGTTTGGAGTTCGGACCAAACTTGAATAGTTCGGTCAACCGAACTGAACTTTTGAACCGAACATTTGAACCAAACTAGAATTTCACCAAACTGTCCGTTTGAATCTGAACCAGTTCGGAAGGCCAAAAAAACTGGTTTTGAATGTACAAACTCGGTTCGGAAGTTCGGTATTCGACCGAACTCGAATAGTTCAGTTGACCGAACTGAACTTTTGAACCGAAATCGATTTTCGAACTGAACCAAACCAAATTTCCAAACTCAGTTCTGTTTGCACATCCCTACTGTTTACGTACTGTACTTAGTCCTTTGTCCATAAATCTCCCTTATTTGTATCAGAGTATCCCCTTTCTGTGTTGGGGTGTGGGAGGGAAATTCCAGCCAGCTGGCAGTGCATCACGTCCTCAGACCGATCTGAGTGACACATGCAGACTCTTTGCATAAATTTGTCTAATTCCCCATAAATTTAAGAGGTCATTGGGATATTGGGGTACCAGGCCTCAATATTCACTCATGCAGTGGCTCCGTGTCCTAACAGGCACTCCTCCACAACCAACGCACAGAAAGACAGGGTGACTGCACACACTTTCTTTCCACAGGAAACTAATTGGAAACAGGTGGGCAAAAGGCCCAATTCAGATTCAATCCCCCTTGTGTTCCTTCATGCCAAAAGGAAGAAGCATACTTGAGAAGAACACTTACAAAGAGTTGAGATTACTGCTGTCAGGAAATTAAGGATACTTTTTCCAACTCTTTTTTTGCAGGCTCCTGTTCTACATTTTGCTGATGGAAGGCTGGCTCATGGAATAGTAAGGAGGCAGGCAGAGCAGGTAATCTATGGGGGAAGGTAACAGGGAAACTATGATTAGGATCATCATTTATGAAACAGGGAATAAATGACAAGTCTCACAGTCTGCCATTCTGTGGCAGAATTTCTTTATTGTCAACTGAAAATGGCCAACAGATGGTATCTGTTACTTAACTATATATTTCATTTAGTTTTGCCTTGCTTTTTGCTTAGATACGTTTCAATTAATTGGCTTCCCTGTCTTGGTTACATCATCAGACTAATGGCGCTTGAATGATGGTCAAACATAACCATGCTGTGCTGCTGGCTCAATGAGATTGAGAGGAAGATGGTGTTATCTGTACAAATCAGACAGGCAGGCAGGCAAAAAACAACAACAACAAACCCTCCACTGGAGAGTTCAGAGGCTCAGAAACTCTGTGATAGAGATTAGCTAGCAGATGCTGGGAGCTGAGGCAGAATTAGCAGCACAGTGTGATGTGAGAGTAGAGCTGGGTATACCGTCATGATCCTCCAACCAGTAAAGCCCCAGTGTCCCGACATATGGAGCAATTGAATTCATGTTCCCTCTCCCCTTTGCTGCCGTACAGACAGTCAAGGAAAATAAAACCTGAAGCAGGAGTCAGTCCATTGCAGCAAGGAAGCACCTCCCTTGAAGAAGAGAAAAGAAATATGGAGGGTGTAACAGCTCACCATGGAGCACTGCGTGCCGCTAGAAGGACAAGAGCCACACAGCACAGCAAACCCGGGCACCTGGATAGAAGCAGAGGGGCGGGGCTGACTTCTCCTGGCCCCGGAGTGAAAGGAAAACAAACCCCGCCTAGGCGCAGTGCACGCCTAGCGGGACAATGCAACAAGTGAGAGGCAGGTGGGAGAAGGGCTCCGCCCCTTTCTCCTCCTCCCCTTCCCCCCGCGTGATCACATGGGACGCTAGGGCTATAAAGGCAGCAGTATTACTCTTCTTCCTTGCCGGTAATCAGCATTGAGAGACTGGCCCCTTGCTTCTTGTTCTTGAGTGATTCAAGTGAATTGGTGACAGAGTGCAGAGAGCGCGTGGCTGAACCTTCCTAGCTTAACCTTGCCCTAATCCCTTGTCTTGTGTTTTGGAGCATGTGACTGTGCGAGAGAGTGGTTTACCCCTCAGAACTCCCCACGGTAAGCATGAGTACCCCCTACCTCAGTCCTAGAGTGCAAGTCCCAGCCTGTTGTTTGTCCCCTTACGTGTCCTTCCTCCCTCACACCCCCACCTCCTGGTTACATCCCCTTGCACATCCCCCCCCTTACCCCTTTCCCCCTCCCATGGTGTCCTGGTCCCTGTTATGAATAAGAGTCCTTCAAGGACTTACGTTGCCTCAGCTCTCTCTTTTCTTCCATTGTCCTTTCTGGCAATTGGGCTCTCTCCTTCCCCATGATGAGTTGGGTTGCCTTCTAAGTTGGGAGGAAAGCCCAAACAAGACCCTGAGGGATTTCTTATCAACCCCGGGTAACCGTGTGGAGAGAAGCTTGGCCAGTATACCCCTTTTCCTCCCTAGATACCTTCCTGAGCTTTCCTAGCCCCACCTTCCCATGACAGAGGGAACCGCAGTAAGATTGCAAAAATCTCATTGTCGGTGCACGAGCTCCCACCCCCTCAAAGCAAGACAGGACACAATCTTGGATTTACATGGCCGCACCCTTTATTATCCAAATTACAAACAGCGAATAGGTGAGGGGGTGACATTGCCTATTGTGATACAGGTCCAGTATCAACCTCAAACATAAGGGGCTGCAAAATACCTTTGCCAGTCTCCTCAAACCATAGAACATCTCCCCTTCGTCCAGTGCTGAGGGCGTGGCCAAAGGAGACATTGTCCATCCGGACCTGAGTAAGGATTGATGTGCCTGTCAGTGGGAGGCCTTATGATGCCCTGCCACTTTCACTGACACCCTTCTCCCAGGGAAACCAATACCCTGCGTGCAATACCCTGCACCGCGGTCCACGTGGTTTCCCCATCCCATAATGAGATGACTCCTAAATTTCCTTATCCTACTTTAAACGATACTGGACACCCGCCACCATGGGTCTGCCGATACTTCAGGCGGATCCAGGCCCCCACACCTATCACAAAACCATTTCCAAACCCACCTTGAGAGCTCTGAGATAAATAGCATTCCCAGCCGGAGACAAGTGTATACCAGCTTCCCTAAAATAACCCAATTCCTTATACGTAATTTGAGTATGACTAATCGTCCCAAAGCCAATTGAAGCTAACCATTTCCTAATCTCCCTGTTAATTGTCTTCTGGGCCTTATCTATTTTCTTGGTCAAGTCGCCCTCCCCCCACTGTAATCTGCTCACTAACTCTGTCCAAATTATCTTAACTCCATGAAAATATCGCTGCACCTCCCACAAATCATTCTTAATAACCTGGATCAATGCTACCCCTTTGAGTCCTGGCAAATCAGTCTCCCCAAGGTGAATAACTAATATATCTGGCCTGTGCCATCTACCAAGCTTCCGCAGCATACCGCTCCTCCCATGCCAGTTGATTGTTGCCCATTCTGAGAGCCCCATCTGGGACCCAACTGGGGACTCCCATGCTGCCTTCGCTGCCCAGAGCACCAGGCTGTGCCCGCATATCCAGATCCTTGCCCTCCTGGACATGGTACGATCTGTCAATGGAAGGAGATGGCATGGTTAATTAGAGCATACTACTGTCATTCAATGCACATAAGCGCAGTATGCTGCTGAGCTTCAATGGCTGATTGCCTGTCTCTCAGGGCCCGACATCCCCATTTGTGCTGCAAACATGGCTGCACCTACACAAAATGAGTGAGAACCATAATCCCCAGGTGGGATGTCCAACTTCACCAATATAGCCTTGAGGACAGACATAAATTGATATCTCGTACCTGCCTTACCATTAAGGTGGGAAAACAGAAGGTCCCCTGCAGGGGGGCGAATGGCCAGATATGCTTGCACTGCCAAAACTGGGCACAATCCAGCCTCACCTGCCCGTGCCAGCCTAACCATCTTCCCCTTTGCCTGCTGGTCCGTCTTGGATACCCTTAATCGAATTCTCACCTGCTGACTGTCACACTGAATATCTTGATACCCTATAGCCCTACCTGACCTATCCCCGGATGACTCAGCAACCATCTCGCTCACTCTGAAGGCACAAAAAAATACCACTTTGAACAGTGTGGCAAACAATGTTTCTTCAAAGCTATCAAAACACACAAACCACAACATATTTGCAACTCTAACCAGTAAGGGGAGGGTAATGGGTAGCCTGGTGTAAGCCGGCGCTGGGCATTCCCGCGCCCAAGACTCTAGCAATTTGTGTGACAGAAATCCTCCACCAGGGGCCGGGTGACCAGCCAGCTGGCTCATAAACCCCAGAGCTGCCAATTTTCCTGAAATAGTACTGGCGGCCAGTCCGTCATTCCTTAATGACATGGTGAACTGCAGCACCTCCGCCTCAGGAATTGGGAAGCCCATGGCCCAACCCCGCTGTGCCTGAAACAACTGAAAGGCCTGAAAGGCCTGAAAGGCTGTGTGGTATGCTGTCCTGGTGTGCCCCGCCAAGGAGCCCTGAACTGAGGAACTTAACTCTAGGATCCAAGGCTCCACAGCTTGGCCGGCATGGTTTCTGGGTTCTTGTTGGCCTGTGGTGCGAGCACGTGGAAACGCTCCATCTGGAAACGAGAGAGAGCATCTGAAATCTCATTCTCGATTCCAGGAATGTGTCTCACATGGAACAAAATGTTATGATCCAGGCATAGCAGGACCAGGGACCTAACCAATGCCATGACCCTCTGGGAATGGGATGTCAATTAATTAATTATATGAACAACTGCCTGATTATCGCACCAAAAGAGAAATACTTTGTTGGCCAATTTACTGTGCCAAAATCTGACAGCTACTACAATGAGGAATAATTCCAGGAATGTAAGATCTCTAGTGATGCCAGCCTGGACCCACTCTGCCGGCCAGGCAGCCGCACACCACTGATGCTGGAAATACACCCCAAATCCCTGTTTACTGGCAGCATCTGAATGGACCTGCAACTCGGCATTCAACATAACCTGTCCCCTCCAAACCAACACCCCATTGAACTGTTCCAAAAATGATAACCATACTCTCAAATCCTCCCTCATCTTTCTGGACACCCTGATGTGACAATGAGGCGACAGGTCCCCAGCTAACCTCCCATACAAATGGGACAAAAATGCCCTACCTGTTGCAACCACCCTGCACGCAAAGTTTAGGCTCCCAATGAGCGACTGGAGCTGCCTGACCATCACCTTGTTGGCTGAGACACATTCAATTATTTTTTGTATCAACGCAATTACCTTATCCCTGGGCAAGCGGGAAACCCCAAGGGTAGAGTCCAACTCCAATACATAATACTTAGGGATTGAGTATTTATGCTGCCCATCCCTAAGTAATGAGGATGGGCAGCATAAATACTGTGGGTGTTTTCTTCCAGGAGGCGGCCCGCCTAACCCAATGTTCTCAGCACTAGGCCACCCTTCCCCAACCATGCTAGGACTGCTAGTGCCATAAGCTCCGAAAGCTCCCACTTGGGGGGGGGAAACTAGTTTGAACCATGGGTCCGACTATCCCCCCCATCTGCCTACCTTGTACTGGCACAGTGTATTGTTGTAGCCGCTGGCCATCCCGATCCCTCTCTGCATTCGCCCGCTCCAGGGCCTCTATCCATGCTAGCAGATGCGGGTCCTCACTGCTGCCTCGGGCCTCCTGCTGTTACCTGAAATTATCTTGCAAAGGGGGCAGGGGAGGCCCCTCATGCTGAGACAACTCCTCTGCCTCTGTGCCTCCCCTGGTGCACCCTTCACCCCCTTCCTCGTCCAGCTCAACTTGGGACTCCCTTTGAGGTGCCCTAGGCCACCTGCCCCCTGCCTGCCTCCCCGACTCTTTATCTGCAAAATGGGCAGGAGGGGCTGCCTGCCGGACACTCCTCCTATGCCCACTTTCAGCCGAGGGGGAAGAGGCTTCTGCCCCCACGTGCTGCTTAGCCCTCCGTGGGCCTCTGGGGCCAGGGCTCTGCTCAAGGCCTCAACTACTGGCCCAGGAACCCCAGCCCGTGATGGCCCCGGCCTACTGTCCAGGTTACCTTGGCCGTGCTCAGCATCACTAAACCCCACACCAGGTGGGGTGACCCCCCCCACCAAACAGAGCTGCCTCGCAGGCTGCCAGGAACTCCCAAACTGAACCCCTGACCCCAGGGGGCTGCAAGTTTGCCTGTGGGGGAAGCGACCCCTTTATGTCCCTTCTTCCCCCTTTTTCCAGGTGTGCCACTCGAGAAGGCTTTTGCACCCCCACGACTCTCCCCTTTCTTAGCCCCTTTCTAGGATGCCTTTGTCTTCTGGGCCTTCTGGGCCCTTGCCTCAGTCCCATCCTTGCGGCCCCACTTACGCCCATGAACCTCCTTGCCTGATGATCCCTTCGAGCCCTCACTGCTCCTCATTGCTCTCTCAAGGGTCCTTCTGCCCCAGGCCACCTCCTGGGTCTCACTCCAGCCCTCCCAAGACTCGCGCAGCCTGCTTCTTCTTTCCCCACTCCTCCTGGAGTGAGCGGGGAGAGGTCTAATGCCGCTGATTGCCCCACGTGATGCCAGGGGCCAATCAGCGGCTCTGAATTTCACACCAGTTGCAAGGGTTGCTAGGCAACCCTTGCAACATTCACAGCAGCGCAGCCAAGCTTCTCCAGTGCAACCTCCACAAATGGCGGCTGCACCATCCCATCCTGCTCCTCAGGGATGGAGGAAGGAAACGGGGCACAACAACCCCCCACCACCTGCATTCGCGGCGAGGGTATCCTCAAAAGGCCAAAAATTACACGGACATGAGGACCTTCTATTTCTTTATAAAAAGAAGCCAAACAAGGTGACTTTCAAACACATTTACATACTTCCCACATTTACATCCAAAGTTTCTCAGAACACAAATAAAACCAACCCCTGAAGGGACACAAGAGACACTTAGTCCATGAATACTAAAGCTGAAACGAGTACCTAATTTAGTACCTATGGGTAATGGCCACATTGACCCTGTTGGTTATACTCAATGGGATGCTCAGTCACCGATTGGCTACCCAATTACCCAAACTATCCTGTCACCAATTTACTGGTTTTCTGGTTATCGATCGATAAATCAGGACAGAAAACTGAAACTTTGGTACAGAAACTCAAAACCTGGAAGCAGATATCAATATGGGGGGTGGGTGGAATATGTTATTCCCCCCCCCCGTCCTTTTATGATGTTCTATTTTAATTGTTTTTAATTATTGTAAGCCACCCCGAGCTGCCTGTGACAGGAGGGGCAGGGTAACCATTTTTAAAATAAATAAATATTCTAAGCTCAGAAGACAATTTTTCAGGACATTGAGTGCCTAAATCTGGCACTAATTGGGTTCCAATTACTACCCAAACATGGTAAGTCAATTTGGGTGGTACCAGAAATTCAGCCAGTCTATTCATTTTTGCAGGGACGCATATCAGCTCTAAAAAGTCTTTCTGCAAGATTTTCATTTCTTTTCTTTTTTTAATCGTGTGACATTTTTAAAAAAACCCATAATTTAAAGATACAAAAATGTTTCATTTCAAATGCTCAAAAGTGAGAAAATTTGATTTTTCTTTTTTTAAAATTTGTCTGAAATTAGGAATGATTTTCAACCAGTTTTACTGTATAATTGCTTACAGTGAAGATTGATTACAGTGTCAATGCCCCCATCTAAGTGTTTATGAGTATGAGTTCCATTCACAAAGCACATACTTTCTAAATAGAATAAATGGTTAAGCTTCACGACTAGGACTGAAATGGCAAGCTGCTGAGGTAGCTGTTTCCGATGGAAAGAGCTCTTCTTCAATGAGTGGCACGGTGCTATAGAGACGTTCATTCCACTACTTTCATTCCGCTACTTAAATTCCGTTACTTTCATTCCACTACTACCGCTGGCACTTTCTGCAGTCACAGTGTGAAAGTAGCGGAAAAATATTTCTTCCGACACTTTCCAAGATTATTCTGACACTTCCTGAGATTATTCCGACATTGTCCGATAATTGCGATATTGCAAAGCAAAGTGGAACTAGCGGAATGCTAGCGGAAAAGCTGCAGAAAGTCTCAGGCAATTCCGAAATGACAGAATGAAATAATGGCGTGGGAAAAGGAGTTTCAGCTTCAGCCCTACAGATGATGAACCCAGTAGCAGAAGATAGTGGTGAGGACACATACAGCACACAGTAACAATTTCTGTTCTTAATATCTTGTTTTTTGTGAAGGCAGTTCTGTTGCAGTCAGTACAGTGACTGACCTGTGGAACAGCCTGATTTTGCCTCAAAAATCTGTACTGCCCCTTGCTTCCTTCTGATGTAGTGCCAGAACCATGTACTGGAGACTCTAAAAATGGTTTGTCATTTTTAAACAAATAAGAAAACAGTGAGGACCTCACTCTTTAATGTGCACATCTTCTTGCTAATAACAGCTTTGCAGGCAGCCCACATTTCAGCTCCCACCAGTGAAACAAAAGATTTTTGTGAAAAAAAACAGACAAACAAACAGAAATGTGCTTGCCTTGTGTCACCCATGGTGCCTGCTGCAGCGGGTGTCCCTGTGTTTTCAGTCTCCGACAAGATGCACAGGTGCCATTCACCAACCAGAATGGTGACAGGTCACAGTTAGTGCCATGCCATTTACTATGGCCTCACCCAAAAGGATCCATCCCTGGATCAAGAAGGGAGTGGCAGTAAGCTCCTAGAACCTTCTCTAATCCAATAGGAGGGGAAGGCAGCCAGTCCATTCTTGCTGTGTATCTTCTACTACAGTTTATCTCTGCTCTGCATCTTCCTACAGGCTCTTGAGTTCTCACTTGCTGTCTGCTCCCACATCTTTCTCCAGTTCCTGAGTTCCTGCTTGGCCTCTGCTCCACATCTTGATCAAGCTCCTGGATTCCTTTACCATGCGCCCACTACAGCCCTTAATTTCTCTGCCCCAGTGAGTGCTTACCATGTATTGGGTCTGCACCTGGCCACACTCCTGACCTGAGTGTTCTTGTTCCATTTGAAAAGAAAGAACGCACAAACCTGACAAGAGACATCTTATCAGTTTTAATAGCTTGCCAGTTTGTCTGCAGAAACAATACTCTCCCAAAAAGTATTAAAGAGTAAAAGCTGAAATGAGAGCTCGGTAAACTGAGTAATCTCATCAAAATCCTAATGCTCGGTCCATACCAGAATGAACCGAGTACTGGGATGTGCTTGCCAAGTTCTCGGTGAGAAAAAAACGAGTAAGAAAACCCCAAACTGACAAATCATCTCAATTTCAAAGCATGCTCCCCGCCCCCCCCCCCCGCCCACAACACACACAAAGTAGGGATGGGCGAACAGAACAGAATTCGGAAATTCGGTTCAGTTTGGTTTGAAATACGAGTTCAGAAATTTGGTTCGGTTTGGTTTGAAATTGAGTTTGGTTCGGAAGTTCAGTTCGGTCGACCGAACAGACCGAGTTCAGTCGAATTCTGAACTTCTGAACCAAGTTTGGCCATTCAAAACCAGGTTTTTTGGTGTGTGTTGCCACTAGGGATGGGTGAACAGAACAGAGTTCGGAAATTCAGTTCAGTTCAGTTTGAAATTTGAGTTCGGTTCGGAAGTTTGGTTCGGTCGACCGAACAAACCGAGTCCGGTCCAAACTCTGAACTTCCAAACCACGTTCGCCCATCCCTACCACATGGCCAAACAGCAGCAGTTTGATGGTGGTGGGGGGAAGGGAGATTAATGCACTCACCAATCCCGGCACCGATAGTACAGGTGTGCACGGGTCTTGCGTACACCCCTCATATCAATCCCTCTGAGAATGAGGATGCAGGTGGGAAGACGCTTCCCCACTCAGAAAAAAAAAGCCAATTAGGGAAATCCTCAAGGTCAGCTGTGCAGTTCCTGGGCCAGAGGAGGAGAAGGGAGCAACCAGCAGCTACCAGGACATTGGTATGCCATGCAGCACCAGTCCTGCATGAGTGGCTGGGGAGGGGGTGTAGCGATTATTTTTAGAGAGGACTGACCTCTTAGGAGATATCCAGTTTGGGAGACTTTCAGTACTGAAGCCCTCCATGTGGTTTTTGTTTTGGCTGGGGCAAGCTAGGGGTGCTTCTGGTATACCAGGCCCCTTCCTGTCCAGCAGCATCCCTTACCACTCTAGCAGAGGTGGTGTTGGGCTCCTCCAGGACTGTGGTCTTGGGGGACTTCAACAATCATGCTGATGCCAGCCTTGTCGGGGTGGAATGAGAAATCAAGGCCGCCGTGGCAACCATGGATTTGTCCTAGGAGGTCAGCTGCCCGACCCATGTGGGGGGGCATATCCTTGACCTGATCTTCGACTCTGGCCTTGAGGTGGGGGGTCTGGTTGTGGGGGAGGTTAAAGAAGTGCCCTTGTCATGGACGGACCATTGTCTCCTTCAGGCCAGTCTCTCAGCGCACCCCCTCCAGAGGGGGAAGCAGCCAGTTAGCATGGTCCGCCCTTGGAGGCTGATGGAACCCCAGTGGTTCCAAGAGGTCCTGAGTGAGTAAACCTTGGACCTGGATGGTCACTCTGTTGATGAGCTAGTCCAGCGTTGGAACAACTTGCTGGAGGAGGCCATTGACAGGGTGGCTCTGAGACGCCCTCTGCCTCGGTCTCGTCACCGCAGGGCCCCTTGGTTTACTGAGGGGCTGCGGGGGATGAAGCAAGAAGGCAGGAGGCTGGAGCGATGCTGGCATCAGACTCGATCTGACTCCGACTGTCTTCTCCATAGGGCCCATTTGCGGTCCTATGTTGAGGCTGTGAGGGCAACAAGGAAGGAGTTCTTTGCTGTCCTCATAGCGTCTGCAAAGTCACGCCCGGCAGAGCTGCTTCTGGTGGTGTGGGGGCTGGTTAGTTCAAGGTATTGGTATTGATCTATAAGGCCCTTTACGGTCTGGGCCCCTCGTACCTCAGGGATTGCCTCGCCCTCCGCGCCCCAGAGCGGCTCTTTCGGTCTGCCGGGGGTGCCTTCTTGGAGGTCCCCCGTGTTAAGCGGGGGGGCACAATGAGAGGGCATTATCGGTGGCTGGGCTGCGTCTTTGGAATTCCCTCCCGGGGGAAGCTCGTAAGCCTTTTAACATTCTTGCGAGTTTGTAAAACCTGGCTCTTCGCCCAGGCCTTTGGGGAGGGTGGGTTAGTGGGTTTTTATCCTCCTACCCTTCTTTATTATTTGTTATAATTCCTTGTCCTTCCATGTTTTAATTGTTAAGATTTTTTATGATGGTTTTAAATATTTTAAATGCTGTTTTATGTGAGATTTGTTAACCGCCCCGAGCTGTTTGCAGGAGGGGTGGGATATAAATGTATTAAATAAATAAAAATAAAATATTAGGAGCCCCAGTTTGGCGGTGAGATGAGGCAGCCCGGGGACTGCAGGTGTGGAGGGTAGGTGGATTAATGGCACTCTCCACCCCCACGTCCCACCCCCAGCAGTTGCCAAGTGAGATGCTATGGGGGAGGGAGCACAATCGACCAACCCATTAGATAGTGTTTAAAGGTCACTCCCTTCCTCCCCCTCTTCCTCCCCCTTGCTCACCAGGCAATTGCATCAGGACCGAGATCTCACAGTGATACGGATCTCTCCATGTGCTGACTGCATGCCGTTGTCCACCATGCCATTGACGCTGCTGGTGAAATCTCGTTTCATCCCTAATTGGCCCTGGCAGCCATTTTGCACACGAACAGTGATGTTTTAAATTTGTTTTTTGTTTTTTTAATAAATGGAATGAAAAAATAAAAATGAAAATGAACGAAATCAAAAGAATGTTGTTTGCTTATTCATTTTTGGAACGTTAGTTATGGAAATGAATGGGGATCCATTTGTTTTCCTAAGAAAAATGATACAAATTTCATACCCCTACTCTTAAGACCAACTTTAAGCTCTACGCCTCTTGCCCTTCTGAAGTTTACGATTTATTTCTAGCTTCTTGCTTTGCAGCCGGATTGCCAAGCAGAATGCGTCATTCACAATGGGCACTTCAGTAAAATGGCTTCCTTGGTCTGACCTTAATCCCCAGGGAACACTTGTTCGTGTGATAAAGCAATCGGATAAATAATTCAGCTCTATGCTGTGTGTGAAAAGGAAACTCTCATGAGTAATCCAGCATGGACACACATTTACCGTCCACTCCAGGACTCTTGGCTGAGTGCAAGGTCACTTCCAGGGCAGCATTGCTTCAGGAGACTGATGCGTCTCATCTTCGCTTAATCCTAGATACACCATCCTTCACACGCAACTTGAATATGACAAAACTATAGCATGGAAAGACATTGAATTACAGGGGAACACAGTAGTTTAAAAATAATGAAGTCAAATTTATACATCTTCCATTTAATTTAGATTGTCCAGAATTCAAAATGGGCATCATGTAACCTCAATAATACTATATTGACCAATTTATTTTTCCCCTCCAAGCATTCCTATTTAAAAAAATAAATATGTATTTATTTTTGGTGGGGAAGCAGAAATGAGATATGGAAATTTATTAATTTAAATTTATTATTTTATTATTATTATTATTATTATTATTGTTGTTGTTGTTGTTGTTGTTGTTGTACATTTTTACACTGCCCTTCTCCGCAATGGACTCAGGGCAACTTACAAACAGTAACATACACTGCATTGGGGGGTGGGGGTGGGGACAAACCACTACCCACCCACACTCCAAAATACCATCTTATAACATTTTCAACAACAATTATAAAAGCATAATACAAATACATAAAAAAGTTAATACAACAATCTTTGAAATGGGCCGGCAGTGCGGGTGGGATGAGTGGGTGCCGCAGTGGGTGGGCGGTTCATGGTAGTGCGTTCCCACGGACCCTCACCCATCTCCACCCACCCCACCCATCTCCATGCATGGAGAATTGGGCATTGTCGCTCGTTACTCCATGTGTGGGTGATGGGTGGAGGTGGGTGGAATGTGAGTGTGCACAAGCACCCCCACTCTCCGCCCGTGGTGTACCTACGGGTGCCTCCCCATCCCCCTCACACCCACCATGGCATTCGCCCTGGCACCCCTCCACCTGCACAACGCAAGAGGGGGCACCCATGGGAAAACAACCTTTGTTCCCCCATGGGTCAAACATACCCCATTTCCCCTCACCCCCAACCCCAACCCCCCATCACTGAGGGGGGGGAAATTAAAATAAGTTTATCATTGGGTGTCCCATTTAATCTTAGAATGAAAATTGTCTCCTTTTATCTGATCTCTATTTGTCTATATTTAATTTTAATAATGTCAATTGAAAGGCAAGACAACACAGGCAGTTAGGATGTAGTTCTGTAAAGGAAACATATTAATACCTTGTAAAATATGTTGCTGGAACAAACAACACAAGCTAAGTCTATGCAGACGCAACTTCTCAACGTCATGAATCTCTCTGTGCTCCTCCTCTTGTCTCCCCTCCCTTTGTCCATTCTAGATTGTAAGCTCCTTGGCCTCCGAATCATGACTAGAGCTGAAACAGATAGCTTCTTTGTTACCCATGGCTAATACCCTCCATTTCACGCACCACATGGGTTATTTGACAGGCCACCCTATTACTGTTCGGTACCTGGATACTCCCCTAATTGGTAATTTGGGAGTATCCGCCGATCCAGTCACATTGTTCCTGAGTCTCTGGTACATGAACCGTTGTGCTTTACAGATGACAAGAACAAAGCCTGAGGTCTTGAAATCTTGGAGTGTGTCCGCAGCACCACACCCGGCATTTAAACAGTAACACCCCACTTGATTTGTGCTCCAGTTGCACCATGCAGCTAAAAATGATAGGACTCTTGACATTCTGGTTTCTCAGCTGCACCGATGTATGTAAGGAAAGGTCACAGGAAAAGTGGGATCAATGTTTTTAGGCTTTTCTTTTCTTTTTTTCCTTGGAGAGGAACATGTGGGGCTGTTCCTGGGTTCCTTCCTGAACTGACAGTTTCATCTTTCTAACCCACTGTGAAGGGCTTTTATTTTCTGCGGTTATTCGAAGAGTGGTAACTCTGCAATGGCAGACAGCAAAGGCTTATCTTGGATTCCGTCCAGGCACCTAAGGTACTTGGATTGGAAAATGAATATCGCGGAAGTGATCCAATAAGTCTCTCTCTCTAAAAAAAGTTATTTTTTTCTGTTTATATGTTCAGTGCTTTCTGATTTTACAATACCATTTCTACATCTTATTGCCATAGGCTGCTCTCATTTACACAAAGAAGTGTCTTTCCATCTGTCAATCTAGGATCTGACTTTAAAAAAAACAAAAACCCCAAACACCAGTTCTTCTAGTTTAAGGTCCAATCCTGCAATTGTTACTGAAACAAGACACAGAATGGTGTCCATAAATGTGAGTATTGCCTAGGGATAACCAAATAAGCTCTAATTGAAATCTATACCAAATTTTAGTCCACTTTAACAGAGGGGGGAAGAAGATGAGCACAATTTAGGTTACCATGTTGCACAGTTAACTGGTACCAGTTTCAATTCTTGTTGAAGTTAATCTGAGATCTGAGTGAATCTGAGATCTACCTAAGTGAATCTGAGATCTACCATTCACTTAGGATGGGCAACAAATGGTGTCCATCGTAGAAAAGCATTCATTAAGGCTGATCAAAATTTCATTTCTCTCCCCATGACCATTTAAAAAAAATTAAAAGTCATTGAGAAATAAACAAACAAACAAAGAAATAGTTTATACTTCAATTTTATCTGTGTTTTCTGAAAAAGTCAGACATTCTCAAAAAATCCAAATATTTGGAGTAATCAAGTATGAACTCTGAAGAGAAAAGCTGAAAAAATATAATAAATATTAATGAATATTTTCATAAAATTGAAAAATTTCAGAACCAAACAGAATGTTCAACTTTATATAAAAAATAATGTATCAGCTTTTAATAATAAAATAAATAAAATAAAATAAAGCTTTCAACAAATTTTATCCAACTGTGATTTACGTATCCCTTGTTACCAAGTGGGCACAGCTTTTTTTCTGTCTTTATTTTGAAACTTTAAGCTCTTAATTAAAAACAAAACAAGACTATTATTTATTGAACTTTTCAACTGCAGTGTAGCTAGAGCACAGGTCGACCCTTGTCTATCCAGGGGCCACTTTGAAAATTAGTGCGAGCACCAAGGGCGCGTACAACTTTGGTGTGTGGATGCTTAAAACATGTTGGCTAAGTTCCAGGGAAGTGCTGGAAATTGTCATAAAAGTGCTGTAAAACTGTTATTAAATTCCCGGAAAGTGATGAATAATTCCCAGAAAGTGACTAAAAAGTCCTGGAAAATGATGAAAAGTCCTGGAACATAACAAAAATGATGAAACATCCCCAAAAGGGATGAAAAGTGAGGGGGAAATGGCAGAAGCGTGGAATCACCCCAAACCAATGAAGTCCTGATGGACACTCACACGTGCTAAGAAAGGACAGTATTTCACTTTGGAATGGGAACACTTGCTCTTGTCTCAGCCATATTGGGAGGTAGGAATTGGATAAAGGAACTAGAAAGAGGACTAAGAAAAACTTTCTGTGGCCCACTTTTGGCCCGAGGCTGCTCGCTGTTCAGCATTCTGGGTGAGTTTGTATATTCGCCTTCTCGGGATTGATGCCAGTCTGAAATGGATTTGCATATGATGCAGATAACCAAACATTATATTTATTTATTTATTCATTTATTTAAACAAACAATTTTTAACATACAAAGTAAAACAACAATATAAAGCACATAAAACCAGCTAAAATAATCACAAATAAATAAACACAATAAGCAATGCGGGAAGTAAAACAAAAATCAAGCTCCCCCCACCTCCTAACGCCACCTCCCATCCTTTACCCATCTTCCTCATCGAAAACCTGGTGGAACAGCCAGGTCTTACACATTTGTCGAAAGGAGGCGAGGTCCAGGGCCACCGGGGTCTCTACTGTGAGGGAGCTCCACAGCCTTGGTGTAGTCACTGAGAACGTCCTCTCCATAGTTGCCCCTGAGCAACACGGGGGACTTCAAGAAGGGCTCTCCCAGCAGACTGCAGGGACCTATCCAGCACATGGGGAGTGAGGTTGTCCTGGAGGTAGGTAGGGCCGAGGCCATGTAGGGCTTTATTGGTAAGACCTAGGGATGGGCGAACAGAACCGAGTTCAGAAATTTGGTTCTGTTTGAAAATCAAGTTCGGTTCAGAAGTTCAGTTCGGTCGACCAAACTATTCAAGTTCGGTCCAAACTCTGAACTTCTGAACAGAGTTCGAAAATTCAAACCCCATTGAACTAAATGGGAAATTATCTTATAGGGGTGGGCGAACAGAACCTAGTTCGGAAATTTGGTTCAGTTCGGTTCAAAAATTGAGTTTGGTCCGGAAGTTCAGTTCAGTCAGCCGAACTGCTCGAGTTCAGTCTGAACTCCGAACTTCCGAATTGCGTTTGCCCATCCCTAGTAAGAACCAACACCTTGACGTGAGCTTAGAAGATGATAGGCAGCCAGTGCAGAGAACGGAGTAGCGGTGTAATGTGCTCTGGGTGACCCATTCACGTAAGGATATTGATGACACCGCACAACATACCTTCTCACAATCTCACCCAGCGGCTGCATATACATGTTGAACAGGAGAGGGGACCGAATGGAACCCTGTGGGGACTCCACATGAGAGATCCCGGGGAAAAAGACCCCCAATACCTGAGCACCACACGCTGAGTTCTTCTGGCCAGGAATGAATTGAACCATTCAAGAACAATCCCATTCACCCTGGCTCAGTCCCGTAGGTCACCAACATCTCATGATCAATGGTATCAAAGGCAACTGAAAGATCTAATAAAATCAGCAGGGTTAAGCGACTCTAGACAAATTCACGGTGGAGGTTGTTGACCAAAGTCACAAGCACAGTCTCAGTGCCATAGCCTGGGCGAGAGCTGGACTGTGAGGGATCAAAAAACCTCGTACAATCCAGATTCTCCTGCAGCTGCCGAGCCATTACCCGTTCAATAACCTTCACTAAAAAGGGAAGGTTAGAGACTGACTGATAGCTGGCAAGGGAGCCAACGTCAAGAGACAGGTGTTTTTTTTAGAAGAGGCTGCACGACCGGATCTTTGAGGCAACTCGGCACTCTGCCCCCTCAAAGGGAGTTATTAACCATCCCCACCAGCAGTGGCCACAGCATCTCCCAGCTGGTCTTAACCAGCCAGGATGAGAACAGCTCCAGTTCAGAAGAAGTGCCTCTGACCACCCCAAGATCATCCTCCGCATCAGGTGGTGACACCACCTGAAATTGATTCCACGAAACCGGAGAAGGCGGGGCTTCCATAACCTCTGGTTCTCCCACTATAATAAGTGCAGATTTGAAATCATGGTGAATGTGAGAGATTTTATCTGCAAAGTAATTAACAAACATGTCATATCATGCACTGGAAGACTCCAGTTCTAGGTAGAAGGAGGCAGGACCAACTAGAAAAGCTCTGCTGTATGACTTTGCAGATGCTATAAGAGCAGAAAAGAAACCCTTCTTTGCTGCCGACACAGCCATGGCATAGGCTCTCAAACTAGCTCTATGATGCAGTCGGTCAGCTACAGCATGCAAAGAGCACCACAATCATTCTTAACGCCACCCTTCTCGCTTCAGCTGCCGCAGATTCTCAGTAAACCAAGGAGACATGCAGCACTGATGCTGAGGAAGTAGATACCTCAGAGCTGTTCACTAGATGGCCTCGGTCAGCAAGGCTTCCATAGAGCTACGAGGTCATTGAGTAATCAGTCATCAAGAGCATTTCAGAACCTCTCTGGTTCCATCCATATCTGGGTTGGGACCAATCGAACTGGTTCCACACTTTTCCAGGGGCAGACAAGCACCGGGAAATCGGCCTGCAGAAGGTAATGATCGATCCATGGCAAGGGCACTGCTGATACCCCACCACCACCAATGGTCAAAGTCAGTAACAAAAACTAGGTCCAGGGAATGCCCTTCCACAACATGTGTTGGGCCTATGACCATTTGAGACAGGCCCATGGTTGCCATGGTGGCCATGAACTCCTGCTCCTCCCCACCAAGAATGGCATTAGTGTGGATTTTGAAGTCCCCTAAGACTAATGTCTTTGGGGACCGCAAAACCACCTCCGACACCAGCTCCACCATAGCAGGCAGGAATGCTGTCATACAGGTAGGTGCACAGTATATGATCAGCACCCCTAACCTGTCTCCTGTCAAATCAATCACAAGATGGTGGCCCTCAATACCTGACATAGCCTGAAGTAGATACCTTCTAACAGACGATTCCCTAAAAAGAATGGCTAAACCGCCTCCCCGTTCCTCTGGGCGTGGCTGATGCTGCACAAAGTACCCAGTTGGAACAAGGTCAGTCAAGATAGGCCCCAACTCAGTGCCCAGTCTGGTCTCTGTAATGCATACGAAGTCAGCTGCATGGTCCAGGATCAATTCCCGGATAGTTGTAGACTTATTAACAATCGAACTCGCATTCCACAGCATCAGATTCAGGCCAGGGGCCCTCTGATCATGAACCACCATACCACCTGCCAGGGGGAGGGGGAAAGGGGAACAGGTAACAATCACCTGTTCCAACTCAAAGATCTAATACACCTTCCAAGGGGACCATAGGTTCCTGCCCCATCACGACTCCAATATCTGTGGTCCCTCTCAGTCATCATCCCGCCCCCCTCCTTGTCTGCTCCACCTAGGCAGTGAGGGAGATCTTCTCCCAATGTCCCCCCCTGCCCCCTGCTCTCACTGGGTGACCATCAAAATCCCCCTCAGAGGAATCATCGCCCCTGCTTTCACTGAGGAATATGAACCCCACCCAGTCCCTCTTCCCCCCACTCTAATTGAGGCAGGAAACATACCCAACAGACCTCCGAACAAAATAAATCCCACTATATAACTCCCCTGTAAAGTATAATCACCCTCTTATTAAATGTCCCCCCAAAATTGCCACACCAGCAACCATAAACCACCTACACCTTTCACCTCTGGCTCCTCAATTCCCACAACAACAATAAAAATAACTCAACCCTAGGAATGGGCGAACGCAGTTCTGGAGTTTGGAGTTTGGACCGAACTCCACCAGTTCAGTTGACCGAACCAAACTTCCGAACCGAACTCGATTTTTGAACCGAACCAAATTTCCGAACTCGGCTCTATTTGCCCATCACTAAAAGATAATATTCCATTTAGTTCAATGGGGTTTGAATTTATGAACTTTGTTCGGGAGTTCAGAGTTCGGACCAAACTCGAATAGTTCGGTCGACTGAACCAGAGCCAGCAACAGTCCCAAAATCTACCACATAGCTTTAACCAACCAGGATGACCATGGATCTAATTAACTGCTGGTCATCCGCACAACTGGAAACAGAGCCTCTGAATCAGTGAATGGGACGAATTGAAGCTGATTGAAGCAAAACAATCCTTTATTGTTTTAAACAATACACTGAATCACACCACCAAAACGCAAGAATAAATTTCTCCTGCTCAGCAACTTCCACATGTTCTGTGTACCTTAAAAACTAATTATGGACACGCTTTCTGAGTCTGTTTCTTTTTTTAATCAAAACCAATTTAATTATAGACTATTAATAACTGTATGATTTGGTCCTACAACTGCAAGTCTAAGTTTCACGATTACCGGGTCTATGGCTGTGACCAGTCAAAAGATCCCCTTCTGTTTCCTGTTCTTCCATCTTTAGCTCTGGTGATGTTTATGTAGCCTCTCAAAATCCGTTTTCCTTAGTTGCAACTACAGAGCAGTTTTCAGTTTGATTTCTATTAATGGGGAAACACACTGGGGTAGATCTCAATCTCCATGGATGAGTGTGTGGGGAAGCACATGTGACGTGCTTCTGCAACCCCACGCACACTGCCATTACAGAGACTGGTATGTGCACAAACTGCACTAAAATCACCCGGAACTCGTGTGCCTAAGCCATACGTGTGAGAGTTCTGGATCTCAACATGGGTCTCTGGTTGTGAGAAACCCCTGCATGGAAAAGTTATTTGAAATCAGATCAATATAACCAGCATGAAGTAGGCTGTAACATGCCATTCAACAACCAAACGCAACATGATTGTATCTAAGTTTTTCCAATTTTTTTCTTATTTTATTAGAGGAATTTAGTCTTCTCTAGAAATAGTTTAAAATGCATTACACCTATGCAAAAACACTCAAATCACTCTAATTTGCACACCAGATTGTTTTTATGATACTTTCATAAAAATCTTTAGGATAATCCAAATGTGACAATATTCTCAATACATATTTTGGTGGCACTCTAATATTTCAGTGTATAACTTTATGGATCTAATTTGAAATGAAGCATACAGTGTGATGATGCTATAATTCTGCATCGTTGTACAGGGAAAAGCATCCTAAAACCCAAGGCTCAAATTACACTGTCAGATAAATACCAGGGTTGTAGACTTTTGAAATAGATTAGAAAAAGGGAAATCAGTATAGAGACATAATGCTGGCCCCACCTCTTGGATTATGTTTCTGCCCTTCCCCAAGATGGTCGTTTACTGCTAGTGGAAGATGGTAAACATCTGGTCAGGTGTCTGCTCATGTAAAAGATTAAGGTGGTTGAGGAACTTTAGGTCCTTTTAAGCCTCCATTGGAGGGTGGCCAATTGGTAGTTGCAGGCAGCGGCAACAAAAGCAATTCTGCACCAAATACAAAGTCAAAACAAAATGTAAAAACTAAAAAACAAGTAAAAAGACTAAAAGTTTAGAGTAAAGTTAAGACTAAAGTAAAAAGGAAAATGCCACAGAATTATATTTGGAGGGAGAGGAAACCAATCTGAAATATCAGGTTTTACAGTTATGAAACTTGTCTGATTGTCTGTGACTAACCTAAACCCAGAGCATTTTGTATGGACAGGCATCTTACTGGTCAATGGAGAGGCAAGGGGGCTAGCCAACTGACAGCCATGGTCCATGGCTTTCCCTGCATCCCTCGTAGGGTGGAAGAATGAGTAGCTCTCATGGGGCCTAATGGAGGGACTGGGGCCTTATCCTGAACATTATGCATGTGTAGACAAGAAAGAAGCATGATCCTGTGACTGAGTTCGCAACGTGGGTTTAATATTTCAAAGACATTTTCTTGGTGAAGCATTCAGTCCAGATGAGGCACTACTATCTCTGTGGACCGTCGTACTTTCCGTGTTCTGGATTGGCCCCTGCGGTCGACCAGGAATGGTCTTCTTGAAGTCCCCCGGGTAACGACGATGGAGAGGCCGTTCTCGGTGGCCACACCAAGGCTGTGGAACCCGCTCCCCACAGAGGCCCGGGAGGCCCCAGACCTCTCCTCTTTTTGATGTCAATGCAAGATGTAGCTGTTCCGCCAGGCCTTTGGAGAGGGAGATGGGTGAGGGTGGGGTTTTTGTTTTATTGGGGGTGGTATAAAACTATCTTAAGACTGACCCAGGAAATATTTATGTCTCCTTCCAGCCAATACCAAGGCAGAACACTGCAGCCAATCAGGGCAAGGGTTAAGAAATCCTTGGGGGAAAGTGCAGGACTTAGGTTTCCCATGAGCCCTCATGCTTGTGGCTGGAGGGAACAGGTTGTACCATGGAAACCTGAGTTCTAGACCCACCGATGCTAGATTTGGACTGCCTGTTGCCCTCCCCTTGGAGGGTCACACTAGTATAGCTCAGATATTACCTGGAAGTTCAAGGGGAACCATGTGGGCTTTGTGTCTGTTTTTTCCCAAGAACCCAATTAGCAGGGTGTAAGATCCTCCATTATTGGGATTTATATGGACATATGACATGGAACTCTTGCTTTAGGGTGTACAGAACCCTCCTTCAGGCTAGACCCAGATCAGCTGAGAAGCGGGCCAGGTGGAGTACGTGCTGATTTGAGATGATTCGTGGCCAGAGCATCATCATCAATCATCATCATCATCATCATCATATCATTAGCCAATAGCTGTTTTGATGACTAGGATGAGGAGAGAAGCAAATAGATTTAGCACATTGTCCCCCAAGCTGTCCCTGTAGAAGACGTATTGCCACCTCGGGACACACCAACTAGGCTTGCATTCTCCCTGGACAAAAGGAAAACATTACACTGCACATTTCATTGGTCTGTCAACACCCATGACTCAAGCGACATCTTCTCCTTTGCCATCTGCCTTCCTCTGAGTCCTCTCCCGATATTGTTTTGGGCTCAACAGTTTGAAGGGTCTGGAATGGAAGACTTCGGTCTCTCGTATGTTTGAAAATTAGTTTTCAAAACCTTAAGAGTTTTGGTTTTCAACGTATTTCAGCAAATGAAAACTGAAAAATTAGGTCTTCCTGTAAATGTTGATTGTGAAAACCAACAACATTCATGCAAAAAAGGACATTGCAAGTGTTGGGGGCGGGGAACGACAGACAACTGACATTTTGAAAGTTTTCTAGTAAAAAAAAAACCAAAACAAAAAAGTAATATTTTGATGGAATATAGTTCCTACATTTATTTAGCCATGAAATAGTTCTGTGGGACTCTTTTGTCCAAAGTTCTGATTAAATAATTCTCTTTGCTTAACTCCTGTGGTGGACAAACATTTATTTTTGCACTGTATCTTTATTTTACACACATCCTAGTTTGTTTCTGGTTTCTAGTTTGCAATATGTTCTCATCTGTAGTTTAAGTTGTACATGAGCTTCAAAAAACAAACTCTGAACCTTAAAAGAAACAAACAAAGAAAAAAGAATTACAGAGAGATTCTGGAAAATGAACTAGTCTTTTATGGATCCACTCTTCATTGTAAGCTTCAGAGACATCGGCAAATGTTTGCTGAAGAATCAGTCGTGAAATTGTTTATATAAAAAGGGGAATGACAAACTAACATTGAGGGACTCTGATATAAATGGAAAATTTCAAGGTGTGCAAAACAAAGGTCGGGAATAAAAGCAAAAGGATCTTTATCCAGTTCCAACATCTCAGGGAGGAAAAAAATAAAACACTTTATTTTTGATGTTCCATATTTGCCCCCTGCTCACAGATTTTGTCTTTTCTCCTTGAGTGATCATAAGGAAGAAAAAAAATAATGAAAATAAATAAATAAATAAATAAATAAATAAAAGGACTCCAAACCTGGGTGGAGGGGGTGCTTTTGAAAGTGACTGTGGGGTTAAAGTTCCCTCTCCTGCACATCCAGGTTTTCATTCTGTCCCTTTCTGAAATGCCAGAGAAGCAGAGCACTAAAATCTAATGCTTTCTTGGATTTCATTCAACTCTTCTCTCTGAGGATCGAGCCTTGGTTCATCTGTGCGGTGACCAGGAAAACATCAACTAAATCACATCCAGAATGAGATCGCAGCCCAGCACTGATCTCACACTGAACCCTGCCGCAGGATTCCAGTGGCAAAGCTGCGCTCCCTTTGAGAAACCACTCAGTCCCTTTGTCACGGGCTTCTCCCCCCAGGCAGCAACAGTACGTGCTGATTTGAGGTGATTCGCGGCCAGAGCACGAGAAAGCAAAACATGCCTCATTGACATTCCCCTCTGCTGTATCCTGAGTAGAGGGAAGGGAAGGCATAGCGTGTGCGTGTGCATGTGCGTGTGAGTGTGGTCTGTAGGAACCATATCTCCCCCACCCTGTCACGACCCCTATGGTTGCAGCCCCCCCCCCGGCTGCTCTGCCCAGCCGGCGAGAGAGATCCCCCACTCCCCTACTCTCACCAGGTGACATAAACCATTTCTTTCCCCAGTACCCCTCCCCCCTCTTACAGGGGGAGAGAGCACTTTCCACCCTAACCCAGTCCTCCTTTCTGAGACTACACTAATCACTCTTCCCCCTACAATATCCCAAGCACCAATTTCCAACCCCCTAGCCTCCCCTTCCCTTACTGAATCACAACCAAAAGCCCCCACTACAAACCACTGTAAAAACCTCCACTGACATCCACATCAGCACCTCCTCTCCTCTATGCCACTCTGAAGGCCCACTCCAAAGGGCCCGTTGGTGCGACCGCACCTGTGGAGGTACTGGCCAGGTTTGCTTTCAAACCCTGCCTGGCCGGAAGTCCCGCTGGGAGGACTAACCCTGCCCCTTCACCTCCCTCAAGAGAGGGTGGCTAGATGGAATGGCCCCGAGGGGTTAAAGAGGCACAGCTGTGGGGTCCAGACCAGGAGCAGCAGGCAGTCCAGGTAAGCCTCCTACCAAGATGATAGCTGATGGGGGCAGGCAGGGGTAGCCATGCCCACTCCCGAATATATAAGAGGCAATTAGTGACCAATAGGCTTCCTGGTTTACTGTTTTTGTTCCAGTTTTCTAACTTTTGATACTCATTGTTTGGCTCTCTGTCCAGAGTCATACAACAACTGACCATTTTACTAATGAGTAAAATGAGAAATTGGTGAATCTGTAGTGATAATACTCGGTATTTTCGAGTAATCAGCTGCTCAACACAGTACTCGAATACTGGTCAGGCACCCGTTAAACTACTCAAAAATGCAGGTATTTCCTGCAGGTGTCCTACCTCTTTAAGCTCTTCTTGAGAAATGGGGCATCAGGTATGACAGGCAGGCTTCATCATGCCTGGCACAGTGGAGGTGAGGCAGCAGGCTGAGAACCAAAATTCCACCTAGTTTCCATTTCCAACATAATTGGGTAGTTTCATTGGTTTGATCGGCATTCCTATCAGATGAAATTTTGATTTGAATTCTGATCAGGCCTAATTTTAGCATTGTGCATGCACAGAACAGCTGGTGGCCATTTTATGAATACCCAAATTGTCGATCGGAATTCCAGTCAGAAATGTATTTTGTTCGGCATTCTTACCAAAATAGAGGCAGCCATTCTGATTCAGATCGGATTGGCTGTTCTAAACCAGCCCAAGGCAGAGGTTCCGTCCATACAGGGAAGTAATGGTACAGCAGCACCCCCTGAAGGCATGGGACCAACCAAGTTCCTGCTACACGGCAGACACTGTCTGTAATAGGCCAGAGAAGGCCTTGTGGGCTCTGGGACCTTTAAGGAACACAGGAGTGGGGAAGTAGCCACACCCACTACTGGATATAAGAGGCAGATGGGGACAAAAGGGGTCAGTTGGAACCTGGATCCTGAAAAGAGCACAAATCTGCAGACAAGGTTGTAGAGGAGAAGAGTGAGGTTAACTTGGAGAAGCCTGTAAAGATTGAGATGTGAGTAGCCAGATGTGGAGTGATACCTGGCTGAGCCTGGAGCTAGTTAGGCCAGGGGGCCGGAGGGGTTGCATATCCGGCATAGATAGATGTATAAAGACTGCACTGGGCTGTATTTGTATGAATAAAGATGAACTATTGCTAATTCCCTAAGTCTCAGACTCTTGAGAATGGATCCTGACAGCACTTACAGGATAAGAACATAAGAAGTGCCATACTGGGTCAGAAAAATGGTCCATCTACCCCAGCATCCTGTCTCCGACAGTGGCCAATCATGGTGGCGTGGGAAAAGCACCCAGCAGGTCACAATGGGGAATCCATTCTCTGTTGTTTTCCCCCAACTCCCGTCATGTTCCCCAATCCTGTCTTGCTAATAGCTCCTAATCAACCTATCTTCCAGAGCAAGCAGACCCAGGATTGTCACACCATCAATTTTGTGTCCTGACCAAAACAGCAAGGAGGAGCTCAATGTGAAATACCTGTAGACAGAGATTTTAATAATCTGTTTGTATAGGCAGGGAAATCAGCATTTATTATTATTTCTTTCAAATTCTTGGCCGCTTCCTCCTGTCACAGAAGATCGTGCCAGCTCACAACATAACGAAAAGTATATAAATATAACAATATAATATATCAATAACAAAAATTATTCAATAAACAACATATATTAGGGATGTGCGAACGTGGTTTGGATGTTCAGAGTTCGGAGGCAGAACCAAACGCCCAAACCGAACGTGCAAACCCGCCGAGCAGTTTGGCCGCGTTCAGATGAGTTTGGGTGGGTTCGGGCAGGAAAATGGGACTGGCAGGCCCAGGGAGGGGTGGGTCAGCTGAGGAGCAGAATTCCTGGTGCCCTGGGTGGAGAGAGGTTCGGACTAGCAGCCAGCCTGTCCAGTCACCATCCCTCTTTTCCTCAGACCACTGGCTTGGCAGTCTGCAATTGGCCACAGGCTAGACTGCACAGAACCAATGGGGCTCGTGGTAAGGCGGGCACAGCAAGTAACAAAAGTAATTGCCCTCCCCCCCTTTCCAATTCCTTCTGAGCTAGTCACTGATCCTGTCAGCAGACATTTTCAGAACTCTCCCTCTCCCAGCAGTTTGTGTTCCTCACAATCCATTGCCATCCTCCTCCCATTTCACCCATTCCCACACATTTACCTCCAACTTCATTTATTTAGATTAGATTAGATAGATTTGGGAGTTATTTTTATTTTTTACCCCTCCCTGTGTTCTTTCTCCCTCCCCTCCATTGAATCCTTCCCTTCTCCCACTATATATTATATCCCTGATTCTCTTCCCCTGTTTTTTTATTTATTTAGAGTAGGATTAGATTGATTTAGGTTTCATTTCAGTTTTGTACCCCTCCCTGTGTTGTTTGTTGTGAGCTGTCTGTGTCCCCTCCATCCCTGTGCGTGTGTGTGTGTGTGTATGTATATATATATAAAGGTCTGTAAGCACTTTGGGGGGGCGGGGGGGAATCACAGAAGCCGGCTGGGAAAGCCGCTTGTCCCCTCTCCCACCCAGAAACAGGGAGGGCTTTAAAGCCCCGTGCCCAGCGGCATGCGCCGCAGGCCGTGAGCTGCAGGCCACGAGCCGAAGATCTGAAGCCAAAGGGCATGGTGCTTTGGGGTGCTTTGGGGCCGCAGGGGGTGGCAGGGGGTTATTGTCATTTTTGGGGTTTTTTCTGTATAGGGCTAGGGTGGTAGGGTGGGGGTGTAGGAGGGGTGGGTAAGAGGGGGTGGATCCCAGTGACTTCCACTGGTGGCAGCAGGGGGAGCACTGGGAGAGTTAGTGGGGGTGTGTGGCTCGGGTCCCGGTGAGAGAGGGAAGCCGAGGGGTGATGAGGGGGGTATGGCCTCTTCCAGCCCCTGGTGGCAGCAGAAGGGCCAGAGGGCGGGGGGGAGGGTTTGGGCGGGAGGTGGGGAAGGGCTACTGGGCAGGCAGCCAGGTTTGAGGGGCCAGGATCAGGTGGACGGAGGGGAGGGTGCGGCCATTGGGGTCGTTTTGGGGCGGGGACGGTATGGTCCACGGGGTTGGATGGCGCATGCCCCCAGAGGACCAAGGTGTCTAAGGGAGGTGCAGGTTGCCATCCCTCCCCGAGGGAGAGGGAGGAGCCGGGTTCAAGGTCCATACGTCGGGGGCTGCTGCTATTAAATGCGAGGTCCGTTGTGAACAAGGCCCCAATTATCCGGGATTTAATCTCGGATGGGGCCATGGACCTCGCATGTATCACGGGAACCTGGTTGGACGATCTGGCTGGTCCAACTTTGGCGGATCTTGTTCTGACCGGGTATGCCGTGCAGCATCAGCCCCGCACATGCGGCCGGTGAGGTGGTGTAGCTATTGTTTTTAAAGAGGAGTGGCATGTTAGGTGGTATCCAGTCTGGGAGATTATGGGTATTGAGGTCCTTCACATGGTGTTCGATTTGGCCGGGGGCAAGTTAGTGGTGCTGCTGGTATACCGGGCGTCTTCCTGCCCAGCAGCATCCCTTACCGCTCTAGCAGAGCTGGCCTCAGAGGTGGTGTTGGGCTCCTCCAGGACCTTGGTTCTGGGGGACTTCAACATCCACGCTGATGCCGGCATTGTCAGGGCAGAGCGAGAATTCATGGCCACCATGGCAACCATGGATTTACCCCAGGAGGTTATCTACCTGACCCACGTGGGGGGACACACCCTCAACCTGATCTTCAGTTCTGGCCTTGAGGCGGGGGGTCCAGTTGTGGGGGAGGTTACAGCAGTGCCCTTGTCATGGACGGACCATTATCTCCTTCAGGCTGGTCTTCTAGCGCAGCCCCTCCAGAAGGGGAAGGGACTGGTTAGGATTTTCGGCCCTCAGAGGCTGTTGGAACCCCAGCGGTTCCAAGTGGTCCTGAGGGAGTTAACCTTGGACTTGGATGGCCACTCTGTGGATGAGCTAGTCCAGCATTGGAACAGCTTGCTGGAGGAGGCCATTGACAGGGTGGCTCTGAGACGCCCTCTGCCTCGGTCTCGTCACCGCAGGACCCCTTGGTTTACTGAGGGGCTGCGGTGTATGAAGCGTGTAGGCAGGAGGCTGGAGCGATGCTGACCTTGGACTTGATCTGACTCCGACCATCTTCTCCATAGGGCCCATTTGTGGTCCTATGTTGAGGCTATGAGGACGTCAAGGAAAGAGTTCCTTGCTGTCCTCATAGCGTCTGCGAAGTCACGCCCGGCGGAGCTATTCCGGGTGGTGCGGGGGCTGGTAAGTCCGGCCTCCCTCCACCTGGATGGGGACTTGTCCCAAGCCCGCTGTGAGAGTTTGTCAACTACTTCACAGACAAGATTGCTCAGATTCAGACTGACTTTGATGCTGGATTAGGGGCAGTAGGGGAAGAGTGCGAGGGGACAGAGGCCCCATCCGGTCCAGCTTTGTGGGGGGAGTTTCAGGAAGTGATGCCGGCTGATGCGGCAGA
>QEPC01012216.1:233708-272793 GCA_003113815.1 Sphenodon punctatus
CACATACAAACCACACAACAAGTTTACAAGTTATTAATCCAAGACCCTGGACTGCCTTTAGCAATCCCAAGTCTATTTCCAAGCTGCCCCAAACTTGTCTCTACAAGTTTAGGACCAAACACAAATCCCTGAACTGCCTCTTACAGTTGCAAGATTTACAAATTCAAGACCATCCGCCTCCCTGCGGATGGGACCCACTGGTCTCTGGTTATCACACAAAGGCTCCCCAAACTGCCTCTTACAGTTTGGAGAGCTGAAAAACAAGTTCAAGACCACACGGCTCCCTGCAGATGGTACCCACCGGTCTCTGGTTATCATACAAAGGCTCCCCAAACTGCCTCTTACAGTTTGGAGATCTGTTACAATTCTCAACAACCCACAACCCCAACAATTCCTTCTCAACAACCCAGACCACGTATCCTTAAATCCACAGGTCCAGAGAGGAGAAAGGAGATAGAAAATGACACAGGAAAGAGATATAAATGGGGGTTTTGGCTGACTGTAACTACGTATGCCTCTGTGGACAATCCTGCGTGGATTACCACATGCAGCCCACATTCTCCACCAATCTGTTAACACAAGACCCCCCTTCCACTCATGACCTCTCAGGGCGATGTACCCCAATAATCACCATTCCTTAAACGTAGGGTGGAATTGGCTTAATTGGCTAAAACTGGGGTCTCCACGTGTTCAAAAGGATCAAACTGAGGACAGTATGTGCTACAGGCAGTTTATGTACCCTCCCCAAATAGAAAGAGAGAGAGAGAGACAGGTGTCCAAAAACAACAAGTTTATTGTTATATAAAACAGAGAAACACAGCCCCGGTCTGGCTGGTGGGATTTAACAAGGGGAAAAGACAAGCGGCATGCATGGAGCGTAGGAGAAGGGGGGGGGGGTCGTGGAGTTGGCTCAGCGAGGGGGTAGCGAGAGAACATGAAAGAAGAGAGAGAGAGAGAGATGCTCCAATAACATACATGAAGGGAAAAATGCAAGCAAATGCGAGGGAAGGGAAAGTAAGCTTGTGTTCATAGGACCCCCTCCCACTCATAGCTATTGGGGACAGAGCCACCTAATAGCTACCATTCCTTAACTTCAGGGGGGAATTGACTTAATGGCCTTAAGCTGGGGTTCCCCGGGGTACAGGGGTACAAACAAAGGCTACAAAGAAAACACAGACTGCGGCTGGGAAAGTGAAATTACACTGAAGAACGGGGGGTGGGGTTAGGCTCTACAGAGGGGAAGAAAAAGCAAGAGACTGGACCTATAGTTTACCTCTCCTAGCTGATTGAGCAGGGTCAGCAGCCCAGGATCCAGCGATGTTGGGGTCCAAAAAGGGGGGGAGCTGAAGTTTGGGAGACCCATTAGCCCAGACACATGCAGGGAGACCTGCATGTATCTGGGGTCCAAGGTTTCTCAGAGGTTGATGGGAAAACTAGGGGCAGTTATAGGATATTGAACAAAGCATTTGGGGAGGCTATGATGGGTCGTTTGGGGTACACAATGAGCTAACGAGGGGAGAAAACAAACTTAAAATTCCATCACAAAAAGGGCCATACAAGATGCATAAGATATCTTTGACACAGGGGGAAAGAGTAAACAACAGTGGCTGGAGGGTAGTTAAGGATGGGGGGGAGAGGACTAATGATCAGCTTACTGGGACACAAAGGGAAACCCTGGATTTCTTTATTCCTGAGGGGGGGTTGCTGCTCCAAGTTCCAGTCATCAGTGCTCTACTGAATAGGAAGAATGCCTCTTAATGGCCCTATACTTTACTCTAGGCATTTTCCTTTTTCCTCTCTTACCCCAGGTTCAGGCTGGTATTTCACATGAGCGACCTACTTTCTGCTTTGTTCCATGGTGGCTGGGCCCGATCCTTCCTCTGTCTTACAAGCCCCACTCTTGCTCATAATGTGGGGCTATAATCTCAAGCCCTTTCCCCCACATTTGCCAGCCTTTGGCCATGACTAGGGTCTGCCCTTTCAAGTCCTCCGCATCCAAGTTTGTTGTCTCTTGGTCATACAGCAGAGGAGGGGGGTTGTACCCATTTTAGGGAAAACTGAGGTCATCATCAACAATGGTTAATGGTATCAAATTCAGCTAAAAGATCTAACAGGATCAACATGGTCTAATGACCCTGGTCCAACTCACGGCAGAGGTCATTGACCAAGGTCACAATTGCATTTTCAATGCCAAAACCTGGATAAAAGCCAGACTCTGAGGGATCCAGAAAACTGAAACAGTTCAGATACCCCCGAAGCTGCCAAACCACCACCCATTCAATCACCTTCCATAAAAAGGGAATATTAGAGACAGGCCACTAAGTGGCAAGGGAGTCAACATCCAGTGATGTTTTTTTGGTTTCTTGAGCGGAGGTCACATCACTGCCTTCTTGAAGTAACCCGGAACTTTGCCCTGCCTGAGGGAGGCATTGACCACCCTAACCAGCAACAGCTGTATGTCTCCAGGCTGGCCTTCACCAGCCAGGATGGACACGGGTCCACTTCACAAAAGGTGGCCCTAACAGCCCCCAGGACATCCTCTGAGCCATAAGTTGCAAGAAAGAAAAGAGCACAAAAAACAGCGGAATTTAAATCATACAAAAAACAAACTCTTAGAACTTAGATTGTTTCCCCTTCTATTAGCCAGTTCATGTCAAGCACAATAAGAAAAAAAAAGTAATTAAAATGATCTCTTCCCTCCTCCTCGCAGACTGCTCCAAAACCAATCATATCCCATTCCCCCATCATTTCCTCCCATGGAGGAGTAAAAATCCATCAAGAATAATCACTCTTCCTCTACAATATCCCAAACACCAATTTCCAAGCCGCTAACCTCCCCTAAAGCACCCTTCCCTTACCAAATCCCAATGCAGGCTACAGATTGCTCCCCAATGCTTTTACAACTATCCTCTCATTCCAGATTCCCATATCCCCTGGAACTAAGCTGAGCATTTGCAGCTGTGAATTCTTGAATGCACAAATATTTCCCTGTCTCTCTCTCCCTATGTTCCCCTCGCCCTCGTTCCTGCTAGGACTTAGCCAACTGAAATGATCTGGGAGGCTAATACTCCTTGGGCAACCTTAACCCAGTCTGGGAACCCAGAGCACATGACGCATGGCATCATGTGACCAGCTGCCGCCAGATTGCTGCACAACTAGCTGGTTGCTCCATGAGACATCCTCAGGAAAATTCTGAGACTGCATTGTGTGGCAGTCTGGCCTCATACGGGGTTAGGCTGCCCTAGGAGGGCTGCCCGTGTGCTGGAGCTGAGCTCCTCCCACCCTACTGCGCGATGGGGCTTTGATTGGTGGATGCTGCCACCCGTCACGTCCTGACACATCATGGCTGGGGGTGGGATTTAGTCAGGCCTGGGGAAGGGACGTGGGGCATGGCATCAGCTTGTGTAGTCACCCCCTTGGCGTGCCCTGCCCATGACAGGAACCCAGCTGCCCCGGGTGGGCACCCGTCTGCTCCGCTCCCTGTGCTGGGCCCTGCAGTGTGGGTGCTGCTCTTGCCCACCACAGGGCCACACGGGGATCAGGCCCCTGCAGCTCGTGTGGCTGCATGCTTAGATTGTAAGGGTCCTGGGGAAGGAACCTGGCTCTTACTAGTGATTTTTCAGTACCGTGCACATCGCTGGTGCTATATGAATTACAAACAACAATAATTATTTGCATTCGTTAAAAAGCCCAAGGGGAGCTGACAGCACAGAGAGCAGAAAGTCAATGAAATTCCTACAGCATATGCCCAGTAACCTGTAGCTAAAAGCCCTGATGCAGCTAGGCTGATGGTGCTTTACGGATGCCGATAGAAATCTGAATTTCATTTGGGTTAAATTTTGGGTCAAGAATCCCATCTGTTCTGCGTTCCTACAGCTGATTTTTGCTCTGACTTCAGCAAAACGGCGAAGCGATAGAAGACTTACTGTGCAGAATCCAGTTCAATAAAGTGTGGCGTGTGGAAGGCATGCTGGCTGAGCTCCCAGTGTGTTTACAAGGGTTCAGACTGAACGGCTCCGCGCTTTGGAATGAAACAGCAAATGGGGAAATGAAAAGCAATAGATTTGATGAGGAAGTATATTTTATCTCAAAAGTCCCGCCTCAGGGACCGTGTGCGGTGAACACATGGCGCTTGCAAATCGACCTCCACTCCTAGGCACAGATATAATTAAAGGGACTGAAAAACAGCTATTCCGTGTTGCTAATGACAAAAGATAAGGGAGATGGTTTGTTTGATTGGTTTTTAATAAGTGTAGAAATAAACTGCCATTATTTACTTCCAGAAAAGAAATACTCAGTGGTTTAATGCAGGAATGACAAAATATTTCAGATATGAATCCGAAATCTGCCATAATTCTTCAGGGGAGCATACAAACCATCAGACGCATGCTATAAAGAATACAAAAAGAGATCAGATTGGACATACAGGGAACTGAAATAGCTGTTAAAAGTTGGTAGACCATTTCCCAGCTCAATTCCCATCTGGACGATAAAAAAACCCATTCGAAAGGAGATAACATCTCACAACAATAGCTCCCAGAGCGCCCCATGAACACAATGGAGCAGTTTTATTACTCTGTGCATTCTCGTCATTAAAACATTGACAAGTTGGCGTGGGGTTTGGTGCCCCCCCCATCAAACATTCGCCAACAAGGCTGGGGGTTGTGTCAGAAACAACTGCAAGAATTATGTCCCCTTGGAAAAAGAATTGGATGAGCTTTAAAGTAGTACTTTATATTTCAGTGTGGAAATCTCTAAATGATTTCAAGCCAGGACATTTGAATTCTTTTCGAACAGAGGACTTTGGGGGGAGAAAATGCATTTCAACAAATGAAAAGCATCCGGTGAGGTGAGCAGACTATCAGGGCTCTGAGCCCTATAAACGGGATGTGCTAGCAAGGGTGAAGGTGCTATCGTTCAGACACTACTATGAGTGAGGGAAAGTACCTGATTGCCTTACACCTGAGCTTGGGGGCAGCTGGTAAAGCCACAAACTTTAAGAGTAGAGTTGAAACTTGGTCCTCGGAAAACTTTGGAATTCACCGGGAATTCCAGAACTTTAGTCTGAATTTCCAAAGTCCGAAGTTTTGACTACCAAGGCCGGTCCCTGGAAAACTTCGGAAGCCTCAATTGAGTGCTGGCACCATTGCACACGTGACTGGAGGATCCAGGTGGTTGACTCCCTAGCTTCTCTGAGCTACGAAACTAAACTTAGCACCATATTCGGTAGGAGCGAATATGGGAGGGGACCGTTTAATGATGGACAAGCCAGATGGCAAGTTTTAATTGGTTGACAGAGGCAAAATAAAAGTTGTGGTACAGCCATTTCCCATTCTCTACTGAATTTGGGTTTGCTCACTACTCTGCTGATCTGTAAGAAATTGTTCCGAGTGGAGGAGGGGTACCTGGCCTGTCCGCAGGGGCAATGCTGGGGGGCCAGGAGTTAGTTGTTACCACCATGCTGCTGCCTGCTTCTGCTTGGCCCCAAGGAGGCCAGAGGGATCTCTGCCTTGCTCCACTTCCCCTGGCCTGGCATGTCGAAGTTACCAGTGCCACACCAATGCCATGCCTTTAAAAAAAAAGAAAAAAAAAGATGGTGCCACTGCTGCTTTTCTGCTTGCCGTGCTTGGCATCATGGCAGTCAGAAGGATCTGCCTAGCTCCACTTCCCCTGTCCTAGCCTGTCCATATACTAGGGGCAATGCCGGGCGTTGCCACCAGTGCCAAATATACTTCAAGTTTGGGTGCTGGTGCTGCTGCTGCTTGCACTGCCTGTTGGGAAGTCGGCAGCACACTAGGGGCCAGAGAGGGATCACTTTTGCAGTGGTTTTTTCAGGCACTGCGATTGTACGTTGTCTGTGGGTTCAACTTGGCCAAGATGTGACTGACCACTGGGACACAGGAGAGAGATACTTATTCTTTCTTACAACAGTGATTTCTGATTCCCCAAACTTCTTCCTGGAGGTATAAAGAAACTGCTTAAGTAAAATTAGGGCCGTACCGAACAGTATTTCTGGGTACTTGGCCGAATTCCAAAGTTCCAAGTAATCAGTCCGAGTCCTCGGTGGCCCTTCAGCACTGTTTCCAAAGTTTCAGAATTTGGAATTGGAATTCCGGACCTCAGAAAACTTTGGAAATTTCAGAACTATTCGGCTCCAGACCAGCTTCTCAGCAGGTGTTGCCATGTGCAACAGTGCAGCCATTTAATTGGCTAGCCAATCAGGGTGCCCAATAGTGCATCCACCCTTTCATCCCTCCCTTTCCCCATTAATTGGCTAGCCAATCAGGGTGCACAATACATGCAGCCCTTCCTCCCTCCCCTCCCCCCATCTGCTGTGCCATACCACAGCCTAGAGAACACACACGCAACCCAGAAAAACAGTGTGCAACTGCATGGAGAAATAAATCCCACCAAAAAAAGCAGCAAGCCCTGCAGTCACAAAATTACAAATCCAGACATTCACACACACACATACACCGGGCACCCTTTTGGCAAGGCATTGGTACTGTGGCACAGTTAACTTGAACAGACCAGTCAAGGGGAAGTGGAGCCAGGCAGAGAGATCCCAGTCTGGCCTCATGGTGCCAAGCATCTGGCGGAACAGTAGAAGTTTGAGTTACACTTTGCAATTAGGCTCGGCTGTACCATGCGACAGCCACAGCCATGGTAAAAAAGAAAGAACACATACAACCCCTCAAAACAGTGTGCAACTGCATGAGAAATAAAAATCTCACCCAAAGCCAGTCAGCTTGCCCAGCAGACAAAATTATAACACCCACAAGAAAGAAACCAGACACACACATACACACCCTCTAGTCTTGGCATGACATGTACTGTGTGTTAGGTGGGGCAGGGGTAGAAAGGAAGGGGCGGGGCAGGGCAGGATGGATGGGGAACTGCGAGGGTCTCCTCTCCTCTCTCTCCAGTAAGCGAACCGTGGGGTTGGTAATGCCCTCAGAGTTGTAGGTGGGCTTTCTCTCAGTTCTTGAAAGCAACCCAGATCATCAGAGGGCTCACGAGAGAGGAGCAAGGCCCCCAACAGGGGAGGAGATGAGGTGGGGAGTGGGGGCGAGAACCCTTCCATCAGGTACAGTCGCTCTTACACACACCATGGGACAACAGGGGACAGCGGGGGTGTCAGGGTGGCAGAAAGACCAGGTCAGGGATCCCAGGGGTGGGGGGTCCAGGGCAGGGTCACAGGGGCTGAGGGCACTGATCAAGGGGGGAGGGAAGCCTTCACTCGGGAACACAGGGAGAGAGTCCAGGAAAAGGGGGGAACTCTCATACAAAAAGGGAGGAGTGCAGTAACAGGGCGACAAGGGGGGACCACGCTTACTCACAGATTCACTCACAAGGCAAGAAGGGGCAAGACGAAGAGGCACAGCAAGGACAGGCATCCAACAGCAACAAAGCTTCCACACTCCAAGATACCCAAAGCCAAGAACACAGGAGGGGCCAGTCTCTCTCTCGATTACCGGCGGGGAAGTTGCAGCCCTGCCGGTCTCTTATACTTCCTGGTCAAAGGCCATTATTCCAGCCGTGAGCGGGGCTCTGCCCCCAGGCACCACACAATGTTCTGCCAGGCAACCACTGTGTCTGGGCGGGGCCACAGTCTGCGTTTTGGCCAGGGGAGGGGCCGCCCAAGATGCCTGTTGCTTCCGTCGCCCCCCACTGGGGCCTGGGCCTGGCAACACGGGGGGAATCGGGGTCTTTTGTCTGGGCTGCTGTTGCTGCCCCCCCTGCCACTGCCCCTCATGCCGAGCTCTGGCCCGTGGTGTGACAGCAGTCCAAGCCCACCCCCACCCCTATCCACAACCCCAGCTTAGTATGGTGGCGGCAGCAATGGAATTGAAGGAGGAGGCGCAGGGCGTGGATATTGACTGTCGGCTCCCAGGAACGTTCCGATGCACCATAGTGTTTCCACGCTATGAGATAATGGAGCCAGGACCCATGGAATTTCGAATCTATAATTGCCTGGACTTCATATTCAGGCTGCCCCTGTAAGAGGAGGCGGGGTGGGGTGGCTCGCTGGATGGGGTATCGCGGGGGCAAAACCCACTTCAGGAGGGAGACATGGAAGGAAGGGTGATTCTGAGATGGACGGGGAGTGCCATGGTGTATGTAACCTTATTCAATTTACGAGTAATGGGGAAAGGGCCCATGTACGCATCATCCAGTTTAGCAGACGGGTGTAATGATGGGTAATTTTTTCATCGGACCCAAACTAACTCCCCCATCTGTAGGGGGGTGCTGGGGAGATGCCACTTATACACACAGGCCTTGTACCACTGGCGTGCCCTGAGTATACATCGCTCTGCGATACGCTGAGCAGTCTTAATTCGAACCACCAGTGTCCGTGCCACCGGGATCGTCATTTGTGGTACGTCAGGTAGCCAAAGAGGAGGATGGTAACCATAGGTTACAAAAAATGGTGAATTACCCAAGGAGGCATTGGGGCTATTAATATAGGTAAACTCCCCAGCAGGAGGGGTTTTCCCAATCGTCCTGGAGGTAGGAACAGAAGCATCAGAGGTACTGTTCTATGTGCTGGTTTACTCGCTCTACTTGCCCGTTGGCTTGTGCGTGATACGCTGTCGTATTAGTTACTAAAACCATTTTAGTGACTAAAACCATTTTTTTGCTTGAATTTGTTTTCATGTAAAAATAATTATTTTAAAAAAGTCACGGTCAAGGCACAAAATGGTGCTGCCATTGGGAAAGGATGCACGTGCATAGAACAGTCTGGTGGCCATTTCAATTAAAATTCTTTTAAAATTTAAAAATTGCTATGCAGGCGTAACTGGCCACTGGACCACTCTGTGCATGCACACCCTCTTCTAAAATGGCAGCAGCAGCGTCACTTGCCATTTTGGCAATCCATTCTTCATGTGCCCAGACCGGATGCCTTTTGCCAAAACGACAGCAACGCTGCAACCACCATTTTGGGAAAAGGGTACCCATGTGCAGAATGGTCTGGCAGTCATTTTGTGCATGAGCAGTGATTTTATTTTATTTATTTATTTATTTACTTATTTCGTTACTCCTTTTTAAACAAAACAAACAAATGAAAACAAACACATTTTTAACAAAAAACAGAAAATTAATGGCTTTTGTAAATGAAAACTAAAATGAAACTTAATGAGGTGACTTCTGAAAAGTGAAAACCCCTGAGATTGAACGGTAGCGGGCCCAGGGGAGCGCCCTGTGGCACCCCACTCAATACTTCCCCTCGAGATCAATTGGGAGACATTGATGAGCACTCTTTGGCTACGGTTCTTCAACCAGCTGTAAATCCACCTAATTGTATTATCGTCTAGCCCACAGTTTACCAGCTTGTCTGCAAAAATATCATGGGGAGCTCTGACAAATGCTTTACTGAAATGAAGATATATTGCGTACATAACCTTCCCATGATCCATTAAGCTAGTAAGTCAATCAAAAAAGGAGATATGATTTGTCTTGGATGACCTATTCTTGAGAAATCCATGCTGGTTTCTAGTAATCACGACATTGTTTTCTAGATGCTGACAGATTGACTGCTTTATAATCTATTCTAATATCTTTCCAGGTATTGATGTCAGGTCCTCCTTTCTCCCATTTTTGAAGATAGGGACATTTGCCCGTCTCCAGTCTTCCAGCACCTTCCCCATTCTCCAAGTGTTCTAAATGCTAACTAGAACGGAAATAAAAAATCTCTGGGAGTACTGTTTCAGGCAGAAACAGCATTTTTGCCTTCATTCACACAAGGGGTGTTTTCAGATGTGACGAGATGACAGTGAACCACGCTGACCTGTGGTCACTGTGCCCTGCATGTCTGTTCAGCGGCTGCCAGATGTTCGCCACGCTGAATACCCACATGGGGTCAATTTCAACCACGCTTCCCGGGCTACCGGCGTGAAAATTGGCTGAAGCGTGGTGAAAGTGATTCCAGGCGAGCATAAAAAAAAAGTAACGTCTGGTCGGCTATCACGGCCCGGAATCCCCGACGGGATTCCGGGCCGTGGTGAACTTGGCCAGACGCTGCGGTGGCATTGGCCTCGCCGCCCGCCCGTCTCCCCAGAGGGCGGGCAGCGAGGCAGCGTGGAGGGGGCGGGACCGTGTGGCCTCATGTTGCGCTGCGCGGCCCCGGCCCCTCCCTGATTCCCCACCAGGATCCCCGGCACATCTGTTTGCTGTGCCTGGGTGATCCCAGTGGGGAATTTCTGGGTTGTTTTCGGGATGGAGCAAAACTGCCCAGTCACGTCTGAAAACACCCAAGGATGAAATCTCCTGGCATTTTCAACATTTTTTTCTTATTTTCCACTAATTTCCACAATTTGCATAATTTCCTGTAATTTATGATAATTTATGGTAATCTTCGGTATTTTTCAGTAATTTCTAGTATTATTGGTAATACCGGAAATTACCAAAAATCACCGGAAATTATTAGAAACTACCAGAAACTAATAAAATGGTGGAAAAGAGCAGAAAGTCATAGAAAACGTAAAAATGTCAGTACATTTCCTCCTTGCTTCCAAAAGGTCAGTATTTATTTACATAACGAGAGCATCTGCTGTCACTTCAGGCCTAATAAGACCGACAAAGGTTCTGAGAGTACATCAGCAAGTTTTTATTTTATTTTATTTTATTTTGAATAGATTTATACCCCGCCCCTTCAGCTAAAGCAGTTCCGTTACTACACTCCCCACCTGTTTATCTACCCTGAGCTGTAATTTCCCCCCTCATCATTCATGCTACTTTGCCAGTTTGGGCAAAGTTCCCTTTTTGGGATAAGACAGAGACAAAATAGGAGTTGAGCAATTACACTTTCTTTTTGTCACCTTTTCACATTTCACCATCTCCACCAAGCAGCGGACCTACGACTTCCTCGTTCTCTCTCTTACTTATAACGTTGGAGGCCCCCTTAGAATGCCTCACTAGCCTCAGCTCATTCTGTGCTTTTGCTTCCCTGACACAATTCTCTACAATTCTGGGCTACTTGTCTCTATACGTCCTTGGTGGCTTGTCGCTCTTCCCATTTCTTATGTGTGTCCTTTTTTATTTCTCCACTCATCAAAAAGTTCTTTGGTTTCTTTAGATACCTCCGATTTTCTTTCTCATTGGAACTTTTTGCGATTTGTGCCTTCAGTATTTCATTTTTCAGAAAATCCCACCCATCTTGGACTCCTTTTTCCTTTACACTTTCTAGCCATGGGATTCTGCCTAGCATTTCTCCGACTTTATTCAAATTAGCTTTCCTAAAGTCCAAGCTACACATTTGACTTTTCTATAAGATTTTTTTGGGTAGATTCAGGTACTGGAAATTCCCATTTTTGCGGGTACTCCTTTGAGCTGTACTCTTGAAAAATTTCAGCTGCAAAACCTTGATTTCCCTCCCAACCTTCAAATCCTGCCTTTAATCTCTCTCTCCTTGGTAAGGCCTTCTCCAACTCATAACCCCTTAGATTGCTGCTAATATTCCCATCCAATCATATCCTTTAGGATCCACCTTCTACCTTGTAACTACTTTTGACCTTGAGCTGCAACTAGTTCCTCACCTCTTTTCCCATGCGGCCCTCTAAGCGTTGATCTCCCTCACGAGTCCCTGAACGCATCCATTTTTCTTCGACCCAACCTTGTAATCCTTCCTAAAACCCTGCCTCTTCTATCAAGTTTCCCTAGCTCCTCATCCCCAGAAACAGGTTAATGATGCTTCCTCTTCTATCCATTTAATCCAGATCCCCTTCTCCTCTGTAGCTAAGCCTGGGAATCTGTGATTACAACTTAGTGAATGCATCCCTGTTAGGGCAGAAATGGGTAGCTCATTTTCTACCTGTGGGTAATACTAGGGCATAAACAAAATGTTGTCCTTCTCTAAAATCTCATTGAGAATAAGCTTCTTAATGACATTTTTCATCTTGAGAATCTTGTAAGAATCGGGCGTCCTCGCAAGATTCTCATGAGATTCTTGAAACGTTCAGAATAGAAAACAATTTTCTGCACATGCAAAAAATGGCCTCAAGGGCCATTCTTTAAATGTGTAGCTGCTTTGCGCATAACACAGACCTTTTCAGGGGTAATTCTGAGAATCTCAACAATTAATCTTAAGAATCAATCTCACGGGGATCTCATGAGATCTCACCAGGGTTGCGAGATTCTTGCAAGATTATTTTGGTCTCCTTTTATGTTATGTATGATAGCTTGATTATTGTTATTTTATTGAATGTAAGCCACCCCAAGCTACCTGTGGCAGGAGGGGTGAGGTAGTAAAACTTTTAATAAATATATATAAACAAATAAGATTCTTGTGAGAATAAATTTCATTCTAGTTTCAGCCCTAGGATTATTTTCTAATACTGTGTTGGGTACTCGACAGTCGACAGGCAACTCATTTATAGATTGGGCACCCGAATACTCAAACAATAAGATAGTTACTCAATACATCGGTCCTGATCAGTAAATGGGGATGGACACACGCACCAAAAAACCAGGAAATACATTTTTAAAAATTGGGACCAAAAGTCAAAAACTCAGGACTGAAAGTCAAATTTCCAGGACAGAAATCCATAGGGGTTGGAAGTAAAAAAACTCAGGATCAGAAGTCGACATTCTGGGACATTACATGACATCAGGTACCTGAATTGGGTCAGAATTGGGTATTGATCGGTACTCATTGTGTGTTTTTACACACACATTTCTTCTGCATGTTTGCTGTTACATCCTGAATTTTCTGTGTGTCTAAATCACTCACCCAGATCTTAAACATCCGGCTCTTTGAACTTCTGCACAGAACTTCTCCTAGAACTTTTGTGTGTAAAAGGTTCTCCTGATAAACAGCTTTGCTTCAGGCCGCTGTGGTCACTTGGTTTCCATGGCAGCCCCTTACGTCTACAGCTGCGACTACTTTAGGCTGCCTGAGGGCAGTGTTTGTGTGAAAAATGCATCCAGAACTTACTTGAGGGCTTGTAAACCCAGAAGTTTGAAACTTCTGGAACTTTAATGTGTGTTTAAAAATGCCCAATGTTTATGGTTCAATTCAGATACCAGAAATTTGTTGGGAATATCTCTTTTAGTGGATACTCCTTTCAGCTCTAATCACCATCTCTTCCTTTGTTCCTTTCTCCTTTTTCTTTCCTAGGACAGGGCAGGGACTTGTCTCTAATAAATGTTTGTCCAGCATCAGGTACATTGCTAGTGCTCTATAAACACCTAATTTTAAATAATTCTACCACCACCACCACCAAACAAACAACAAAAAAGGCAGGGTATCACACTAGTCACCATACTTGCACAGAGAAGAAATATTAGTTTGCTACCATACCGTGCAGCAGATCTAAATTTTGAAAATCTTCGGGGATGAATTGATGGACTATAATTGCCTGGAAAGGGTGAGAAATAATGTGGAATGTTTTGCAACTTGCAGTTTGACAGGTCATAAGCAGGGCTCTTGCTGGAGTATGCCGAGACAGACCTATTTGAAGAGTGCAGCTGTGGTTGGATGCAGCGATGCCAGCACAGTATAGATTTCCAAATGCCCTGAAGCACTTTCAGGAACTGTCAATATGTTTCCTGCTTTGGCAGGACGGATGTGCTCCTCTCCCTTTTCATATTAGCATGACAAGACTGACCCAGTTCTCTCTGCAGTTTTCAAATAACTTTGATTTTTCTCTCCCTTCCAAGCTCTCCACACATGAAAGGTGGCCTTAGAAGTGCACCGAGGACTGGATTAGCATTGCCACCACTTTCACAGAGAAGGAAACTTAACTTAATTACTATAATATTTTCAGGAAAAGAAAGCTGAAAACAGTTTCCCAATCAATACTTTTTAGAAGTTTCACTGTGCCCCATTTTCTCCACAACTCAAGGCATTTGTGCAAATTTTTCAACCTATTGGAGAAGGCTTTCAAAAGTTCGCTTTTCTAAAAATTTCAGAGACTAGTTTTTCCTGATTTTCAAAAGTCTCAACGGGGCCAATCCTATGTCCGTTGGATCCCGCGCTGTCCCCCGCTCCCCCATGCAAAATCATGCACATGGTTTCCGCACAGCAAAATGGGAGGTTTGCGGTTCCCGCGTGGGTGGGTGTGTGGGGAATCTGCGGAGCATCGGATCAGTCCCAACATCTAGAATCTGTGTTGCATTTTTGAGGGAAAAAACTATTTGTGAAACTCTGCCATGGGGTGCATGTGTGTTCCTACCCCGCTTCCCTTGGACCGGTTCACATGGGGACTCTTTACTCTGTGAGGGCTAACTAAGCGGGTGCTTAGGAACCAAGGCACTGAACACCCATGCCCTGCCTGCCCATTCTCCCTCCCCCCCCTTAGTGTTCAAATATCACGGTGCCTTCGGGATGGGGTCCTGGGGTGGCGCTCCCAGTCCATCTTATTTATTTATTTAAAATTCTTACCCCGCCCGTCCTGCCACGGGCAGCTCTGTGGGCTCACAATTCATCTGTCCATGACAAGGGCACAGCTGATATCTCCCCCACCAATGGACCCCCCCACTGTCTTGTGTCCTCTGAAGCCTCCTCCTCCTCCAATAGAGCCCAAGATCCAGGTGCCAGTCCCTGTCTCCAGCGACTGCCCTGCACCCCTCCAGGACCAACTTGGTGAGAGCAGGGGAAGCTGAGCTGCCTCCCTCTCTATGCTGTCTTTCTCTCTCTAACTGCCAGATCTGGGTAACTGTCCTGAGGCCCTTTTCGAGGGCTCTGTGGCTCCTCCCCTGGCTGCCGGGCTGGGCTGTCGGTGCTCCAGGTCTGTGGCGGGGCTGGGAGCAGGTAGGTCTCCAAACTATTATTGTTGTGGTGGTTATTGATGTAGTGCTAGCAATGTACCTTACACTAAAAAATCATTAATTAGAGATAGGTCTCTGTCCCGAGGAGCTCACAGTCATGGAAAGGCAAGATCAGAGCAGAACCAATTTTCAAAAGTCTGCTCATTATTTGCCAGCAGATGGTAGAATGCAATGTCTTTTCATAGAATCATAGAGTTGTCAGGGACCTCAGGAGGTCAGCTAGTCCAATCCCCCACTAAGTGCAGGGACTCCACAGCTACAGCATCCCTGACAGATACCGTCCAACCTCAGTTTGAAAACCTCCAGCAAAGGAGAGCCCACCGCTGCCCTCGGCAGTCTGTTCCACTGTCAAACAGCTCTTACCATTAGTCAGTTCTTCCTAATGTTCAGCTGAAATCTTCTTTCTTGTAATTTGAGCCCATTGGTTCTAGTCTTGCCTTCAAGGGCAACAGAGAACAAGTTTGCTCCATCTTCTATGTGGCAGCCCTTCAGATCTTTGAAGATGGTGATCATGTCTCCCCTTACTCTTCTCTTCTCCAGGCTAAACATAGCCAGGTCCTTTAACTTTTCCTTTTGTCACCTAAAGTCTTGTGTTGTCCTGCACTGTGCTACGTAGAGCTAGGGATGGGCGAACGCGGTTTGGAAGTTTGGAGTTCGGCCCGAACTCAAACTGTTTCAATGACCGAACTTGAACATGAACACGAAGGCGAACAAATCGAACAATCCGAAGACCGAACGGCAAAATGGCCAAACAGTTCAGTAAGTTCGGATTGCGTTCGGATGAGTTCGGGTGGCAAAAAAAGGTTCACTGGAAGGTCAAACATGACAGGGAGGTGTAGTCACTGAGGAGCAGACTTCCAGGCACCAGGGGTGGAGAGAGGCTTGCAAGAAANCTGAACAGCAGGCATTGAGTAGGATTTTTAGATTGCTTTAAGTTTCATTTCAGTTTTGTACTGAAATGAAACTTAAACATTGAACTGAAACCTTGTGTTATGCATTTCACTGTACAGACTCATTGAATATGTATGTATTTCACTACAGACTCCTCTTCTGTTTGTGATTCCCCCCTATCCCATATATATGAGATGCAGATAGATAGATAGATGCAGATAGATAGATAGATAGATAGATGCAGATAGATAGATAGATAGATGCAGATAGATAGATGCAGATAGATAGATAGATAGATAGATAGATAGAGTTGTAGGAGTTAGCTTAGTGATAGAGATCGCGTTAGTGATTTAGTGTTTGTAGGAGTAGACCTGTGTACTTATTAGATAATCCATTTAGTTCATAGCATTTAGAATAGTTAATAGCAGTTAGATTTAGTGTATATATATATATATAATATTAGATTAAAAAATAAATAAATAAACCCCATATAAAAACAAAAAAACCAATTAAAAACAAAAGAAAACCATATAAACCTCCCAAAAAGACCAAAAAAACAAAAAACAAAAAAACACCCATAACATTTCCCGAATGGCCGAACGGCTGAACCGAACAGTCGAATGGCCTAACCAAACGGCCTGTTCGGACGACCGAACCGAACAGCCGAACCTGAACTCGGCGAACGAACCGAACAAACGAACCGAACGAACCAAACGCATCCCAACCAAATGGCCGTACTGAACGAACGAAACGAACGCAGCTGAGCCAAACGGCCGAACCTGAACAGCGATCTGTTCGCCCATCCCTACGTAGAGCTCGACTTCTGTAACGTGCTCTATGGGGGGGCTTCCCTTGATGCTGGTTCGAAGGTTGCAGCTGTTGCAGAACGCAGCAGCATGTCTCCTTTCAGGGACGGGCCGACAGGAACACATCACTTTCGTACTCCGCATGCTGTGCTGGCTGCCTATAGTAATATAGTAATAAATAATTTATTCACATAGCCAAAGCCATAGTAACACATACAAACAATAAACAAAAAAACATAAGACAAATAAATACACACTAATAGAGCATATTAAAATAACAATATGAATAGAAATTTTAAAACATAAAATAACTTAACTATAAGTCAATCCTTTAGAAGCCATCCCCTTTCTTAGGGCAGCGTGTAACACTTTGGATTGGCTTCCCCTTAAAACTTATCTATAATCCATTATATATGTCCCCACTTGGTATAAATTAAATTTCCTTCATTGCCGACTATAAACCAGACCTTCCAAGTAACTTACTTTATACTATCGATATCATGATCTCCTTATTCTCCATCAATTAATACATATATCAAAAATGCATATTATAGACCCCTGGGGGAATAAGTCATATAACAAATTTCATTTAAATCCTTTCCTTCCTCCTGATCATTACATACTCTCTTGTGGGCCATGTCAACATCAGTTTATTCTCCTTATTCCAATGTCTTTGACTGCACAAATCTAGTTCTTATAATAATGGCTTGAATTAAGTAGTTTGCTGCAGCTGGAATAAATAGCCCCGTATTTATAGAGTACCATAATAGATTTAACTCTGTCCTTCCCGGAAACTTTTCAAGTAATTTAGACAAGTATTTTCCCCTAATTTCCCTATACATCTGGCATTCAAAGAAAACGTTCTGTACCGTCTCTACACTAACCTGTTTTAAATTGTATTTTATTGTTGGAAGTCGCCCCGAGCTGTGTTCAGGTGGGGCGGGGTAAAAATGTAATAAATAAATAAATAAATAAATAAATAACCTGCTCAAATGGGCATACTCTATCGCTGTAGTTCTCCCCCTGTATCCATCCTTGTAGTAGTCTCGTAGGAAGAGCATTTAATCTCGCGCACATTATGCGGTATCTCCCCATTGCTGTTAATTTACCTCCCAAATAAGGTTCAATCTCTCCCATACTTGGCACATATTTTAAATACTCTTTAAGATGTTGGGTGTGATTAACTACAGCTATATCTTCCTGGCGAGCTATGTCCTTTAAGCGTGTTGTTATCATATTCCTTAGGCTCCCTATTTCCTTCCCATTCAGGTAATCCCTAGAGAACCCCATTTTCTTCAAATAGTTCAAAATTGAAACTTCTCATGAGTTCTGAAACTCATCGGCAGAATAATAAGCCATAAGGCCCTTCTGGGTACTATTGTGGATTTTGAACCCCATCCTAAGTGCCATGGACCAACCCACATGTTCCCAGCCTAATTGGCCTGTTTACAGTCAAGCCACTGCTGCTGGGGTACCTGGGGGAATCCCAAGTAACTTTTGCAAGAATTGAAATTGTAAGCTTCCCCACTTAGTTGTCGTCAAGGGAGCCCATAGCTCTGCTCCATACAGGATCTTAGATCTAACCATTGCATTATATACTTGAATTGCCGGTTTTACCTCCAGTCTGTTGGAATTATAAAAATATTTGGCTATAGCCATGATCACCTGTTTAGAGACCTCTAACGCCCTTTGAACATGAGCTTTCCATCTTCCTGACTGCTGAAAATACATCCCCAGATACTTGAATATGGGTACCTGCTGTATCATATTCCCTTGTATGTCCCATTTGTATATTTTCCTGGAGTTTGTAAATATCATTACTTTAGATTTATCATAGCTAATTTTCAAATCATTTAACTCACAATAAAATGCAAACTCCTTTAACTGTCTCTTCAGACCTATCCTAGTTTGCGAGACCAAAGCCAGGTAATCAGCAAACAAGAGACATTCCAGCACTCTCGATGCCAACTTCGGAGGATGAAATTTGGCTTCTGACATCTTAGGTATCAAATCATTAATGAATAGGTTGAACAATGTGGGGGCCAACACACATCCTTGTCTGACTCCCACATTTGTTTCCACTCTTCTAGATAGATGGCCAGCTCTGTCAACCCTTATTTTAAACGCTGTATTCTGATGTATTATTTGCAAAAGGTGAAGGAGCCTGCGCTCCATAGAAGTCTCTCTTAGTTTCCCCCACAATAAATGCCAATTTACTGCATCAAAAGCAGTACGCAGATCCAAAAAGGCTACGTAAAACTGCTTGATTTTGGTCTTATATGTTTCTATTAAGTGGAACAACATAATACAATGTTCCACTGTTGATCGCTACCGTTGGAATCCTGCTTGTTCTGGGTATAGGATTTGATTGTCCTCTATCCATTTGGTAAGTTTTCCCAAGAGGACTTTAGCATAAAGTTTACTAACTACCCTAATTAGACTTATTGGCCTGTAATTTGAGGGGTCCGAACGCAACCCTTTTTTAAATACAGGTATCACAACTGCAGTTCCCCATGTTGCTGGCATTTTCCCTGTTGCGTTAATTGAATTAAATAGGTCCACTAGCATTGGCACCCACCAGTCTAAATTAGATCATATGCATTCTATTCGTATACAATCAACACCCGGGGCTTTATTGCTTTTAATTGTACTTAGATAGCTCATTAATTCCTCTTGAGTCAAGTTAGGCCATTCCGGGCTATCTGATAAATCTAGATCCTGGTAACTATCCTGGGTTTCTACAATATTAAAGATACTCTGGAAGTACTGTTCCCAAGTTTCTGAAGGGACTAAGTACACTGATTGGGAGGGGATATTACCCAGTGCACCATTTCTACATTTATACATATACTGCCTATAGTGTACCGAACCCGATTCAAGGTGCTGGTGTTGGCCTATAAAGCTCTACACGGCCTTGGCCCTTCATACCTCAGGGACCGCCTCACCCTCCACGCCCCAGAGAAAGCCATTCAGTCTGCCGGGAGCACCTTCTTAGAGATCCCCAAGGTAAAATGTGGGGCCACAATGGAGAGGGCATTCTTGGTGGCCAGGCTGTGACTGTGGAACTCCCTCCCGGAGGAAGCCCGTCTGGCCCCACGTGTATGGACCTTCCGCTGGGCCTGCAAAACATGGCTGTTCTCCCAGACCTTCAGAATGGGGGAGGGTGGGGTGGGATAATAATTATGGGGGGGGAGGGGACTGTTTTTAGAATGTTTTAATTCCTGTGATTATTATTGTTTTATTTTTAAAAAAAAAGTTTTTATGCTGTACACCGCCACGAGATGCCATGGGCATGAGGGGGTGGCTAAGAAATACAACTAACTAACTAAATTAAAATAAAATAAATAAATTTAAGTTTAAAGGGAGAGTAAAGCTGAATGAATACCTGCAAAACCCCAAAACAAACAGGTACACCAATCAAATTTCTGGTACTCAAATTGAACTTCAAAATGTGTACTTGTCATTAACTGAGCATTTTTTCTATTGGGAACTCAAAATACAAAAATGTAAAAAACCTGACAACTGCTATGCTTAAAGGCTGTTTTTATCCCAATATTGTCCCAGATTTGGGGAATTATTTTCAGGTATTATTTTGGGGTTTCTTTTAGCATAATTTCAGCTACTTTAAAAATTGGTAGCTGTAAATATTTTTTTAAATAATCAAATGGTATTCACTTCACGTCCCCATCTGGATTCCCAAAACGGTGCCTGAAAATGCGGGTGTTACCGCAGTTACCAAGTCAGGAACCCATTTCAGCTCTGGGAGAGAGCTTAGGTGAACTGAATCAGAGTTCTAAAAGTGACCCAGTAGGCATTTACGTTATCCACAGGACAAATCTGCTTCCTTAGCAAGCTGTGGTAGCAATCTGGAAAGAAGATGTGCCCGTTTCCAACACTGGTCAGTGTGTTCCATGTCCTCTCTCTCCAAAGTTCCCACAGCAGGCCATCCGAGGAACCTGGATCTTTGCTGAACCTGGAGAGCCTTATGCTACTATTCCCAATGCTCCCAAGCCAAATCCCTCTGTCAATCAAGAATTAGGGGTGGGACTTGAGGCAAAAAACCGGATACCGGTTTTACCGGTTACTGGTCTCAAAAGAAACAGTTTACCGGATAAAAACCGGTATACCGGTACCGGTATTTTTCCATTGGTTTCAATGGGGAACTGTCCCCACTGAAATCAATGGGGGGAAAAAAAACAGTACCTCCCTCCTCCCCCTCCCAGGCTGTCTGGAAGTTCCCCGGAAGGCCTAGTGAAGCGCTGAAGCAAGCCAGTGCTGAAGCCGCTGGATCACCATGCTGCAGTCACCGCCCAGAGCACAAGTAAGGTAGGCCACCCCTGGGTGGGGGCATAGGTCAATCTCTGGGGTGGGGGGGGTGTTAAACCACCCCCCACCACAGGGATCGCCCTCGTACCTGCAGGTGCGGGCTCTGGGTCGCTGGTGGCAGCACGGCGGTGGCCCGGAGCCCGCACTAGCAGGGACTTCGGGGAAAAAAAACAAAAACATGCAGTCTGGGCAGGGTGGGTGGGAGGTGTACCCCCTTCCACCTGCGCAACCTGGACCGGGGAGGGAAAGTGTTTTTTTGGTTTTTTGTTTCTTTTACATTGCGGCCATTCATTTCAATTGCTGCAATGTAAAAAAATCAGGCACGGGGAACTGGTACCTGTCACAGCCAGGCCTTGAACGTCTGGCCTTGGGGGCTTCGAGGAGGTACTCTCGGCAGCCTGCACTATTGGCAAGGTGCTGTAGGGGCTGGCTCTCTTCCTGTTCATGGCACTCTCCCTTTTCTCTCCTGCCTTCCTCACCACACACACCTGGTGGTGGGCGTGGCCACACCTGCCACGGTCTGATTGACTCTGGGGAGTACTTAAGGACTTCTGAGGGCAGTGGCAGGTGTGGAGCTTCGAGTCACTTCCCCTTAGACTTGTGCTTGGCCCACTCACCTAGTTCTTTCTGTAGATGCACCTTGTTTGCCCTTTGTCTTTGTGGGGAGTAGTGTTTGGTGGTGGTGAGTTCTGTGTACAGTTTCCCCCTCACACCCTGCCTTGTCTTCATGTTAGTCTGTCTCCCTGTTGTTCCCTCGATGCCCTACTGTAAGTAATCCCTACTGTTTGCTGTATTCGTCTCCCTGTTCCTTCCTAGTTTCTGTGTAGCCTGGTGTGTCTGCGTCTAGTTGTCTCGGGATTCTAGTTCTCTTTATTCTTGTCCCTCACTCTCAGGGTTTCCCTCACTCCCTTCCTTGTGCCCAGGGCTCCCTTGCCTTGTTCCTCCCTCCTTGCTCCCAGGGTTCCCTTGCCTTGTTCCTCCATCCTTGCTCCCAGGGTTCCCTTGCCTTGTTCCTCCCTCCTTGCTCCCAGGGCTTCTTTGCCTTGGCCCCCTCCTAGCTCCCAGGGCTCCCTCGACTTGACCCTTCCTTGCTCCCAGGGCTCCCTCATTCCTCTCCTTGCTCCCAGGGCTCCCTCACCTTGGTCTCTCCTCGCTCTCAGGGTTCCCTTGCTCCTCCTAGCTCCTAGGGCTCCTTTGCCTTGGCCCTTCCTTGCTCCCAGGGCTCCCTCATTCCTCTCCTTGCTCACAGGGCTACCTCGCCTTGGCCCCCTCCTTGCTCCCAGGGCTCCCTCATCTTGACCCGCAGTCGATTCGCGGCTTGACCCGCGGTTGAGTCACGGGCGGTGGCAATCCAGCTCCAGGCGCATCTAGACAGCATCGGTTTCCTGGACCCCTTTCAATCTGGGTTCTGGCCTGGCTATGGCACCGAGATGGCGTTCATGGCCTTGGTCGACGATCTCCACTGGGAGATGGATGCAGGATGTTCAACATTTCTCATCCTGCTAGACCTCTCGGCCACTTTTGACACCGTGGACCATGGGCTGCTGTTGAGACGGCTGCGTGACCTGGGGGGTCTGGATGGGACTGTTCTTGAATGGTTCTGTTCGTTCTTCTCAGGGAGAAGCCAGCGGGTGGTGCTCGGGGAGGAGACATCTTGCCCCTGTACCTTATCCTGCACCATTCCGCAGGGTTCCATTCTGTCTCCATTATTATTTAATGTATATATGCAGCCTCTGGGAGAGGTCGTGAGAGGGTTCGGGGTGCGTTGTCATCAATATGCTGATGATACTCACCTGTACCTCTCTTTTTCAACAGGCCCAGATGCTGCTATCTCAGTGCTATCCCAGTGTTTGGAGGCCATGGCGGAATGGATGTGGCAGAGCAGACTGAAGCTCAACCCCAATAAGATGGAGGTGATGTTGGTGGGGAGAGCGAGGGAGGTGTCAGCCCCCCTTATTGGGGGGGGTTCACTCTCTCATAGCTCAACAGGTCCAGAATCTGGGGGTGGTGCCGGATGCGGATCTCTGCCTGGAGTGGCAGGTGGAGGCAGTCACAAAGGCTGCCTTTCGCCAGTTGCATCTGGTGCAGAGGCTGCGTCCGTTCGTCTCCGGCCCGGACCTGGCCTCCCTTATTCATGCCTTCATTACCTCGAGGCTGGACTACTGCAATGCACTCTACGTGGGGCTTCCCTTGTGCCTGGTTCAGAGGCTGCAGTTATATGCAGAATGCGGTGGCCCATCTCCTTTCGGGGACGGGTCGTCAGGAGCACATTACACCTGTTCTCTGGGCTCTGCACTGGTTGCTGATAGCGAGCCAAGCCAGGTTCAAGGTGTTGGTATTGATTTACAAAACCCTTCACGGTCTCGGCCCCTCATACCTCAGGGACCACCTCACCCTCCGCACCCTGGACCGGCTCCTTCGATCTTCCGGGGGTGCCTTCCTGGAGGTCCCCCGTTTTAAGCGGGGGACCACAATGGAGAGGGCATTCTCAGTGGCTGGGCCGCATCTTTGGAACTCCCTACCAGAGGAAGCTCACCTGGCCCCAAGCCTTTTGATATTCTGGTGAAGGTGTAAAACCTGGCTGTTCGCCCAGGGCTTTGGGGAGGGGGGGTTTAGTGGATTTTTTATTGCCCCTACCCTATTTATTTTTTAATGTATCCCGGGCCCTGTTCTTAATAATTGAGATTGTATTTTTATATGTTTTAAATTGTTTTATATTGTGTTTGTATTGTTGGAAGCCATCCCGAGCTGTGTTCAGGAGGGGCGGGGTATAAATCAAATAAATAAATAAATAAATAAATTATATAGCACAAGCAATGTACCTGGCACTTTACAAAGGAATGGAATAGACACGGTCCCTGACCTTGGGTTTACAATCTGAGAGGAGGGGGGGGGGGAGGAAATCAAAGAAAGGGGAACAGAGGAAGAGACAAGAAGTATAAAGTTCATGAAGATACAAAGTCCCAGGAGCATGTGCTTGGCTTAGTTACATCAAGAATGATAGCTGGCTTATCCGTCTCTTGAGGATAGAAGCACACAGACCTCAGGTAACAGATTGTACTGAATGGTAGATATTAGGGATGTGCAAACACAGTTTGGATGTTTGGGCTGAACTCGGCCTGTTCTGATGACCAAACTAAGCATTCAAATGGCCGAACAGTTCGGAAAAGTTCGTATGAGTTTGGGGGTGGGAAAAATATGACTTTGGGCAGGAAAAACGTGTCTGGAAGTGGGAGCCAGCTGAGGAGCAGACTTCCTGGCACCAGGGGGGGAGACCAGGGGAGGTTTCAGGGCCAAATGATAAAAATACCGGGGGGAAAAAATTGATTTCAGTATCGGTATTGATAGGCCTATTTTTGGATGTTTGGCCGAGTTCAATCAAACCAAACTCCACCAAACCTAACAACCGAACCTAAACTCATTTTTTGAACATAACGTCCAAACATCTGAACTGCGTTCTGTTCACACATCCCTTGTAGATATCAGCAGGAATTGGGAGAGGGGAGCGAGGAGGGCAGAGTGGAAGAGGTGGATCTTGAGTAGGGATTTGAAGGTACGAAGGCAGGGGGTGAGGCGGATGTGGGCAGGGAGGGAGTTCCAGGCATAGGGGGCAGCTAGAGAGAAGGGGTCCAGGGTGGGGAACAAAGGCGGGGCCCTTTTCTACTGCCAACAGCAAAGCTGCTGGCAGCCTATGGGCCTAGGAGCACTCCCTGGTTCGGTCTAGGGGTGGCGCGCTACCCAGGCTTGCGGATGGGTGGAGGGGCACTCCCCTCTGCCCATGCCCAGCCCTGAGCTATTGGATCACTTACCTGATACGCTGCCGCCACCGCTGGCCATGGCCAACACTGGGCTCAGAGCCTCAGGCAGGGCAGCCACTGCGGCAGTAGATTAAATCTGATGTTGTGCTGCCCACCATCATTGGATGTTCCGCTCCCCTCCCCCCTCCGTTGCCTGGGCCTGGCTGTCTCAGCCAGAGGGACTGAGGGGGAGGCAGAGGCCCCGCCTCTCCCACATTTCCCCTAGCTGACAGACTGACAGGCAATGGAGGGGGACAACAGGAGTGATGGAGAGGTGGGGCCTCTGCTTCTCCCTCACAACACTGCCCCCTTCCGCTGCCTGGCTGTTTCGGTGAGGAAAAATGAGGGAGAGGCAGAGGCCCCAACTCTGCCTCAATTTCCCATGCCAAGACTGTGGCAGGCAGTGGAGGGGGGGCATGGAGTGCGGGAGAGCCAGGGCCCCTGCCTCTCACTCAATCCTGCTGGCCCCCTCTGCTGCCCGTCATTCAGAGTCAGCTGGGGCCTGGCACTCAGGGTCCCCAGCTCCTGGCCACTCTCATGCCTGGAGCTGGAGACCCTAAGTGTGCCCCCCCAGGAGCGGGGCCTCGGGCAACAACCCTGAGGTAGGGCCAGCCCTGGTGGGGGAGGCCAGTGAGAAAGTGGTTACAGTAATCGAGGCGAGAGATGATCAGGGCATGAACAAGAGTTTTGGCAGACGAGACAGAGAGAAAAGGGTGAATCTTAGCAATGTTACGGAGGGAGAAGAACAGGATTTGGCAACAGAGTTGATGTAGGGTTGAAAAGAAAGGGGGAGTCAAAGATGAAGCCTAAGCTACGGGGTTGGGGGATGGGAAGGATGGTGACCCTGTCATTTAGGGATGGACGAACGCTGTTCGGAAGTTCGGAGTTTGGCCTGAACTCAGCCTGTTTGGATGACCAAACCCGAACCCGAACTGACTGAACCAAACTCCATTCCGAACGCCAAAAAGACCTAACACTTCGGTCAGTTCGGGTAGCGTTCGGTTGAGTTTGGTTTGCAAAAATGTATCACAGGAAGGCAAAATGTGACAGGGAGGGAGAGTCAGCTGAGGAGCAGACTTCCAGGCACCAGGGGTGGAGAGGCTTGGAGTAGCAGTTAGCCTGCCCAATCACCATCCCTTTTCACCTCAAACCACTGGCTTCGCAGTCTGCGATTGGCCACGGGCTAGGCTGCACTGAGCCAATGGGGCTTGCAGTGAGGCGGGCGCAGCAAGAAACAAAACTGATTGCCTCTCCCCTTCCCAACACCGTCTGAGCTAGTCACTGTTCCTGAACAGCAGGCGTTTCAGAAGGCTCCCTCTCCCAGCAGTTTTTGTTCCTTCCTATTCCTAATCCATTGCCATCCTCCTCCTATTTCACCCATCCAACCCATTTACCTCCACATTATCATTTATTTGATAAAATAAATATATATTTTATATTTTTATATATATAAAAATTAGGTTAGAAATTTAAATTAAAAACATTTTTTTAAAAATATAAAAACATTATTTTGGAGGTAGAAATGGAGAAGGGAAGGAGAGGCCGGTCTGCTGCCCATAGGGGAGGAAACCCGATGACTGTCTGCCCACCCAGGCTGCCAAGCTAAAAGCCTGCTTGATTGCTGCTCATGCCACGCTGGCTGCCTGCCTGCCCAGTTTGCCATTGCCAGCTCAAAGCTTGCCTCAGTCTGCCTGCCTGACTCTCATGCCCAGCTGCCATGATTTCCTGCCTGCCCGTCCAGGTTGCCAAGCTCAAATCCTGCCTGACTCATGTCACACTGCCTGCCTGACTCGGCAACCCAAATTTTCTGCTGCCAAAGGCCCCCACCCCCCAAGCCTATATGCTGTCTGTGCAAAGGGTTCTCTACCCTGGCAACCAGCAATCAACTGTCTAACCACCAGCCACTGCCTGCTGCCAAGAAACCTGTCTCTCTTTCTCTCTGGCACACCCACACAGACTCAAGCCCTGCCCTTCCTGGGGGGCTGTCTGCAAGTTTAGACCCTGTTGCTAGCACATCTTGGGGTCAATGTACATTACCAAAATATGGTGCCAGGATCTTCTGGTAGGGATCGACAAGCTGTATGAGATTCTGTGCCTTCCTGCCTGTCTGCCTGTGTGCATTCCTGTACCTGCTGCTACCACCTATCGCTTGACTGAATGAAGTGTGCCCAACCATGTGCTAATTCTAGAGACATAATTATAATTAAACTCACATAGGCTGTCATTCCATTGTACCTGAATCAGTCATGCCCGCCCATCCCAGGAACCATAAACAAGATTATGAGACCATCATTCCAGCTACCAGGGGCTGCATTTCATTCCACTGCATCCAGAAGCCCGGTGCCTATATGCCAGCCTGCCCCCCCCCCCCGACAGCCTACTCCTCCACACCCACCTGTGGATGCCCACTGAAGCAGCTGGAAATACAAGCCCATCCGACCACGAGCTCCCGCCGCCTGCTGCCCGCTGTCAAGGAGCCTGTCTCTCTTTCTCTCTGGCACACCCATACAGACATAAGCCCTGCCTCTCCTGAGGGATGTCTCCAAGATGAGACCCTGCTGCTTCCTGGCACATCATTGGGTTAATACCTTAACTATGCTACATGTGGAGCCAGATTGATGCTGCTGGTAGAGATCGACAAGGTGTATGAGATTCTGCCACCTGCCAGCCAGAACTTCAGCACATAGGGATAAAAGATTGGTAAGGTAAAACTAAGCTCGTAACAACAAATATAACAACTTTTATTAAAACTATTTAAACAACAACAAAACAACAAAATTATGAAACCAAAACAAAATATTTAAAGGAAACTTATAAAGGAAACTATTAGTCTCTGGGTCTGTCCTCCGGGACTTGGGGGAAAGGCAGAAGGCATTGGGGCATAGCACAGGGCTGAGGGGTGGCCACCCGGTCCTCTTCAATCTCATAGCCGTGGGAGATGGCAAACTCCACTTCCCTTTCCACGTCCCGCTGCCACCTGGAGACCTCCTGGTAGTACAGTTCCAGGTGTTCCATCTTGGCAGAGACGTACTGGACATACGCCTCCACCTTCTTTTTCTCCACCTCGAGCGCCTGGAACTATTCCACCAGGCAGGTCTGCAGGCAGCATACGCCCATCATCATTTGGTGGCCAGACCTCTCAACTTCGGCCCGAAAGGCGTTGGCCGCAACAGACTCCCGGGGTCCGGGGGACTCCACATCAGGGCTGGGGAAGGGGGAAGGTCTTACATGCCATTGCTTCTGGGTTGCCTTTCCCCTCTTCTTCTGGTGCTGAGGCTCCACGGCTACGCCAGAGTTCTCCTGCCGCCTCACCATCAGGCCACAGAGCTTTTCAATATGGGAAATGAGCCCCGACGTGGTCCCCTCTCTCTTCCTCCTGATTCTATTGCCGCAGATCTAAAGAGCATAAAAAGATAGGAACATAAGAAATGCTATACTGTGTCAGACCAATGGTCTGTCAAGCCCTGCCTGTATTCTGTCTCCACAAGTGGGTGGGTGGACAATCTCTCTCTGCAGGGGACTTACATTTCGAACAGGTCATAGGGCAATCCATTCCCTGTTGTTCCAGTCCTTGCATATGGTGATTCTGTCATCCATTTCATAAAACTTCCAGACATCCGACCTTCTCCACTGAATGTCTGGAGGTGTCACTGTCGATCTCGGCCTAGGGGTCCTCCTTGGCCTGGCACCAGTGCTGGGGCTGGCATCTGATTTCTCTCTGAAATGGGAACACATTAAGAACACCAAATTAATATCATGCATTTATGATGATGCCTCTAATCCTCCCTCCGTGGGGTGCTAGGGATGGCAACGGGAGATGTGACCCTGACTGGCACGTGCAAATCCTGCCCTCCTTGGGGTGCTTGGGGATGCTAGGGATTTCAACTAGAAAGGTTATGGCTGGCACGTGCAAATCCTGCCCTTATTTGGGGGTGCGTAGGGAATGGGATGGCGAGTGGAGACCCTTGCTAGCCTGGCATATGTTTGGGTGGGGGTGCTGCTCATGCTCATGCCTGACTGCTGGAAGAGCTCCCCACAATACAGTACCCCCTCTATCTGTTGCAGACATCCGCTGCTATCCGCTGATACCCACTGTTTGTGCCTGACTGATGCCCACCACCCACTCGCACGCCAGTAAGCACGCTTTAACGGATAGAGCCTTTCTTGACCTCAAAGTAAAAAAAAAGTTTACAAACCTGGCAGCACCTCCTGTGCCTGCTGCTTGCTCCTCATCCAAGGAGCCGGCCACCACCACCAAAGGTCCAGCGACCTCTTCCTCTTCCGAGAGCACCACGTTGGCCCCCAGCCACGGCATCAGCACAGCAGCCTTCTTCATTTAATGAATGGAGGGTTTGCCCGCCTGTTGCTCTACAGGTTCGGAGTCTGGGGGTGGTTTTGGATTCTGGCCTCTGTCTGGATCGGCAGGTGGAGGTGGTGGCTAAAGTTGCCTTTCGCCAGCTGTATCTGGTACGGGGGCTACGACCTTACCTCTCCGGACCCGATCTGGCCACTCTCGTCCAAGCCTTCATCACCTCGAGGCTGGACTACTGCAATGCGCTTTACAGAGGCTGCAGCTAGTGCAGAATGTGGTGGCCCGTCTCCTGACAGGGATAGGGCAGCATGAGCACATAACACCGGTGATCCGCGCTCTGCATTGGCTGGCTATAGAGTACCGAGCCAGATTCAAGGTGCTAGTATTGATTTACAAAGCCCTGCATGGTCTGGGCCCCTCATATCTTGGGAACCGCCTTGCCCTCCATGCCTCAGAGCGATCCCTTCTGTCCACCGGGGGCGCCTTACTGGAGGTCCCCGTGTAAGACGGGGGGCCACAATGGAGAGGGCATTCTTGGTGGCTGGTCCGTGGCTGTGGAACTCCCTCCCGGAGGAGGCTTGCCTGGCCCCGGGCCTCTTGGCTTTTCAATGTATCTGTAAGACTTGGCTGTTCGCCCAGGCCTTCAGAGGGGAGGGGGGGCTAATTTTTGTGGGCTGGGGGTGTTTTAAATTTGTTTTAATTATGATATTGTAGATTTTTTTATGTTTAAAAATTGTTTTATATTATGTTGGAGGCTGCCCCGAGTTGCCGTAGGCATGGGGGGTGGCATATAAATATAATGAAATAAATAAATTAAATTAAATTAAATTAAAAAAAACATGCAGCCAACCAAAACACACAGTCAGTCACCCACCACCAACACTCACCAACCAGCCAAACAAACAACACAGCCAAACCAAACACAAACAGTCAAAATACACGAACCAAACAGCCACCCAGCCAAACACACACTCTCTCGCCACACAGCTCTGCACGCACTCGAATTTCCAGTTTCCGGTGTGATCACGTGCTCTCGCAATAATTTTTCTGAATGCCCGAACTGAACCGAACACGACCGAACCAAACGTCCGAACCTGAACTCGGTGAACCACCCAAATGCACGAACCGAACCGAACGCCAACCTGTTCGCAAATCCCTACTGTCGATAAGGATTGACTGGGAGGAGGGAGAGGAATGATCAAGGGTAAGATAAGGAGTTCAGTTGATGAGGCTTTCACAAGTAGTAGGACCCATCGACCCAACTGCTTGTGCAGAACCTGCGGTCAGGTCTCTGCTGAATCCCACATCAGCTCCAAGGATCCACCTGCCCCTCTCTGAAAGACTAGATTGTAGTGAGTGTCTTTCCCTGTTTAATGGGATCACTATACCATGATTTCTTTTACAGCATTTTCAATTGTGATTTAACTTCTGCTAAATAATAACTACCAATAAACCAGAGAGTGAGCTGGTTTATGAGATTGGAAGGCTGTCTGCCTAAAAAACAGAAACTAAAGCACAAAGTATCAAAGATGGAAGATCCCATGGGGAAGATAGAATTGAATTCTGTGATTTGGGTGAGGTGCTCAAGTTGTCCACAAGGGTCACATGGAATCCCTTTCATCCTACGCTAGATCAGAACCGCACTCTCCCACCAGCTGCAGCGCTTTCTGCTCAGTCAGATCCCACCCCACCCCCACCATCACCCCTTTAAGTCCTACTCACCTTTCTACTCTCCATTGCTTAATTTGCAAAAAAAAAAAAAGGAAAGAAATGACTTGCCATAGCTAATGCCTGCCCCAGAAGCCTTGCACCTCCTAGTCCAAAGCAGGGATTGACTGCTCAACTCTTGGTCACAAATAACCAAACCACTGGACTAGCCTTCCTCTCTACAGCTGAATCCAAAACACCTATGATTTCATCTACATGATGGCCAGTACAGGGGGCAGGATGGGAAAATCATTGAAAACCAAATAATATGAAAGCCAGAAAAAACCTTAAGAACATCAGTAGTGCCTGACAGTGCCAGACCAAAGATCCAACAAAATCAGCATCCTGCCCTGTGATTCTGGCCAATCTCTATCCCACGGTAGAAGAACCAACAGTCCCCGTTGTTCATGCCCAACTCCCGACAGTAAGAAGTTCATCCCGTAAGCTACTTGGTTAATAGCCATTAATGCACCTACTCTCCAAGAATTTATCCAGTTCTTTTTTAAACCCAGCTCTACTACTGGCCTTGACAACATCCTCTGGCAACAAATTCCATAGGTTAATTATGTGTTGAGTGAAAAAGTACTTCCTTTTATTTGTTTTAAATCTCTGCCAGCAGCTAGTTTCATGGAGTGTCCCCTAATTCTAGCACTATTTGAGAGGGTAAATAACCATTCCCTGTCTACTCGTTCCACACCACTCAAGATTTTATAAACCTCTATCATGTCCCCTCTCAGTCTTCTTTAAGCTGAAGAGACCCAGCTTGTCAGGCCTCTCTATGTATGGAATCAGTTTCATGCTTTTTATCATTCTCGTTGCCCTTCTCTGCACCTTCTCTAGTTCAGCTATGTCTTTTTTGAGATGGGGTGACCAGAACTGCACACAATATTCCAGGTACAATCACACCATTGATTTGTATAGATGCATTATAACCTCCTCAGTTTTATTCTCTATCCCTTTGTGAATAATTCCTAACATTCTGTTTGCTTTCTTGACTGCTGTTGCACACTGGACTGAGGATTTCAGTGTATAGTCCACAATCACTCCCAGATCCTTTTCCTGAGTGGTAACTCCTAGCTTAGTACCCAGCATTGTGTACTCATAGTTTGGGTTATTTTTCCCAATGTGCATCACTTTGCACTTGTCCACATTAAATCTCATCTGCCATGTAGATTTCCAGGCACCCAGTGTCGTAAGATCTTGTTACAGTTCTTCACAGTCTGCTCATGTTTGAAGTACCTTGAATAACTTGGTGTCATCTGCAAATTTGATCACCTCCCTCTTAACCCCTTTTCCAGATCATTAATGAATACATTAAACAGCACCCGTCCCAATACAGATCCCTGGGGCACACCACATTTTACATCTCTCCATTGTGAAAACTGACCATTTAGTCTTACTCTTTGCTTCCTATCCTTTAACCAGTTTCTGATCCATAGCAAGACACTACCTCCTATCTCATGACTTTTTAATTTTTTCAAGAGTCTCTCATGAGGGACCTTATCAAATGCTTTCTGGAAATCCAGGTACACTATATCTACCTGGTCTCCCTTGTCCACACTTTTAATTACATCCTCAAAGAATTCCAACAGATTAGCGAGGATTAACTTGGATGGTTTATCATCTTCTTTCCTGGTCTTTCACATTTTGGAGTGTAAACTCTTACTGGGAGCATTTCCCAACACTAAGCAGAATTAATTACTGGGGTTGAAATTCCAAATGACTGGAAGAAATCCCGAAAGCATCAAAAGGATGAAACTTGTCCCAAACAAAAAAATCTCATGAAAATTTGGCAAGGTTCCCAAAATGATGCAAATTCCGTATAAGTTTAGGAACGGCTAAGTCATTTTATGTCTACTTCAGCTTATAAAGTATTCACATTATCTGAAAATATGATGTTTATGGAGCTAGGAAGCTCTTTTTTCCCCATTTCCCTTCTTTCTTCCTTGGCAGAACACAATGGTGGTGAGATCAAAGATGTGTCTAAGATCCTCTTAAAACTCAGCAAGGCTTTTGTGCACTTTTTAAGTGGCTTTGGGAGATTTCTAGAGCAGCCTCCATCTCCAGGACTTTGTCCCCTGCAGGGAGGACATTCACTGACAGCGGCTGCCAGAGAAGAAGGCAGGAGAGCAAACTAAACCCACGGGAGCCCTTCCCAATCAAAGAAGAAGGGCTGGGGAGATTTCTAGAGAGAAAAGCAAAACAACGGCTTTTGTTATTGTCAGGGCGTGCCCTTGATCACAGAGAACATTTCAAAGAGCGTCGGCTTTAACAGCAAATCAAAGATCTGGGGTGAACCTGGTGGCAGTGCAGATGTGCAGGTCTTCAGAGGAGGGAGGGGCCCCATCGGGCCATCGTGGCTCTGCTCCATGGGGGAGAATGTATCTGGAGTAGAGACACCTCTTGCTTTGCAAACAGTGGCGTATGAAGCCATTCAAAAAGGTGGCGTCAACACTCAGCATGTCCATCTCCAACTTTTCTACGTTTTGTATATATCCCCATCTCTCCTTATTTGTTCATATCCTTGTCGTCCCCTACCTTGGTCCATTCCAGATTGTAAGCCTTTAGGGGCAGGAACCTGTCTCTGATCATGACTATTGAGTGCCAGCTACACTGCTGTTATAACTATTAATTGTTCACTGCTGCTAACTGTTAAGAAGAAGAAACACCCAACTTTTCTTATTCTGGTAAAAAAAACAACTAAGACCGTTTTTAGATGAGCATGTGACCCACTCGCGCATGGTTTCAAAAATAACGCGAGGCGGGATTACACAAGATGCCACCGGGGATCATGTGCATGGGAGGGGGACGCACATTCTTTTCCAGCCGCGAATTGCCTACCTCGATCACCGACCGGAAAAGAATGCGCGTCCCCCTCCCATGTGCGTGATCCCCGGCGGCGTCTCGTGTAATCCCGCCTTGCGGTATTTTTGAAACCATGCGTGAGCGGGTCACGCCGTCATCTAAAAATGGCCTAAGTCTTGACCATCATTATAATGCTGGGGTGGGGTACCTTTTCTCTCACAGAGGCAACTGTGAAAATTAGCACAAGCTCCGAGGGCTGCATAAAAGTTGCGGGTGGGGTGCTTAGGAGATGCACACAAGAAAAGGCAGGACCAGCTCATGGATCTGTTGGCTATCATTGCAGGCAATCGATCCTCTCTGTTGTCTTACCCTGAACTCATCCTTTTGGTGCCTGGGGATAGGAACCAGATCCAGGAGCCAGATGCAGTAACTGGAAAGGGGTCATATCGGGGTGAAGCTGGAATGTCACCTGGTTCCATTGTGATAAGAACTGAGCATTTCCTTTGTTCCGATCAGAGATCAGAACAAATGATCACTCATCCTGATTCTGATCAGAACAATTTAAAAGTAAATTTTAAAAAATGGCAATTTACAGATGTGTAAAATGGTTACTGCCAAAATTCCAGCATCACCGTTGATGCTGCCATCATTCTAGGTACGGACATTCAATTAGTGCATGCACAAATGGCAAGTTGTTTTCTAAAAAAATCCAATCAGGATTCCGGTCAGAAATATTCTGCAAAACAGTTATCTCACCCAAATCCTCAGGTCAAATTAAAAATAGCAGCAGGCTGCATTTGGCCCTTGTGCCAGAAGTTCTCTACCCCGGCTCTAATGTAACACTCTCTAACCTTCACTGTTGTCCATTAGGAGTGTCTAACTAGTTGGTTTTTGCTCTAATTTCCCTTCTATTCAATGCAACTCTCCTCTTCCAGGGGAAAATTTCCTTCTTCCAAAGAACTTCATGATCACATAACGGAGAAAAGTGTCAGGAGTAATGAAGCAAAAGCTGTGGCAAAACCCCAACAAAAGGAAATAAGTCTTTCCTCGGGAGAGTTTGACAGACAATCTACTGGACGTGTAACTGTTTCATTTATGGGCCTGTCAGATTAAAGAGGAGGCATTTTTCTCCAGCACAGAACTAGCAGATGGGCTGCAATAATGGGATACATATAACTCTCATAGCCTTGGCTTTCCCAGTATCAAAAAATGACTACTTAGGCTAGAGAAATATTGTCATTTAAGAAGGGATTAGAGGGAAGTGTGCTAGAATGAGTCTGGTTAACGGCTGTCGCACGTTGGCTGGACTATTTAATCAGGGGCATATTGGATCTCAGTTTTCCACTAGTACTTGTTTTCATAAAGCCTGTGATAAAATGTTCCATGATCTTGCCCTTAAGGTGGTCACCTCTTGAGGGAGAAGCAGGTGGAGCTGAAGGCACAGGAGCAGTGCCTCGTGTAGGATGAACTCCACCTACAGCATGATGGAGCTTCTAGTGGAGCAGAGGTGGGTCCTGCACGAGATAGCCTCAGAGGGGAGATTGGGGTGGAAAGGCCACTAGGGTGGTAGGAGTGGACAATGATGGCCCAGGCTGTGCATGTCCTTAAGCCCTTCAAGGACATGATGGAGAGCCTGAGTACGGTGATGGCCCCCCTGAGCCAGGTAGCCCCCAGGTCCGAAGTTTCATCAGGGCGATATAAGGCTTCCTGAGTAACCAAGATGGGGTGGGGGGAGGAGGAGCAGCAGCTTGTTCCAGAGGTGGTGGCCCTGGTACAAAAGTTGAAGGCGGGGCTGAGCAGGTGGTTTGACCCTCTTATACACAAGGAGGTTTACATACTTTCCACCATGCTGGACCCCAGGGTGAAGGCGAGTGTGGCAGCATCTCACACAGCAGAGTTCAACCTAAGGAAGCATGCTTTGGTGTAGAGGGTGTGGACAGTCGAGAAGGTCAGACAAAAGTAGAAGCAGCACAGAGAGGAGGGGCAAAGCAGCAGAAGGAGGGCGTAGATGCATAGCACCCCCAGCAGCAGCAGCTCCTTGGCCATGAGCCACACCGAATGGACTATCCCAGGGCAGGCAGCGTGGGCACAGGCAATTGGGGAGGAGGTTGGCAGCAGCAGGAGGTAGAGGGAACAGGAGCCTGAAACTGTGGAGCGGGCTGTGGTGAAATACCTTGAGGAGCTGGTGGTGGATCCCAGCAGCAATCCCCTTCTGTACTGGGCAGAGAAGGGGAAAATATGGCTTGCCCTGACCATGATGGCACAGGAACTAGTGTCATGCCCACCAGTCAGCGTACCCAGTGAACAGGTGTTTTTGGTAGTGGTGGACATCATGAGTCCCCATGTTCAGGACCTTCTCCACAACCCAGCGCCCAGCCTTGAAGGTCAAACTGCTGCTGATGGGTTTCTCTGGCCTGGCCGTGGATGCATAGTGAGGACGGGGGCACACTTGAGAGAGAGAGGCTCCCCGCTGCTAAAACAAGAGAGAAAGAGAGGGAGACATGCTCCCACCCATGCCGTCACCTAGAGTACATGACCAGTGAGAAAGAGGCTCCCCACTGCTAGAACGAGGGGGAGAGAGGTGCATCTTACTCAAGCTTGCTCAAGCTGCCACATGCCAGAACCTGAGAGAGCGCTCATCTGTGCTCATGCTCAATGCCCACATCCAGCACCAAAACCATCAGAATTATATGGTAATAAAGCCCAATATATGTGCCTCCATACATGCTGCCTATCACAATGATTGAATAATGTGTGCCCAATCACACACTCATTCTCTTTCTCTCTTTCTACTATGGCCTGTTCTCAGTCGGGGGCTTCCCAAGGCTCCCCACTCTCATACCCCACCACTCGGGAGCTTCCAAATGACTACCACCAACAGGAAGCAAAACCTATCCAAATATCATATATAACCTCAGCTTTTCAAGGCAGCTTCCCATGGGGTGATCTATCTGCGATGTGAAGACGATGCCCTGCCACTCAGGGGGCTTCCCTTGGTATTTGTGGGGTGATCTTTGTGTGAGAGTGAACACCCGCTGCTGCCCACTGCTTCCTGCTGCCAGAGAGCCCCCCCCTCTCTCTGACACCCTTCACAGAAACATGTCCTGCTGCTGCCATCACTGCTTCTTGCCTTCCTGATCCTCTGATTCCACCTGCTGCTTCCTGCTGCCAAAGAGTCTCTCTCTCTCTCTCCCTCCCACACAGAAACATGCCCTGCTGCTGCCAGTACTGCAGCTCCTGTGAAGCTGACACCTGCCTGCCTGCCCTCTCTTCTAATGCTACCCGCCGCCACCTGTCCGCTGCCAGAGAGCCTCTCTCTCTCTCTGGCACCCCCCCTACAAAAACATGCCCTTCTGCCTCTGCTGCCCCTGCTCCTACAAAGCTGCCACCTGCCTGCCTATCTGACCGCTCCTTCAATGCCACCTGCTCCTGCCCACTGCCAGAGAACCTCTCTCTCTCTCTCTCTCTCTGTGGCACCCCCTCACAGAAACTAGCCTGGCTGCTCCACCTGGGATGCTGTCTGAAAGTTAAGACCCCGACATGTCTTGGGGTGCTCCTAATGATACCACAGTCATGCTTCTGCTCCTGCTGATGCTGCTTGTGCCAAACTGCCACCCACCCTCTCCTGCCACCCACTGCTGCCTCTGCCAGAGTGTCTCTCTCTCTCTCTGTGGCACACCCACACAGAAACTAGTCCTGGCTTCTCCACCTGGGATGCTGTCTGCAACCTGAGAACCTGGCATGTCTTGGGGTGCTCCTAATGATACCGCAGTCGTGCTCCTGCTACTCATGCCAAGCTACCACCTGCCTGCTCCTCCTATGCCACCCACTGCTGCCTCTGCCAGATGACACCCCCCCCCTGGCATGCCCACACAGAAACTAGCCCTGCCTGCTCCACCTAGGGCGCTCTCCTCAAGTTGAGACCCCAGCATGTCTTGGGGTGATCCCAATGATACCACAGCCCTGCTCCTGTTGCTGCTGCAGCTGCTGCTCATACCAAGCTGCCACCCACCTGCCCACTCCTCTGATGCCACCTGCTGCTGCCCACTGCCAGGCAGCCTGTCTATCTCTCTGCCACATTCACACAAAAATAAGTCAGAATCAGCTGATAAAATATAACAATAACGTTTACTAAACAAAAGTTTTAACTGTGATAACACAAAACAATATGATAAGAAAGAGAAATAACTGTTTAAAACATTTAGTCTTCATCCACCCCTGGGACATGGGGAGGAGATTGGGAGGACTGTCCAGAGGATACAAGTGGGAGGACATCAGGGACCTCTGCCCTATGTCTCCTGACCACATCAAGGGCCCCCTCCATCATGCCCTTCCATTCCACCATTGACTAGCAAAATGACTCCAAAGTCTCCTTTTAAGAGGAGATGTCTATGGCAACGGCCCGTGACTGGTGGTCCTTTTCCTCCATTGCCCAGTAGCAGGCAATATTGCTGTCCTCCACCTTCCACAACACAGCACAGAATTCCTCCTGTCTCTTATACACATCTAGATGTGTATAAGAGACAGGTTTACTGTTTTGCTATTTATCTCTTTGCTATTCATTTCAAATCCCAAGAGATAATACCAACATAATACCACATTTATCCCACCTTCCATGCACTCCATTTTCCCTCTACTTCATTTTAGGGTTGCCACCTGTGGTGTTTTTTTTTTACCTGACACTCCCATAGGCCAAAATGGAAGTATCAGGTTAAAAAAAGACCAAAGGTAGGAATCCTACTTCATTGTTACTCATTGACTGGTACTCAGATTCCTTTACTAATACACAATCCAGTTACAGTCCTTCAGACTGAGCTTTCTCTTTCTAATCCTCAAGTAGGACATCCCAACTGGCATTTTGCTCTGTTGGGTGAATTGTTCCAGGCTGTTCATCATCTGCAACTTTGGCATCCGAGAGATTGCTCTGGAAATTGATCTCCATTCATCATCTCACAATGGGCCTTTTTACACACACCTTAAAGTGCTGGTCTTTCAATCTTCTGAGTTTACAAGTCCACAAGTAAGTTCCGGATGCATTCTTCACACAAACACTGCCCTGAGACAGCCTAAAGTAGCCGCAGCTATAGACGTGAGGGGCTGCCATGGAAACTAAGTGACCACAGCTGCCTGGAGCAAAGTCGTTTACCAGGAGAACTTTTTACACACAAACATTCTGGGAGAAGTTCTATGCAGAAGTTCAAAGAGCCAGATGTTTAAGATCTGGGTGAGTGATTTAGACACACAGAAAGTTCAGGATGTAACAGCAAGCATGCAGGAGAAATGTGCATGTAAAAACACCAAATATTGCGCCCAGACAAACAAAGTGACATCCCAATGAAATGGAATAAGTAAAATATCATTGGGAAGAACAATCTCCTGAAGTTCTGGCCCAATTAAATGGCTATTCATAGTATCCAAATTATTGGTGTCTCAATTAATTATCTGACTGTATCAGAACACAGACACACCAGCCATTCCAAGATAAACTCTCTTTAACTCCAATCTCAGAAACTTTCACAATTTACCCTCATCCCAATAGCTCAAATGACCTTTTCTCAATTTATTATTATTATTATTATTATTAAACATTTATAAAGCGCCAGTAACAACCTGGCGCTGTACAGAACATATAATCAGCTGCGGTCCCTACCTGTGGCTTACAATCTAAAAGA
>QEPC01012216.1:273291-288765 GCA_003113815.1 Sphenodon punctatus
AGGACAGTTGAAAAAGAGGAATTTTAAAAGTTTTGTGGTTTTTTTTAAAATGTCTAAATAAATTATTGCACCCTCCACCCCTGCTAAGAGTTGAGATGAGAGAGCCTGATTGGGACCAGCACGGCTGGGTGAGTCAGGAACCAACCAGATCTCAGCAGATAGAGCTGAGAACTCACGAAGGAATAGGTGGTCAAGGGGGACAGAGGACAAGGGGCGGCTCAATAGAGAACTGTGGAAAGAGATCTGGAGAATGCAGACAGGGCCTGCAGGAACTCTGGCTCCAGGAGAGCCCCACTCAGAGGGTAGTGTTTGAGATGAAGGTGTAGCTGGCCCAAGGAGGGACTATGCATGGACAGCCGAGCTGTGGGTTCTGTGGGGCTACAAAAGGATAGGGACTTTGTATATGAAGCTGTGATAGCACAGTGGGAGATGAATAAAGAGATTTGAGCTAGAGAGAGCATTGGGTCCGTGTAGCGGGGGGAGGGTGTCCCCCAGGGCCACACGGGGCACTGGGGTCGCACTCGGGGGAATTAGCTCTCCCCCTGCTACGCCGTGTCAGCCTAGAGCATCAGCTGAACCCCCTCCTTCCAGGCAGGTGGTGCCCTCTCAGGACACCACACACAGTCCAGAAGGTCTTTCTTTATAGTCTTTTATTGGGACAACGCCTGTGTCCAGTGTACCTGGGACTGCCGGCTCATCCGCCTTTACCCTACAGGCCCAGGTACCTTTATCTCAGGCCTTGGAGCAACTCCACCACAAGTCCCAAAGTCCCTTCAGCCAGGACTCAAAGGTCCCAGGCTCTGTCCAAACCTTCCCCAGCCAAGAGGCTCCCTTCCTGGGCACCACCTCTGTACCTTGTCTGGTTCTCTCTGGTTCTCCAGCCTCAGCACCTTGGAGAGCATAGTCCAGGAAGGCTTGTTCAGGAAGATGTTGCTCCTTCCACTCCCTGGCAGAGACTCCTTCCTCTCTGCCTAGTCTCTCCATATATACAGCAGGGTGGGCGTGGCCAGGCTTCTTCTCTTCCAGCCTTAAAGGGCCAGTAACCTGCCCACTCTGTCACAGGGGTTTCTCAGCCTGTGCTCCCTACTGGCTGATCCCCAGCTTTGGGGCTGGCATTGCCACACCCCTGGGTGTGCACAGCCCTCTGACTGGAACCCACAACCCCCTTCTAAAAGGGGTAGCAGCCCCCCTGGACTGCTCCCTGCTACAGTTGGGATAATGCCATTACTTACCCTTGGAGGCCCAAATCTGCTACATAGAATTCCCATTGAAATCCCAGTTTCCAATAACATCTTGATTGAATCAGAAGCTTCTTGGCAGTTTGTCATGTCTCGACTGACATGTCATTTCTCCATTTACCTACTTTCTACTTACCGGGATCCCGTTTACTGTTTTGCTATTTATCTCTTTGCTATTCATTTCAAATCCCAAGAGATAATACCAACATAATACCACATTTATCCCACCTTCCATGCACTCCATTTTCCCTCTACTTCATTTTAGGGTTGCCACCTGTGGTGTTTTTTTTTTACCTGACACTCCCATAGGCCAAAATGGAAGTATCAGGTTAAAAAAAGACCAAAGGTAGGAATCCTACTTCATTGTTACTCATTGACTGGTACTCAGATTCCTTTACTAATACACAATCCAGTTACAGTCCTTCAGACTGAGCTTTCTCTTTCTAATCCTCAAGTAGGACATCCCAACTGGCATTTTGCTCTGTTGGGTGAATTGTTCCAGGCTGTTCATCATCTGCAACTTTGGCATCCGAGAGATTGCTCTGGAAATTGATCTCCATTCATCATCTCACAATGGGCCTTTTTACACACACCTTAAAGTGCTGGTCTTTCAATCTTCTGAGTTTACAAGTCCACAAGTAAGTTCCGGATGCATTCTTCACACAAACACTGCCCTGAGACAGCCTAAAGTAGCCGCAGCTATAGACGTGAGGGGCTGCCATGGAAACTAAGTGACCACAGCTGCCTGGAGCAAAGTCGTTTACCAGGAGAACTTTTTACACACAAACATTCTGGGAGAAGTTCTATGCAGAAGTTCAAAGAGCCAGATGTTTAAGATCTGGGTGAGTGATTTAGACACACAGAAAGTTCAGGATGTAACAGCAAGCATGCAGGAGAAATGTGCATGTAAAAACACCAAATATTGCGCCCAGACAAACAAAGTGACATCCCAATGAAATGGAATAAGTAAAATATCATTGGGAAGAACAATCTCCTGAAGTTCTGGCCCAATTAAATGGCTATTCATAGTATCCAAATTATTGGTGTCTCAATTAATTATCTGACTGTATCAGAACACAGACACACCAGCCATTCCAAGATAAACTCTCTTTAACTCCAATCTCAGAAACTTTCACAATTTACCCTCATCCCAATAGCTCAAATGACCTTTTCTCAATTTATTATTATTATTATTATTATTAAACATTTATAAAGCGCCAGTAACAACCTGGCGCTGTACAGAACATATAATCAGCTGCGGTCCCTACCTGTGGCTTACAATCTAAAAGACAAGGAGGGGGAGACAAGGAGAGGGGACAGCGGGAGAGACATGGGAGAAGACAAACAAACATTCAGGCGGATGCGAAGTCTCAGGTGCGTGTACTTGGCTTGGTTACAAGGTGGTCGGTAGCAGCAGTCAGCAGAGGAGGGCTGACAGTAAGAGCAAGGGGAAAGACTAGAGGGCATTGGGAAAGGCAGCATGGAAAAGGTGGGTCTTGAGGAGGGATTTGAAGGAGCGGAGGGAGGAGGCGAGGCGGACGTCGGCAGGGAGGGAGTTCCAGGCATGCGGGGCAGCGAGGGAGAAGGGACGAAGGCGGTTGGGCGAGCAGGAGAAGCGAGGGAGAGCGAGGGAGGGGACAGCGGAAGAGCGGAGAGCGCGCACAGGAGCGCGTAGGGCGATTAGGTCCGAGAGGTAAGGGGGAGCTTGGTCATGGAGCGATTTGAACGTGAAAACCAGGAGTTTGAACAGGATACGTTCCGGAAGGGGGAGCCAGTGAAGGGAGAGGAGGAGAGGCGTCACATGGTCGAAGCGACGGGCAGAGTGAATGACCTTGGCGGCAGAGTTTTGGATCGCCACAAGGGGGGACAGGTGGGAGCGAGGGAGGCCAGCAAGGAGGAGGTTGCAGTAGTCGAGGCGAGAGATAACCATGGCATGAACAAGGATTTTGGCCGAGGAGACAGATAGAAAGGGGCGAATGCGGGCAATGTTGAGGAGAGCGAATCGGCAGGATTTGGCCACAGAGTCAATGTAAGGTTTAAAGGAGAGGTGCGTGTCAAAAATGAAGCCCAAGCTGCGGGCACGGAGAACAGGACGGATGGTGACCCCGTCAATGCAGACGGTCAGGTCAGAGGGAGAGGAGGGGGAGGGAGGAAAAATGAGGAGTTCAGTCTTGGCCATGTTCAGTTTGAGTTGGCGTCGGGACATCCAGGCGGAGATATCAGAGAGGCAGTCGACGAGGCGTGAGCGGACAGAGGAGGAGAGAGAGGGGGTAGAGAGATAGAGTTGGGTGTCATCAGCATAGAGATGGTATTGGAACCCGTGGGAGGCAATAATTTCACCAAGGGACCGGGTGTAGATAGAGAAGAGGAGAGGGCCAAGGACAGAACCTTGGGGAACCCCAACCGAGAGGGGAAGGGAGGGGGAGGTCGACTCGGGGAGGGAGACATTAAAGGAGCGGTCATATCTGCACCTATAAAAGCTATAATTGAAAACCCTCCAAAAACCTATTATTGAAAAGCCTCCAAACAAACCTTCGCCTGGGCAATTTGCCCACTCACACAGGGTCTCTGTTGTCTCAGAGAGCTATTGCCTCAAGGCTGCTGTTGAACCAAGGTCTCCCATATGGTAGCACTGAGCCAGCCAAATGGTTTGAAATGTCAGTATTACAACTTTCCCCCACAGGCTTCAGGCTGCGGCTGAACAGTTAGACGCTGAGATCCTTTGCTAAATGGAACAGGAAAACACCTCCCAGGCAGCCAAGGATGTTGGAAGGATAAGCAAGCAGGTTCTCCCCCAATTTTGGCTTTGGTGCCACACTTTGTCACACTTGCGAGTAAGCTCTGTTGGGCAGCTGGGAGTAAGCTGATGTTAGGGGTTAGGTTAAAATAACCAAGTGTTGGATTACAACTCCTGCTCTAGAGAGGACCCAGGATTCGAGCTACAACTGGATCCATGGCCAGTTGGGCACCCTGTCGAATGTGGAGTGCCAACTTGCCCTGGTTGCATTCGGACACCAATTCGGACACCTGAACATGACCCGATGGCCTACCCAAGTCCCCAGGCTGACTCACCACACTAGCATGGCTGCTGCTTCTCTGCTTTGTACTCCTGAGTGCTCCCTGGCTTTTTCTCCTCGCTCTCCCCCTGCCACTCAAAAACAACTGAGCGGGGATGTTCCCCAATCAGCTGTGCAGTGTGTGGGCCAGGGAGAAGCAGGGAGCAGCCAGGAGTCCAGAGGCAAGTCAGTCCAGCATCTGGGGAGTAGTGGGGGCATCCAAAGGTATCCCAGAATTGCCCGATAATACCGACATTTTGGAGTACCCAATGGGGGGCGCACCCTATCTGGTGCCTGTTGGGGGTGCCCAAAAATGCAAGTATTACCCACGGATAGATAAATGCTACCTGATTCAGCTCTACCCAGGAACCAATATGAGGATTAGAAGGTCCCTTAAGAGGTCGTCTAGTCTAGGGGTGGACAAAGTTCCCCACATTTTCCTATAGCTGAAAGCTACAAGACAGATGTGTATGCCCATGCATAAAAATCCCTACTGCTTCATGATTGACTGAAGGAAATGGTGCACTGCGGCTTTAACTGCTGAGATCAGGAAGAACCATTGTAATTTCAGATTCAGGTGCAACGAAGTAAGACAGAGGACCATTAAGGCTGCGTGGGGAGCCAGACCAGCTGTGTTTGAGCTGCCCAAGAATAGCACACAAGCCACAGTTGGTCCATCCTCAAGACCGTCCATCCCTCTGCTTTCAAGCAGAACCGACTCTCCCTGCCCCTGGATGGTATTTATCTGACCTACTTTTAAAGACTTCCAGTGATGGGGACTCCGCAAACTTCCCAGTAATCTGTTCCGTTGACTAACTCAGAAGCTCAATTAGGTCAGTCCAAATAAATTATTTATACACCCAGCTGTGAAGGGGTTCCTGACCCACTGAGCTGGAGAGGGTCAAAAGCTAACAGTAAGACAGTGCAGTGAAGCGCTTTCCCATCCATTCTGCTAGAGCGCAAAGCATGTGCCTTGTAGCACCGCACAGATCTGGCCCTGATCCAGAGATTAAGTAAACCCTATTCCTTTAAATATTGGACCAGGATGACCCGTATAAACTAAAAGACCCCACAAGATCAGATGGGGGAGAGGGGGAGGAAGAACCAGAGCAGGTGAAGCAATCAGGCACTGGTGGGTGGAAGGTGGGATTGAACGCTCCCAGAGAGATCAAGGGGCAGCGTGGGGAAGAATCCAGCTCCAGGAAGAGAACTTCAGGACAGCGCACGGACCAAGCTGCATTTGGGAGTGAAAGAGAGAAGGCCATGAGACCACGGCAGCCATAAGGAGATAGACGTCATGCCTAGGAATGCAGGAGGAGCAGAGGCCAACGTGGCAAGGGAGGATGGAAAGGTCAGAGGGTGGCCCCATGGGAGGACAATGGAGTCCTGGAGAGGCTGGAAGGTGCTCAGGACTTGTAGAGGACTATTCAAAAGGATTTTAACCGGCCCAGCCAAAAGGTCTATCAGCCCTGCAACACTCCTGACCAAGCCAGCACTGCTCCAAAGGGGAACGTTTCTGAGACATTTTTTAAAAAAAAAAAAAATCCTTGCTTTTCTGCTTATTTAATATACAGGGAGGGTGTCCTACTACCTGCAGACCATGAAGATGTCTCCCCTCTTCCTGTACCTAGCACTGTTCAGCAAAGGCAAACATATCTATCTTCCCCTGACAGGTTTTATATCTACCTCTGCCAAGGACTAGGTTTACAGCAGCTTGGCATAAACAAAAAGCATGCTGGGTAATCAGCTCTTAAACCTGATAGCATCTTAGGAAATTTAACAGGCTGCAATACGGGCAGGCCTTGACGGGCTAAGAATGTGGTTGTTAGAAGGCTGAGCAGCAAGGAAGTTCTATCTGTAACTCTTACCACAGGGTCGAAAGCGTCATTGGTGTGGAAGGGTGTGAATGCTGCAAGAGACTGCCAGTTGGCTTTGCCCGCTTGCAGAGCCTTGTTGTGATGTTGTTTGAGTCTCATTAATTGATTGCTTTGCTTTACTTCTTCCAACCCAACGAAGGCAGGAGAATGTGCATCCCACAAGGAAAACGAACACTGCACAAAAGCCCCTTGCAAATATTTAACACAGAAATGAAGGAGTGAAGACTGCCATTTTGGCACAGGAGGAGAAACACAGCAAGTAATTACATTCAGTTTGAATTCAGAAGAGAAAAAACCCCAAAGCATCTGGGGTTTCAGTAAATACCTGATTACTATCAACAACTGGAACCGGATTTTTCTAATAGGAAATACAGCAGATTTAGGGGCTGTCCATGAAGTGTATCCTTTTAAAACGTGCTTTCTAGTACCCCTCTTCCTTGTCATTTTGATCACTTAACTGCAGGCTACAGCTGAAATTAGTATCTGCCAAAATGGTTATTTTCTTCCAGCAGTAGCTGGAAGAAAATTAAATGCACAGCCACTGTTCATTATAAACAGCGGACTGCTGAGGCCCCGATTTTGAGGAAACCGCTTGCCAATCATTTCTGAAAATTTAACCATGGCTGTAAGTTGTGAGGTCCATCATAAGCACAAAGTGTGAAGAAGATCCATCAGGAAAATAAAATGTTATAACTGTTTTAACATTAATTGCTTGTGGTCAAAATACACAGCGTCCTCACGATTTTGAATCATCAATATCTCCTCCCCCTGGATGGGTTGAGCCCCCAAATTTCACAGGATTGCAGAATGAGATCAGTAACAACTGCTTTTGAAATATCATCATAATTTGTGCATCCAAACCCGAGATATTATTGATAAAAAAGCGATTCTGCCGGCTCAAGCATGCGCATTTGAGCTCGTCTCTCCTGTCGGAGAGCCGGGGAAGTGGCTGCATCCCGTCCCCTTGTGAGCTGTTGCCTCCTGCTGCTGCTGCTGTTTCCTGGCCCCCTGGCAACCTGCAAACCCTGAACTCACACGCCACAACCCCCNTACAAATACCAAACACAACTTTTATTCCTCATCACAACCCTGTGAGGTAGGTTAGACTGAGAGAATATTGTGATTGGTCCAAGGTCACCAAGTGAATTTCTGTCTAATGCAAGACTTGAACCCCTACCTCCCAGTCAAAATACTGCACCCGTAGCCAATGACACCCCACTGGCTCTCTTTTAGTAAGTAAAATACAAAAAGAGATGAGTAAGCAAATGTAGCAAATAAGCAGTATCGGTACCAGTTTGGAAAAGGGCCATGGATGCACAGAACAGCACCAGCTGCCATTTTGTTTATGCCCAGTGATTTTAATTTTTTTAAAGTTTTTTAATAAATTAAATGAAAAAAGGAAACTGGATGAATGCAAATCGTTTGCCATTTTCATAACATTAGTCATCCCAGCTCACATTCTTGATAGAGCGTTTGGGGCAAAATATGTTACAAAGGAGATTTTGGCAAAATAAATAATTTATGTATTTAATTCCTTACCATACATTTATTTATTTTTATCAACAACTAAACGTTCACATTTTTCCGTTATTAAACTTTAATTTATTATCATAATTCAACAACAAACATTTTTTAATTACTAAAATGAATGAAGCCCTATTTGTTTTTATAATAATACATAAATAATATTTTATATAGTACCCCCCTGCCATGACACTTGGAGCACTTTACAAATACCAAACACAACTTTTATTCCTCATCACAACCCTGTGAGGTAGGTTAGACTGAGAGAATATTGTGATTGGTCCAAGGTCACCAAGTGAATTTCTGTCTAATGCAAGACTTGAACCCCTACCTCCCAGTCAAAATACTGCACCCGTAGCCAATGACACCCCACTGGCTCTCTTTTAGTAAGTAAAATACAAAAAGAGATGAGTAAGCAAATGTAGCAAATAAGCAGTATCGGTACCAGTTTGGAAAAGGGCCATGGATGCACAGAACAGCACCAGCTGCCATTTTGTTTATGCCCAGTGATTTTAATTTTTTTAAAGTTTTTTAATAAATTAAATGAAAAAAGGAAACTGGATGAATGCAAATCGTTTGCCATTTTCATAACATTAGTCATCCCAGCTCACATTCTTGATAGAGCGTTTGGGGCAAAATATGTTACAAAGGAGATTTTGGCAAAATAAATAATTTATGTATTTAATTCCTTACCATACATTTATTTATTTTTATCAACAACTAAACGTTCACATTTTTCCGTTATTAAACTTTAATTTATTATCATAATTCAACAACAAACATTTTTTAATTACTAAAATGAATGAAGCCCTATTTGTTTTTATAATAATACATAAATAATATTTTATATAGTACCCCCCTGCCATGACACTTGGAGCACTTTACAAATACCAAACACAACTTTTATTCCTCATCACAACCCTGTGAGGTAGGTTAGACTGAGAGAATATTGTGATTGGTCCAAGGTCACCAAGTGAATTTCTGTCTAATGCAAGACTTGAACCCCTACCTCCCAGTCAAAATACTGCACCCGTAGCCAATGACACCCCACTGGCTCTCTTTTAGTAAGTAAAATACAAAAAGAGATGAGTAAGCAAATGTAGCAAATAAGCAGTATCGGTACCAGTTTGGAAAAGGGCCATGGATGCACAGAACAGCACCAGCTGCCATTTTGTTTATGCCCAGTGATTTTAATTTTTTTAAAGTTTTTTAATAAATTAAATGAAAAAAGGAAACTGGATGAATGCAAATCGTTTGCCATTTTCATAACATTAGTCATCCCAGCTCACATTCTTGATAGAGCGTTTGGGGCAAAATATGTTACAAAGGAGATTTTGGCAAAATAAATAATTTATGTATTTAATTCCTTACCATACATTTATTTATTTTTATCAACAACTAAACGTTCACATTTTTCCGTTATTAAACTTTAATTTATTATCATAATTCAACAACAAACATTTTTTAATTACTAAAATGAATGAAGCCCTATTTGTTTTTATAATAATACATAAATAATATTTTATATAGTACCCCCCTGCCATGACACTTGGAGCACTTTACAAATACCAAACACAACTTTTATTCCTCATCACAACCCTGTGAGGTAGGTTAGACTGAGAGAATATTGTGATTGGTCCAAGGTCACCAAGTGAATTTCTGTCTAATGCAAGACTTGAACCCCTACCTCCCAGTCAAAATACTGCACCCGTAGCCAATGACACCCCACTGGCTCTCTTTTAGTAAGTAAAATACAAAAAGAGATGAGTAAGCAAATGTAGCAAATAAGCAGTATCGGTACCAGTTTGGAAAAGGGCCATGGATGCACAGAACAGCACCAGCTGCCATTTTGTTTATGCCCAGTGATTTTAATTTTTTTAAAGTTTTTTAATAAATTAAATGAAAAAAGGAAACTGGATGAATGCAAATCGTTTGCCATTTTCATAACATTAGTCATCCCAGCTCACATTCTTGATAGAGCGTTTGGGGCAAAATATGTTACAAAGGAGATTTTGGCAAAATAAATAATTTATGTATTTAATTCCTTACCATACATTTATTTATTTTTATCAACAACTAAACGTTCACATTTTTCCGTTATTAAACTTTAATTTATTATCATAATTCAACAACAAACATTTTTTAATTACTAAAATGAATGAAGCCCTATTTGTTTTTATAATAATACATAAATAATATTTTATATAGTACCCCCCTGCCATGACACTTGGAGCACTTTACAAATACCAAACACAACTTTTATTCCTCATCACAACCCTGTGAGGTAGGTTAGACTGAGAGAATATTGTGATTGGTCCAAGGTCACCAAGTGAATTTCTGTCTAATGCAAGACTTGAACCCCTACCTCCCAGTCAAAATACTGCACCCGTAGCCAATGACACCCCACTGGCTCTCTTTTAGTAAGTAAAATACAAAAAGAGATGAGTAAGCAAATGTAGCAAATAAGCAGTATCGGTACCAGTTTGGAAAAGGGCCATGGATGCACAGAACAGCACCAGCTGCCATTTTGTTTATGCCCAGTGATTTTAATTTTTTTAAAGTTTTTTAATAAATTAAATGAAAAAAGGAAACTGGATGAATGCAAATCGTTTGCCATTTTCATAACATTAGTCATCCCAGCTCACATTCTTGATAGAGCGTTTGGGGCAAAATATGTTACAAAGGAGATTTTGGCAAAATAAATAATTTATGTATTTAATTCCTTACCATACATTTATTTATTTTTATCAACAACTAAACGTTCACATTTTTCCGTTATTAAACTTTAATTTATTATCATAATTCAACAACAAACATTTTTTAATTACTAAAATGAATGAAGCCCTATTTGTTTTTATAATAATACATAAATAATATTTTATATAGTACCCCCCTGCCATGACACTTGGAGCACTTTACAAATACCAAACACAACTTTTATTCCTCATCACAACCCTGTGAGGTAGGTTAGACTGAGAGAATATTGTGATTGGTCCAAGGTCACCAAGTGAATTTCTGTCTAATGCAAGACTTGAACCCCTACCTCCCAGTCAAAATACTGCACCCGTAGCCAATGACACCCCACTGGCTCTCTTTTAGTAAGTAAAATACAAAAAGAGATGAGTAAGCAAATGTAGCAAATAAGCAGTATCGGTACCAGTTTGGAAAAGGGCCATGGATGCACAGAACAGCACCAGCTGCCATTTTGTTTATGCCCAGTGATTTTAATTTTTTTAAAGTTTTTTAATAAATTAAATGAAAAAAGGAAACTGGATGAATGCAAATCGTTTGCCATTTTCATAACATTAGTCATCCCAGCTCACATTCTTGATAGAGCGTTTGGGGCAAAATATGTTACAAAGGAGATTTTGGCAAAATAAATAATTTATGTATTTAATTCCTTACCATACATTTATTTATTTTTATCAACAACTAAACGTTCACATTTTTCCGTTATTAAACTTTAATTTATTATCATAATTCAACAACAAACATTTTTTAATTACTAAAATGAATGAAGCCCTATTTGTTTTTATAATAATACATAAATAATATTTTATATAGTACCCCCCTGCCATGACACTTGGAGCACTTTACAAATACCAAACACAACTTTTATTCCTCATCACAACCCTGTGAGGTAGGTTAGACTGAGAGAATATTGTGATTGGTCCAAGGTCACCAAGTGAATTTCTGTCTAATGCAAGACTTGAACCCCTACCTCCCAGTCAAAATACTGCACCCGTAGCCAATGACACCCCACTGGCTCTCTTTTAGTAAGTAAAATACAAAAAGAGATGAGTAAGCAAATGTAGCAAATAAGCAGTATCGGTACCAGTTTGGAAAAGGGCCATGGATGCACAGAACAGCACCAGCTGCCATTTTGTTTATGCCCAGTGATTTTAATTTTTTTAAAGTTTTTTAATAAATTAAATGAAAAAAGGAAACTGGATGAATGCAAATCGTTTGCCATTTTCATAACATTAGTCATCCCAGCTCACATTCTTGATAGAGCGTTTGGGGCAAAATATGTTACAAAGGAGATTTTGGCAAAATAAATAATTTATGTATTTAATTCCTTACCATACATTTATTTATTTTTATCAACAACTAAACGTTCACATTTTTCCGTTATTAAACTTTAATTTATTATCATAATTCAACAACAAACATTTTTTAATTACTAAAATGAATGAAGCCCTATTTGTTTTTATAATAATACATAAATAATATTTTATATAGTACCCCCCTGCCATGACACTTGGAGCACTTTACAAATACCAAACACAACTTTTATTCCTCATCACAACCCTGTGAGGTAGGTTAGACTGAGAGAATATTGTGATTGGTCCAAGGTCACCAAGTGAATTTCTGTCTAATGCAAGACTTGAACCCCTACCTCCCAGTCAAAATACTGCACCCGTAGCCAATGACACCCCACTGGCTCTCTTTTAGTAAGTAAAATACAAAAAGAGATGAGTAAGCAAATGTAGCAAATAAGCAGTATCGGTACCAGTTTGGAAAAGGGCCATGGATGCACAGAACAGCACCAGCTGCCATTTTGTTTATGCCCAGTGATTTTAATTTTTTTAAAGTTTTTTAATAAATTAAATGAAAAAAGGAAACTGGATGAATGCAAATCGTTTGCCATTTTCATAACATTAGTCATCCCAGCTCACATTCTTGATAGAGCGTTTGGGGCAAAATATGTTACAAAGGAGATTTTGGCAAAATAAATAATTTATGTATTTAATTCCTTACCATACATTTATTTATTTTTATCAACAACTAAACGTTCACATTTTTCCGTTATTAAACTTTAATTTATTATCATAATTCAACAACAAACATTTTTTAATTACTAAAATGAATGAAGCCCTATTTGTTTTTATAATAATACATAAATAATATTTTATATAGTACCCCCCTGCCATGACACTTGGAGCACTTTACAAATACCAAACACAACTTTTATTCCTCATCACAACCCTGTGAGGTAGGTTAGACTGAGAGAATATTGTGATTGGTCCAAGGTCACCAAGTGAATTTCTGTCTAATGCAAGACTTGAACCCCTACCTCCCAGTCAAAATACTGCACCCGTAGCCAATGACACCCCACTGGCTCTCTTTTAGTAAGTAAAATACAAAAAGAGATGAGTAAGCAAATGTAGCAAATAAGCAGTATCGGTACCAGTTTGGAAAAGGGCCATGGATGCACAGAACAGCACCAGCTGCCATTTTGTTTATGCCCAGTGATTTTAATTTTTTTAAAGTTTTTTAATAAATTAAATGAAAAAAGGAAACTGGATGAATGCAAATCGTTTGCCATTTTCATAACATTAGTCATCCCAGCTCACATTCTTGATAGAGCGTTTGGGGCAAAATATGTTACAAAGGAGATTTTGGCAAAATAAATAATTTATGTATTTAATTCCTTACCATACATTTATTTATTTTTATCAACAACTAAACGTTCACATTTTTCCGTTATTAAACTTTAATTTATTATCATAATTCAACAACAAACATTTTTTAATTACTAAAATGAATGAAGCCCTATTTGTTTTTATAATAATACATAAATAATATTTTATATAGTACCCCCCTGCCATGACACTTGGAGCACTTTACAAATACCAAACACAACTTTTATTCCTCATCACAACCCTGTGAGGTAGGTTAGACTGAGAGAATATTGTGATTGGTCCAAGGTCACCAAGTGAATTTCTGTCTAATGCAAGACTTGAACCCCTACCTCCCAGTCAAAATACTGCACCCGTAGCCAATGACACCCCACTGGCTCTCTTTTAGTAAGTAAAATACAAAAAGAGATGAGTAAGCAAATGTAGCAAATAAGCAGTATCGGTACCAGTTTGGAAAAGGGCCATGGATACACAGAACAGCACCAGCTGCCATTTTGTTTATGCCCAGTGATTTTAATTTTTTTAAAGTTTTTTAATAAATTAAATGAAAAAAGGAAACTGGATGAATGCAAATCGTTTGCCATTTTCATAACATTAGTCATCCCAGCTCACATTCTTGATAGAGCGTTTGGGGCAAAATATGTTACAAAGGAGATTTTGGCAAAATAAATAATTTATGTATTTAATTCCTTACCATACATACTTTTATTCATTTTTATCAACAACTAAACGTTCACATTTTTCCGTTATTAAAATTTAATTTATTATCATAATTCAGGGTGGTTGACTGTGGTCACGTAACAACAAACATTTTTTTCCACAGTGCATTAAGTCTGTGCTTTACATGTATAGAAATTGTATACCCTTCATCCAATACAGTGTTAACAATCTGAGTATACATAACATTATACAATTCATTCTGTGTTGAATGCTGTTTTGTACAAACAGACTTAATGCATTGTGAAAAAAATTGCTGTTGGATTATGATAATAAATTAAAGTTTAATAATGGAAAAATGTGAAAGTTTAGTTCTGGGCTCACATTTCCAGCCAAGCTGCTACTCCCGGGAGGGGTTTTCTGCGGATCCACATCTGGTGATTCCGGAAGAAACATTCAGGTATCAAGTTGGGCCCGTCAAGCCAAAGGGGGCTGAACCGGGCTAGCGTGGTCTCTGTTAACACCCATTGTTTCTTCAGCGTAAAAAATAAATCACCATGTACAGTGAGATTCTCTTATAATTACTATCTCTGACTCAACACTTTGCAAGAAAGTGAAGGGGGGGCGAGGGGGAATCACCACTCTTTTATAGGCCAGGAATGCTGATCTACAAAAGCATTCTGTAGAAAATAAAAACCAAAAGTTTCTGAAAACACTTATAAAGTTCATAATTTCCTTCATTAAAATGAGACATAAAAGGGGAAATTAAAAAAAGAGAGATAAAAGCAAGCGAACAACCTCTAACCAACTGATCCTAGGATATAATAGCTCCTTGAAGCACTAAATTAAAGGCAAGCTGCCTAAAAGCCAGGTGACTTATATAAACTGTAAGAGTTCAGAGAGGCATTTTTTAGATTCACCCAAAAGAAAAACACCAGGCATTTTGAGACACCAAAGCAGGACACACCATACAAAAAATTATGGTCTCACACAGAAATCAAGATGATCACTTGCTAACTAATCTATCTGATAAACAGCCGGATGCCAATGAAATCAAGATTTTAAATAAAGGTTTATCATATCTCCCTACTCCCAGATTTGATCCTTTTACAGCAAGTTTATATATGATTCATAAATTACAATAACTTTTTCAAATTTCAGAATAGAAGTAGGAACTGTGGATAGACACTCACCTTTTCGTCCTAAACGTAATTCTTCAGCATCATGTGTACATTGTTGTGAAATAGCCGTTTTTGAGCAACAACTATTGTGGGATTTAAAAACTTATTAGAATGGAGTTAAAGAAGGTAACGAAATGTTTAGGACATGATTTTAGAATAGTTACGTGACTTTCCTTTGATGAAAGTATAGTGCTCAAACTTGCTGATAAAGGTGTTGCTATAGTAATCCTTGATTACATCAAGGAGGTGTCCAGAGAACTAGAGGACACCTCTTTTTATACTAAATGTCCCTGTGATCCAACCAAGAATTTACAAAAGTTGATTAAAAATAGCTTTTATGAAAATTTGAGTATGGGATACATTACAGATTCTGAATTCTATTTTTTATATAAAGACAAAACCTGAATACCTCTATTTAATGTACTACCTAAAATCCACAAGGGATTAATTCCACCACCAGGTAGACTGATGTTTTAGGAAATGACTCTGTATTGGAACCATTGTCGAAATATGTTGAT
>QEPC01012216.1:291462-319996 GCA_003113815.1 Sphenodon punctatus
CCCCCCCATGCCCCCATTCTATGCTTTCCCTCTGCCCTGCCTCACAGGGGCTTTGTGTCACTCCCACCTTTCCACCCCAGCCATTCCCATACTCTCCCTCTCAAAGAGGGTGGGGGATCCTGATTTTCCTATCCCTCCATCCCCCAACTCACCCCAAACTCCCATATGGCCCCTATCACAAAAAGTCTAGAACCAATTCAGTCATAAATCCATAGCAACATGAGGGGAAAATAGAATGTAGAGGAATTTATGCCTTGGCGTGTAACACGTCTGGCCGCACGGATGAAACAGGGGGGAGAGAGAAGGGATGAACTCTCTCCACCAGTGCAGTATTTTGCAAGCTGATAAGCACTTGGGCACTTCCTAAGGTTTTGCCCTGGAAGAGGCTGAATGGGGAGGTGGATCCCCCAGCCTCTTGCCAGAGCGACACCTCAGAAAGTGCCCAAGCCCCTGTGGAGGGAGGAAGAGCTTTTTCTGTCAAGAATCCAGGTAGTTTCTTGGCTCATTCTCATTTGCAAGAATGTGCCAGGGGCCCTGATTCTCTTGGAGAAAAGCGAGAATCCAAGAATCGAGTTTCAGCCCTAATAATGACTAGGTAGGTTCACTAAGCAGTTCTTGAGTTCTACGGCAATGGAAGATGACAGTGTGTGTGTAAGGTGTTACCATTCTGTCTTTGTCTGGGCTTTGCACTAATGACTGCATGCAGCAACAGTAGGAAATTAAGTCTGCTAGCCAGAAGAGGGGGAAAAGTGACCTACTAACTGAGACTAGTGGTCCATCCGTCCTGCCCAGCATCCTGTCTCAGACATTCGCTGCCTTAAGTAGCTTCAGAGAAGTACCTAACAGGTCACAGAGTCTTTTTACATGCACCTTATCATTCCTGGGACTTCAAAGCCTAAATTTGTGCTTGGGAAGTTAAGATGCTCACCAACCCTCCCAGACATCAGCTGGGCACCCTTGTAAACACAGCGGCAGCTGGCGACTTCTGCAGGTTTCATGGTCTGGACTTGTAAGTTCCTGGAAGTAGAGGACTTACGAGTCTGGGTTATGGAACATGCAGATGTCGCCAGGTGCCACTGTTTAGAATAGCACGCGGGCATCTTCCGGGAGGGTGGGTGGGTGTCTAAACTCCCCGCACATAACTTCACCAACCCTGGACTTTGAAGTCCAGGAGCAATAAGGTGTGTGTAAAAACATTCATCATGGAGTGACCCGGCTCCCGACAGCAACAGCCAGATGTTACCATTCTCTTTTCAGGCAAAAAACTAGTGCCAGGTAATTCTGCCCTTCCTCTACACTTGACTCCCACACAAAGTACACTCCGGCACAGCTTTTTCCTATGCTAGATGTCCGATTGGGCAGGATTTTAGCATTGAAAGTTAAATCTTTCTATCTGTGTATCTTCATCTCTTTTTAAAACAAACCATCCAGCACGCTTTACTCCTCCCAACTTTCTTCATTCAGGCAAGACTGGTAGAATCCTTACTTGTACAGATGGGGATTTTTTTGATTAATCCAAAATTTTGGAGCTTTTGGTTCAGACATTTTGGTTCTTTTACATTGATTTTGTTTCAGGTTTTTTGCATTGCGCCAGTTTTGTTGTTGTTGCTGTCGTTGTTTTGGGTGTTTTCATTGTGACTCATTTCCATTGACTTCAATGGTAGAGAAAGATCTGAAACAAGATCCAAAACTGAAACGAGATCCAAAATCCATAAAGAACCAAAACCAAAAAAATCTAAACTGAAATTTCCCCTGGAGTCCCATCCCTAATTGTAAAGTCCGCTCTCCTCAAATCCCTACACTGGCTCCCTATCTGTTTCGGCATCCAGTTCAAGCTTCTGCTACTCACACGTGTTTTCACTCTGCAGTTCCTCAGTACCTCCTTTCTTATCAGTACCTCTTAGGAGGAGGAGGAGGAGTAAGGAATTCTGATTACAGGAGAGTAGCAAGGAGATAAAGCATCAGTAATAGCACACCATCTTTCTCCACAGTAAAAATACTGCCAAAAGGTTCCAGCAAGGATTTGTTGAACTAGACTCAGCAAATCAGTTCTGATGTATTAAGAGCATAAGTCAGTGCCAGACTGGGTCAGAGCAATGGTCCCTCCAGCACATCTTCCCATCTCTGACAGTGGTCACTTTGGTCGCTTCAGAGAAGCGCCCAACTGGCCGTAATGGAGTGATCCATTCCCTGCTATTTACTGCCAACTCCCGACAGTCAGACGTTATGTCCTCTGATCTGCTTGGCTAAAAGTCATTCATGGTCCTCGCTTTTAAGAAATCATCTTGAGCTGAAATTAGTGACCACAAAAATGGGAACACTTGTCAAAATTGTGAAACTTGACCTGCCCTGAAAACATCAGGTATTAATCAGTATCCGGTGATTCTTGAGGACCTACCCAATGTACCAAAAAACTGTTTTTCATCCCAATTCTTTTGACGTCCGGTCACAATTTATCTACAAATTTACCTATCAATATCATTAATAAAACAATAAATCAATAATTTGGTATCCACAATTCCTGGTATATTTTATACCCAGCTACACTATTGGCCATGACAACATCTTCTGGCAACAAGTGACACAAGTTAATTGTGCATTGAATGAAGGACTTCCTTTTATTTGTTTGAAACCTGCTACCAGTTAATTAACTGCCCCCTAGTTCTAGAATTGAGAGGATAAATATTAGGATTTTCTCAAGTTGTTTTATAGTACTCCCTCTTAGTCGTGTCTTCTGCAGGTTGAACCTTTTGAACTTCTGAAAGGGGATGCACCCAGGTGTTGGAGTGGCCAACAGGACTCGGCAATTGGATAGATTGGCTCAAGTTCAGTTGTTATGATTCCAGACTACACAGACCTGAGCCTGCTTAGTCCTTGTGACAAACACAGAAAATGTGTTCTAAATCCAAAAGTCTATTGATGATGAAAGGGGAAATAAAATTGACAGAGCGAGAAAACTTGAATTTGGAAACATTACAACCAAAGAGCATGATCATTCATTCAGACAATATTCTCTCAGATATTAGATGTTAATAGGTGTCTTGGTTAAATAGAGCCTTCTCGTGGAAAGGAAAGAGATTCATTCAGAAATCAGAACCTTGAAGCACAACCCTTTTTTCTTTTGCATAACCAATGTAGAGAAAGAGAGCAACATAGAACTGAAATGTGTATGATTGGTTACTCACAGTAAAGATCCAAAACTGAAACGAGATCCAAAATCCATAAAGAACCAAAACCAAAAAAATCAAAACTGAAATTTCCCCTGGAGTCCCATCCAGGGGATGGGTATCATTTCACGTATCTGAACTGGTACCTGAATACAGGTTGGCTGAGTACACTAAAATTCGAAATTTTGGTTACCGTTTTTTTCAGCACTTGAAATTATCTGGGAAGATGAAATAGTATCCCCAATTTCCCCCCAAATCAGGATGAAATCAGTATTTCCTAGCATGCCCGTGCAGTCAGCCAGGAGTGCTCTTCTGCTGGTACCACCAGGCAGTCTTGTCCATACGACAAAGGTCCGCAGGGAAGTGTTCTCAGTTGCTGTGTCCAATCATTGTGAAACTCCCTTCCTCTGGAGGTCAGTCAGAGGTCAAGCCTGGCCATATTCCAGTGGCTGAGTAAAACTGTTCTGCTTTTCAAAGCATTTGGCAGGAGAGGTTACATTGGGAGGGTTAGGGGTGAGGGTGGGTTTTTATTTGAATTAAATTTTTAAAAAGGAGTTTGATTGTATTCTGTATTTTATGTAAGATGCTCCGAGCCTTAGGGGAAAGGCAGGAGATAAGTTTGAATAAATAAATACATCAAATAAGCTAAAATAAAATTTTTGAGGCAACTAATCAAAAACTCGGTCAGATACCAAAATGTACTCAAATTATTTTGTTTCAATTTGACTACCGGGAATTCGATGGGCATGCACTGTCTGTGGGTACTCATTTCTAGGGAGCATGCTGTTCCTTTGCATTGTTTTCAATTACTAAAATGAACAACGCCCCATTGGCCGCCCCGAGCTGTTTCGAGAGGGACGGGATATAAATACAAATAAATAAATAAATTGGTTTTAGCGATTAAAATACCAAAATGAATGCTTTCATCCAGTTTCGTTTAAAAAAACAACAACCAAACCCCCCCAAAACTCCTGTGCATGCAGGAGTATAAATTTACAAAATAAAACAAATAAATAAATAAAAAATATTGGGGTCATTCAGTGCAGGTGCTCCATTTTCCAAAATGGCCGGAGCCATTTGGGGAAAGGTGTGCATTCAGAGACTGCACATGCAGAGGGGCCATGTGTTTGGAGATGTCAGAGAAGCCAGTCCAGCCCATAGGGTCTGTGGGCTACACCACTGCACCAGCAGATAAAACAGAATTTCAGAATTCCAGCTCTATTGGGATCATCCAACCATGGCCATTTTATAATCCAAACTGCAGCTAGTCTGTCAGGGAAGGGGTACCAGTTCCTGTCAGGGAAGGGGGTACCTGGGTACCAGCCCAGGTAATTAAACTCTAGAGCTAGGGTGGCAGATTCTCTGCTGTTTACATTAATTTCTTTGTCTACAGCAATATTTAACCTCCAACTTTCCCATTACCTTCCCATTTTGTTTCCTAAAAAATTGAGGGCGTGGGGGAATCAAAAGGTTCCAGTGAAAGGTTTTTCTCCCCCCACCCCAAAAAAACCAATTGCTTCAAATACATTATTAATTAATCATGAATCATGAATCATTATTATTATTATATTATTATTATAAACATTTTTATAGCGCCATCAGTGTACCAGGCGATGTACAGAACATAGAAATAGACGCGGTCCCTGCCTATGACTTACAATCTAAAAGACAAAGAGGGGGAGACAGGGAGAGGGGACAGAGGGAGAAACATGGGAGAAGACAAACAAACATTCAGGCGGCTGCGAAGTCTCAGGTGCGTGTGCTTGGCTTGGTTACAATCAGGTTGGTTGCAGAAGTCTGCAGAGGGGGGCAGACAGAAGTATTTGGGGAACGACTAGCAGGCATTGGGAGATGCAGCGAGGAAGAAGTGGGTCGGGGGATGCGGAGTGGCTGGGTTTGCAGGGCTTGGATAGGGGGAGGGGAGAGGAGGGGGGGCTTGCAGGGAATGGGTCTTGCACTGGGCTCTACTGAATTTCAATTTAATGTCATTTTTTCAGATAAAAAAATCAATTTAAAAAAGTCAGTTTTTGATAGAAACTGACTTTTTTCCTCATTGGAAATTTCTACATTGAAAAAATTTGGACCAGCCCCAACAAAGGTTGGAGACTTGTTTTTAGCAGTTTAGCAAGTAATGCCATCTCTCTTCTGGACCCCATTACTACTGAATGATGAGGGAGCAGAAATGTCAGAAAAGGAAAGTGATCGGATTCTCCTGGTTCTCTATCCTGCCAGCAGCTAAAGCAATAATTGTGATCTCTGCAGCAGAAGCAGTTGAGTGAAATGAGAAATGTTTCCACATTAGGCAGAAGGTTGATACTGCAGCTTTGAGTGAGAGTGTCAGGTCGGGAATTGTTCCCCCCTCCTACTCTTGACTCTGTGCAATTCAGCAGATGTGTTCCACTCTGTCAAGTAATAACCAACTGTTTGTGCTATCATTTGAAGACATGTAAAAAAACCTTCCATTTGTCACAGGCAAAAGAAAACAAATGTAAATCGGAGAGGGATTCTCCTAATAACTGATACTCCTTTTCTTAAAATTGTGAAGCTGTTGGCACTTCTCATCCACTTAAGAAAAATAGTCATGAGGAGAAAGAAAATAAAAATGTGTCTCTCCGTAGACAGAGGCTAAAAATATTTACTGCATGTACAAAGTGTCTGAAACAGGGATGTCAGGAGGTAACGGACCGCGTGTTGCCGTCCCTACCAAGTGCTGATCGCTCCTCAGTGCAAAAGGAGGTAAGAGCCCTTAAGGATTTATGACAAAGAGAAACCATCCTGCTGCACTAATGGTTTCTTTTAGCCTCGGGGCCCAGTATTCTCTCTTGAGTTCTCTCTGAAATCCCCAGGCCTGGAGGCGATAATTTAAGCTTGTATCTCACCCAACCAGGAAAATCTCCCAGGTGTCCTGAAGAAAAGTAAAATTTCAAATAACTCAAACTTTTGAAAACATTTAAAATGGCTATTTCCCCCTCTTTTACAGCTTATTAAGGAGAGTTTGTGAGTGAATGTTGAGAGATTCTTGTGTCTGTAGTGAGAAACATGAAGCAGTCTTGGACATCAACAATTAATCGATTTTTTTACCAGGAATTTTCAAATGAGAATAGTTTGGTTATGAGTTCCAAGATTTTATACCAGCTCCATTTTGTATCTATCCAAAGGCCTGGATATACTCCCCATCCAAAAGTGATCTTCAAACCAAGAGCTAATCTATGCCCCGCCTAAACTCTACTCAGATCTAACACTGCCCCGCTCAACCCAGCTGCTAAATTATGCCTCTGCTAAAATAAGGGAATTCCCTAGACTGCCCTTGTCTACCTTAAGTAGCACTACCATGACATGGGTGAGGCTAGACTAGGACTTAAATGAGAATTTAAAGAGTTCTTGCATGATCTGACCCCAGGACTTAGATCTCACCAAAATCTGGGTCTCAGTGTGAGATCTCATGCAATTTCTTGCAAAACGATTTTTAAAAACAACAACCAAGGATTGGGGCATCCCCAGGATGCTACAGGATGGTTTACCTCATGTCTGGGCTTCTGGCTTCTGGTCAAGTGGCTGCTCACTGCTCCCTTTATCCGTGCTGCATTCTGCAGAGAACTGAACTGACTCTCTTCCTCCCCTGCAAGGCTGCACTCTTCAGAACTTAACTGGGACCCAACAATAAATTATCTGAGTGGGGAGGGGAGCAGGGAAGCCCTTCCAAGCTGTGTGAAACACACTAATTGGTCCCTATTTCCAGGGGGACTGATCGGGTTGTGTTGTGTGCTGGCATGATATTGGTCCCCCTGGAAATGGAGGCAGATTAGAATGTTTCAGGATTCCCTGCTCCCCTCCACACTCAGATAATTTACTGTCAGGTCCCAGTTAAGCTCTACAGAGTGCAGCCTGGCATTGGCAGCAGAGAGCCAGCTCACTTTCTGTAAAATGTAGCACAGCAGCAGAGAGCAGTGAGCAGCCACCGGACCGGAGACCATACGTCCTGCAATAAGTACTTGTTCATATTTTCCAGGGGCCTTTCCTGGGGCAGACATAGCACATGTCTGCCCCCAGAAGGGTGCAGAACCTATTAGGATGGTCCTCCCCTGGAGGCTGTTGAACACAGTGCGATTAGGCACTCTGGGGGAGTTACCCTCTGACCTCGGCGACCATCACATCGATGGCCTCATCTGCCTGTGGAACACCTTGCTAATGGAGGCCATCGATCAGACGGCTCCCAGGCATCCATTGGCCAGGCGAAGGCTCCACAATCTTCCTTGGTTCTCTGAGGAGCTGTGGATGCTGAAGCAGGAGGGGCGGCAGTTGAAGTGATGGTGGTGTTCTCGGGCTGAAGCCAACAGATTGAGCTAGTTTCTGAGGCATAGAGCTAGTTTACGAGCCTATTCCATGGCTATGTGGGCAGCAAAGAGGGAGTTCTTTGCTGCCTTCATAGCATCCTCAAAATCCCATTTGGCGGAGCTGTTCCGGGTTGTATGGGGGCTAGTCAGTCCAGCTTCCCTCAACCCTGGAGTTGAGTCATCATCTGCCCGCTGTGACATTTTTGAGGATTATTTTGCGGAGAATATCACTCGTATTCACTAAGACCTCGATGCCCCACTTAATACAATGGAGGAGGTAGAGGTGGTAGAAACCCCGCCTTGTCCGATTTTATGGGATCAGTCTCAGTCAGTGACACCCGCTAATGCAGTGAAAGTGCTGGGAGCTGTTCAAGCCATCTCTTGAAAATTAGATCAATGCCCGTCCTGGCTGATTAAGAGCTGCCGGGAGACAATGGGGCCATTGCTGGCTGGGGTGGTCAATGCCTCCCTGCGGGAGGGCAGAGTGCTGGGCTGCCTCAAGGAGGTGGTGGTATGGCCTCTGAGGAAGAAACTATCATTTGACATTGACTCCCCTGCCAGCTATTGGCCTGTCTCTATTGAACAGGTAGTGGCTCAGCAGCTCCAAGGGCATCTTGACCGTGTCAGTTATCTGGATCCCTCTCCATCTGGCTTTCGTCCGGGGCATGTGGCTTTGGTCTGTAATCTGTGCCGTGAAAAGGATATGGGTCGATCGACCCTTTTGGTCCTTTAGATCTGTCGGCTGCATTTGATACCATTGACCATGAGGTTTTTTAAAAATTATTTATTTATTTATTTATGAATGTCTATAAAATGCATATCTCACCCCTCCTGCTCACAGGACAGCCCGGGGTGGCAAACAACAATAATCAATAAAACAATAACATTTTAAAAAAAACAATTTAAAAGTACAATATGCGGGGAAACCCACCCCCACTTACCCCTCACCAAAAGCCTGACGGAACCGCCAGGTCTTACATACACGCCAAAATAGCAGGGGAGTGGGAGCCAACCAAGCTTCTTCAGGGAGCAAATTTCACAGCAGAGGGGCGGCCACCAAAAAAGATCTAACATCGGTGGCCACCCACCTCGCCCCGGGAACCTCCAAAAAGGCTCCCACGGATGATCTCAAGGGTCGCACGGGCACATGGGGAGTGACACGGTACCTCAGATAAGCAGGGTGCAGGTCGTGAAGGGCTTTAAAGGTTAAAACCAGCACCTTGAACCTGGCCTGGTACTTTATAGGCAGCCAGTGCAGAGTCCGGAGCACTGGTGTCATGTGCTCCCTACGGCCCGCCCCCGTCAGGAGACGGGCCGCGGCATTCTGCACCAGCTGCAGCCTCCGGACCAGCTTCTCGGGCAGCCCCACGTAGAGCGTGTTGCAGTAATCCAGCCTCGAGGTGATGAAGGCATGGATGACAGTGGCGATATGTTGATGACGCACCTGCGGGACAATGAAGGGGTGGGTGGGATCGTTATTGAATGGTTCCACTCATTCCTAACAGGAAAAACTCAGCAGGTGGTGCTCGGTGATTACTTTTCATCACACCGAGACCTCTCGTGTGGGATCCCGCAGGGTTCTGTTTTGTCCCATCTCTTGTTCAACATGTAAATATAGCCGCTCGACGAGGTGATCAGGGGTTACGGGGTGAGCTTTCATCAGTATGCGGATGACACCCAACTGTACCTCTCATTTTCAACCGACCCAGGTCTGACTATCTCAGTGATTACCCGGTGTTTGACAGATGTGGGGGATTGAATGAGGATTAATCGACTGCGACTGACTCCTGACGAGATGGAGGTGATGTTAGTGGGTAATTTGATGGAAATAATGGCCCCCTTAATTGAGGGTATGTGTCCTCCACTGACTTTCCAGGTTCAGAACCTGGGGGTGCTCCTCGATGAGCAGCTCCAACTGGATCTCCACCAGTTACATCTGGTGCGGTCACTGGTGTCAGTCCTGGATCTGACCACGATCATCCATGCTTTTATCACCGCTCGGTTAGACTACTGTAACACACTCTACATGGGGCTACCTATGATGATGGCTCGGAAGCTTCAGCTGGTGCAGAATGCGGCGGTCCAGCTCCTGGTGGGGCTGGGCCACTGAGAACACATTAGACCAGTGATCTGATCTCTGCACTGGCTGCCAATAGTCTTCCGGGTCCAATTCAAAATTTTGGTTTTAACCTATAAATCCTTACATGGTCTGGGCTTTGCTTATTTGCGAGACTGGTTCACTCCTTGGGTTCTGAACTGGCCCCTGCGGTCATCGGGGGGCACCCTGTTGGAGGTCTCTCAGGTTTCCCAGGGGGCCACACAGGACAGGACATTGTCGGTAGCCGCACTGCACCTTTGGAACTCCCTCCGAGTGGGGACCCGTCTGGCCCCAAACCTCCCAGTTTTCTATAGAAACTTCAAGACCTGGTTGTTCCATCAGGCGTTTGGCGTGGGAGAAGGGTGAGGGTGGATGGGGTGGTGGGTGTGGGGTTGGGGTTTTCTTCTCCTCAATTTTTTGGTGGTTTTATTGTGACATTTTAATATATTTATTGTGTTTTATGAACTTATTTTGTAAGCCACCCTGGGCTGCCTGTGGAAGGAGGGGTGGGGTATAATATATTTTTTTTGCTACAAAAATCTGGCCCATTTATCCATTCATTCTCATTTCTCAGAATGAATCCAGACACACGATTCTCATTGCAAAACAAGAAAATACCAAGTACAAGTTTCAGCCCTAGCCACATTAATCAGTTTAGTAGGTAAATCTCAATCTTAAAAACAATATACTATACTAAAAACACTCAACAAAAATAAAACGCACAAAGCATAAAATACAAAACATCCCTACCACACCCAACCCCCCACCCATCTCCTTCACCAGACTGGTGGATTAGCCAGGTCTTACATTGTCTTCAGAAAGAGGGGAAGTCCGGGGACCTCCATTAAGAGGGAGTTCCACAACCGAGGTGTGGCCACTGAGAACACTCTCTGCATAGCAGCCACCAGTGATACCTGGGGGAACTTGACGAGGGCGCTCCCGGCCAACTGCAGGGGTTAATCCAAAATGTGGAGGATGAGGCGATCCTGTAGCTAGGCAGGGCCCAGGTCATTTTAAGCTTTAAAGGTCAAAACCAATACCTTGAACCTGGAATACTATCAGTAGCCAGTGCAGAAAACTGCCCCAATGCATCAGACTAATGGTCCATCAAGCCCAGGATCCTCTCTTACAGTGATCACCTTGACTTGGCCAAAGAAGTGCCCAACAGGTCACAATTGACTGGAGTGATCCATTCCTGCTGTTCACTCCCATCTCTTAAAGGTCAATGGTTACATCCCACGACCTAATTGGCTAATAGGACCATGCAGTTAGACTGTTAAAAAACAATGGATGTTGGGGATGTGCGAACGTGGTTGGGATGTTCGGAATTCGGACCGAACTTGGTCTGTTCAGATGACTGAACTGAACGTCCGAACTGAACTCGGAAACGACTGAACAGTTTGGTCATGTTCAGGTGAGTTCAGAGGAGTTTGGGGGTGGGAAAAACGTGAATGAAAGGCCCATTCGAGCAGGAAAAACGTGACTGGAAGGGGGATGCAGCTGAGGAGCACACTTCCTGGCACCAGGGGTGGAGACCAGGGGTGGTCTCAGGGCCAAATGATACCAATATCCCCCCAAAAATCTTTGAATTCGGTATTTATATCAGTACTGATAGTGCTATTTCGAAACGCGGCCATGTTCAGCTGAACTGAACTCCACCAAACCGAACAACTGAATTCGAACTTGATTTTCGAACCGAATGACCGAACAGCCAAACATCTGAACTGCGTTCTGTGCGCACATCCCCAATGGATGTTGAGGTATAAAGGAAAGTTTTTTCAGTCCCAATGCTGAATGCTTTCTTCTGTATGCTTGGAATATTCTTCTCACCTCCGCTTTTGGGCTTCAGTTTTGACAAGACCCCTACTTTAACCATGTAATTGGAGAACTGAATTTGGATGAGATAGCCAGGCCAGCTCATCTTGGGGATGTGGTCCCATCTTGGCCACGAGCCAGTTCTTTGGACTGTCTTGGCTTTCTCCTCCCTCCTACTGATTGACCTAAAGGGACTGCAAGAACTGGAGCTCAGACTCTGATTAAGGCACACGTTAAGTTTTATCTCCTAGGAAACCCAAACCCAGACAATTTCTAATGACGTGTTGCATTATTAAGAGAGCTATGTGCAACCTGAAGGTATTAATGTAAGAGCTCCTCATCTCTGATGGTATTAGAAAATCCAATGAAAACATTAGAAGGGAACATGGTGTTATGAAACTTACATTATTATTATTAACAGTTTTCTATGCCACCCCATGCTATGATTGACGTCTGTCAGGAGCTCCACAGAACAAGCAACATTGACCATTTTTACACTGACAGGGGTGGATGGATGTGCTTGCATGGCGGGTGAAGGTGGGGGGGTGTCCTTTTACATGGATACACACCCACCTTTGCCCATCTCCACCCATGTGGCCTCCTCGGGTTTTTTGAATGACCTCGTCGGTGGAGATAGGTGGGTGATAGGTTTAGATGGGTATGCACCAGGAGCACACACACATGAACACCCACCACCCGTGGTGTTTACATGGGCACACACCCATCTCACCCACCCACCGCCAGCCCATTTACATGAACGCCACCCCACTACACACCAGGCAGAACACCCAGCGGTGGGTTGGGCCGTCCATGTAAAAATGGCCCTAGATGCTGTTTAGGAATAGAAGCCATTGAAATCAATTGAATCTGAAAATCTATTCGAAAATGTAGCCTTTGATTTTTGTGCTATTGGCTTCCACTGGTCATGCCTCTTCCCCAATGTCAGGAGTCATATTGCCATAAACATGGTGATGCAGACGATCCCATGGCCCACAGATTCTGTGCACACCCATGCATGTGCACACCAACATGGGAACTTCCATTTCAGGCATTCTGTGCTGCTCAGCAACTGTTTGCATGTGTGTGGGGGAGGGTGGGATCAGTGGGCCAGGAGATTGGCCCCACTGTTGGGTCCAAGCCTTGAACTCCCACCCTCAGGAATCCTGGAATGGTAAATGGTCCTCCTGTGACACCACCTCAGTCAGTCTCTGGCCTAGCTATGCCCTCTAAGTGGCCTTCCTGCCTTGCCTTAGTCACATGCCCTTCCTTTCTGTCTCCAGTCCTTGCTCCGCCTCCCAGCTTCCTGGTTGGCTACAAGCCAGAATACAAGGCTTGCCGGTAGCACCAGGAATTGGGAAATGCAAACTCCCCTCCCCCTTGTTCCAGTATTGTTCCCAATCCTTGTTTCTCCTCTAGTCTTTTTTTCTTCTGCCTTGCTTCCTCTTTCCCCTTCCTATTTTGATCCCTGTACTCTATGCCCGGTCATGTTCCCAGTCTTGCTTCTCCAGTCCTTGCCCTCAGCCTTGCATCTTGTTTTCCCCTCCTGTCTTTTCTCCCAGCCCTGCCCTTCAGCCCCCACGGCCTGGATGCCCCCTGCCCTTGGGAACCTGACAAGAACCAGCTACTGGCATCTTCTCTGCTGCGCTTCCTCTGTGGGTGATTTCAGACGTTACGTGGTCAAAGGTCACCACAGTCAATCCCCTGTGGCGGCAGCGACCACGTAACGTCTGTTGGGGAAAACTGATGTTTCCCCCCAGATGTTACCACAGCAGGGAATCACATTCACCACATTAGCAGACGAAGCAGCGGGGCCGGAGGTCGCCGTGCGGTGAATGTGATTCCCCGCTGTGGTGACCCCCGCTGTCACGTCTGGACGGCGGCCACGGGATGGAATCCCCGCAGGGATTCCGACCCATGGCCAAAGCAGTTGAGCGCTGTGGCAGCATTGGCCGCGGCGCCCGTCCGTCTCCCCAGAGGGTGGGCAGCGGGAAGCGTGGAGGGGCTGGGGTCGTGCGGCCGCATGTTGCACCGTGCGCCCCCGCCCCCTCCCCAATTCCCCACCGGATCCCCCAGCACGTCTGTTATGGCATGACGGGGTCATCCTGGTGGGGAATTCAAAATTCATTTTGTGACGGGGCGAATCTGCCCCGTCACGTCTGAAATCACCCTATGTTGCTGGTTCCAGGCTGTGGGAAGGGAGTGAGCTCATTAGGAGGAAGAGTCACAGAGCAACCATAGTAGACAGAGAGCACCAGGGGAATCAACTGGAGCTGTCATCTTGAGTAGGGGGAGCCATCAGTGCTGTTGTGAACTTGGGACCACTATTTTAGATGTCAGAGGTCGAGGTAGCAAGGAATTGCAGGAAGGGGCAAAGTGAGTAGTACCTGGGGAGAGTAGAGGAATTTTAACAAGGCCAAGGAATACCTGGGTCAAGCATCTCTCATCAATTTTATCCCAAAGTTCTGCCGCTGAGTGTCACCACTAAATTTTCCAGTTCTATTTCTGACCTGGCTTCCCGTCAGAGTGAAAATCCTGAAACAGGTAAATTTCCAAAAGAAGTTGTGTAGAATAAGGTTGGAAAGCAGCCAAGTAACAGAGACTCAGGCCTCGTCTACAGCTGTGAGGTTGGCCCAAATATCTTTCATTCAAACATCTGAGGAAAGTGGGCTTTGAGGTGGGAAAAAAAGGTTTCATTTTGTTCAAAATGAAAAGGCTGAGTGAAAAAGAATTTTTGTTAAAGGAGTTTCTTTTTATAAAATACTTTCTTATTTTAATTGTTTCAGGAAGTTTAAAAATGCATTTTTAAATAAATATATGATATGTTTGGGTCATCCCCAAGCCCGTAGCCTAGGTTTCATCTTTGACTCACCCTTTTCTTTTAAACCCTACATTGACTCTGTTACTAAATCCTGTCGCTTCTACATTGCTAAGATTCGCCCTTTTCTCTCTGTCTCATCTGCCAAAACTCTTGTTCATGCTCTGGTCATCTCTCGCCTCGATTACTGTAACCTCCTTCTCACTGGCCTTCCCCGGTCTCACCTTTCTCCCCTCATCTCTGTCCAAAACTCTGCTGCCAGGGTCATCTACCTCGCCAGTCGCTTCGACCATGTGCAGCCCCTCCTCTCTTCGCTTCACTGGCTTCCCCTTCCTGAACGAATCCTGCACAAGCTCCTAGTCTTCACCTATAAAGCTCTTCACAACCTTGCTCCCCCCTACCTCTCTGCACTTATCGCCCTCCATACTCCAGCCCGTGCACTTCGCTCCTCCTCTGTCCCTTCTCTCACCCTTCCACGCCTTCCCTGCTCCCCTAAGCGCCTTCGTCCCTTCTCACTTGCTGCCCCCCATGCCTGGAACTCCCTCCCTGTCCACATCCGCCTTGCCCCCTCCCTTCATACCTTCAAATCTCTCCTTAAAACTCACCTCTTTCGCTCTGCTCTGTCTGACTCTTTATCCTGCTGAGCCACTATTCCTATACCTACGATCTGTTTACCCTTATCCTTGCCACATGGACCTGCCTGCTGTCATTCTCATCGTAACCAAGCCAAGTACGTGCACTTGAGACCTCGCATCTTCATGAATGTTAGACCCCTTGTCTCTCCCTCTGTTCCCCTTCCTATGTCTCTCCCCCAGCTCCTGTCTCTCAGATTGTAAGCCCTAGGGGCAGGGACCGTGTCTATTTTATTACTTTGTAAAGTGCCAGTTCGACTCCTGGCGCTATATAAATTTTTGTTAATAATAATAATAATAATAATATATATATATATATTTATATATATGTATATATATAATTATATATATGTATATATATATAATTATATATATGTATATATATAATTATATATATTAATTATATATATTATATATATTATATATTATTATTATTATTATTATTATAATATATAATCCCACTGCATAAATGGCTCATATTGAATCCAGGTCCACGTAGAATGGTTAAGTGTCTTCCTTCTTGATGGAAACCCTGCCCATGCTGAGGTCATGTTGTTGCCTCATCTATTGAGGAATCACACTTGACTTTGGGCATGTGGACCACACCCCCTGGTCATTGCTCCTAAACAAGGGGAACTGCAACCTCTTGGTTTTGTTAATTTTTTTCAAGTGGTCTTTGATACAGCTGATCATGAGGTGTTTTTGACACAACTTTAGGACCCTGTGGGGGGTGAATGGATCCACACTTTAGTGGTTCTGTTCTTTCTTGTTGGGAAGGTCTGAGAGAGTGGTGATGGGTGATTTCTCATTGTCCTCTGGGGTCCTTCTGGGTTCTATTCTGTCTCTCCTCTTGTTCAACATGTAGATTTTTGAGGTGATGGTAGTGGGTAAGTCAGTGTAAGTGACAGCTCCCATGGATGATGGGATCTGTCCTCCATTGACTTCCTAGGTATGGAATTGGGGGTGCTCCTCGATGTGCAGCTCTGTCTGGATATCAAGGTGGAGGCTGTGGTGAGTAGTGTCTTCTGCCAGTTACATCTGGTGTGATGGCTTTGGTCATTGGTTTTGGTTCCTGACCTGACCACGATCATCCATGCTTTCACATCACCTCTAGATTAGGCTACTGTAACGCGCTCTATGTGGGGCTAACCATGGTGACGGATCGGAAGCTGCAGCTGATGCAGAATGTGGCAGCCCAGCTCTTGGTGGCACTGGGCTGCTGGCAGCACATTACACCAGCGCTCCGGTCTCTGCACCGGTTGCCAATAGTCTTCCAGGCTCAATTCCAAGTGTTTGTTTTGATCTATAAAACCTTACATGGTCTGGGCCCTGTCTACTTGTGAGATCACCTCACTCCCTGGGCCCAGGCCGGCTCCTGTGATCATCTGGGGGTGCCACACTGGAGGTCCCCCGGGTTTTCCAGGGGGCCATGCAGAATAGGGTGTTCTCGGTGACTTCACTGCACCTTTGGAACTCTCTCCCCGTGGGGGCCCATCTGGCCCCGGAACTCCCAGCTTTTCAAGGAGTTGTAAGACCTGGCTGTACCGTGAGGCAGTTGGTGAGGGAGAGGGGTGAGGAGTGGGTAGGGGGTGGTGAGGGAGGGGGTTGGTTTTTATTTGTTCTTTTTATAGATGTTTTATTATGTTTTATGCTATTTTATTGTGTATTTCTGATGTTAGCCACCCCGGGTTGCCTGTGGCAAGAGGGGTGGGGTATAAATTTTAAAATAAATAAATAAATTAAAAGACTGCTGGGCAAGGCCATTCAGAGGATTAGGATGAAGTGCCATCACCCCAATTCTGTCCTGTCAGGCATTTGACGAGGAGTAAGGGTTGGGGAGGATGGGGGAGGGCAGAGTGGGTTTTTTATTATTATTATGTTTGAAATTGTAAAAAAATATTTTATATTGTATTTATATTTTTATTGTTGTTAGCCGCTCTGGGCTGCCTGTGGTGGGAAGAGCGGGATATATATTTTGTAAAATAAATAGATAAATAAAATAAATTATAAAATAAATAAATAAATAAATAAATAAATAAATATGTGGATGAAGCCCAGTTCTGATCCGGGCCCTGTGGTGTTGGTTAGGGGGGTGCACCAGCGCCCCATGTCATTTTTCATTATCATTTTGGTTATTAAAATGTGTTGTTTTTGTTAATAACAAAATGTCAGATTTTGTTATTTTTGTCGTTATCAGTATCTGTACTGGTTCCAATTTCAAACAAAGATTTTATGTTTTGGTATCGGTAGCAATTTTGTGTGCCAATGAAGAATTATTGTAAGAAGTTTAACACCTTCCCCTTCTCGTTGTGATACAGAAAGAACTGCACACAATAATAAATACTGTACACAATTTGTAGTTTTATTTATATACAGAATCTAAGTTAAACATAACCTATGCATAATACAAAATATTCCTATCCTATAATCCTAATATCTATATAATATATGGATAGGGGAAGACAGACAGGGGAAGGGAAAAGGAAAACTCAGAGGTATATATACTATCTCTATTCTCTCTCTCTCTCTATGTGTGTGTGTGTGTGTGTGTGTATCTAAGGACTATGGCCAGAGATAAATCCATCACGTCCTTCCCCTCCCAGTTCAAGAGTTCAACGTTGGGTGATTTCAGACGTTACGTTTTCGGCATTCACCACAGTCAACCTCAGTTAAACACGGACGGTGGTGAAAGAGCCGTGCATGTCTGTTGGCCCGCATCCAGATGTTCACGACAGTCAAACACGGGCCGGGGTGAACCTAACCACGCTTCGTGAGGTCGGGGCAGGAGGAGGTCTAGAATTGTGGTGAATGTTCACCACAGCAGGGGTGAATGAAACGTAACGTCTGAAGGGAAAACCCCGGCTGCGGTGGAAGGAAATGACCACGGGCCGTGGTGATGACACGCAGCTCTGCTGCCAGGCACCCAACAACAAGCGGCACATGGAGGGAGATTTGAAGGGCAGGCAGCAGTAGGTGAATGTAGCAGAGCAGTCAATGGAGAGGAGGGTGGAGGAAACAGAGGAGAGGATGGAGCGACAGGGTGAGGAAGAGGTGCTGCAGCAGCAGCAGCAGCAGCAGCAGGAGGGTGAATCCGGCCCAGCAGGGGACACCCAGCAGCACATGGGGCCACCCCGGAAGAAGGTAGGGGGTGCATCCAGGAGTGGGTGAGTCGGAGCTGGGGATAGGAGGGGCATGGGAGGGAAGGACCACCGCCGCCAGGAGCCTAACCAGCATCCCCCAATGTACCCCCAAACAGACCAGCAAGAGGGCACATGCCCCAGAGGAAGCTGAGGCTGGTGAGAGGCAGGGTCAGGCAGCAACCGCCACAGAGGAGGAAGAGGCAGTGGAGGGGCCGGCAGCCAGCTGCTGGTACCACGGGGGGGAGATCAGGGGGGGCTCCAGGAGTCCCACAACCTAATAGCTATCTGGGCAACACCTGAGATGCAGGGCGAGCTGGTTGTCAATGCCCAGAATGAGCAGGTGTTTGCCCAGATAGCCACGGAGATGGGGGAGGCTGGATATGACCGAACACCCACACAGTGCCAGACTAAAATAAAGGAGCTGAAGATGGGGTACAAGGACATAACCGACAACAACCGGTGCTCTGGGCAGGTGACACGCACCTCCTCCTACCTGGATGCGCTGAACCAGGTGCTGCACGGCAAGGGCTCCATAGTGGCCTGGTGCCCGATAGGAGGGGGCGCCTGGGAAGAGCAACCTGCGGATGAGCCCCCCCTTGCAGATGGAGAGCACAGAGCCAGCCCTGGCACTGAGCATGGGAACCGTGAAGGAGATGCCAGGGACCTCGGGCACACGCACCTGACACCCCCCCAGCCCTACCTCCAGCGAGGTCACACATGCCCCAGTGGACTCCGAGGAGGTAGAGGGTGATAAGGAGACTGTGACCCTGAACCTCACAGCCTGCTGACCCAGAGATCAGGCAGACACCAGTAGGGCTGTAGCAGAATGTCACAGCGGTAGCTATTTCCACCAGAAACAGCGTTTCCGCAATGAGTGGTACGGCGTGGCAGAGGCTTTCATTCTGCTAGTTTCATTCCACTACTTCCAAACGACTACGGATGGAACGGACACCGAGGGAGCAGGTAAGGGCAAGGCAGGGCACACGCATGGACCCCAAGGGGAGGGGGGGCTAAGGCAGTGGAAGGGAATGGCAGCCGTCCTTCCCCCACAACTCCAAAGGCAGGGATGGGACACGGGTAGAGGGAGCGGCAGAGGAGGCACGTGGTGCCCATCCTGGAGGGGAAGAATCGCCCAGAGCACGGAGACGTGGGGGCTGGGGAACAGCATCCCACATGATGAACAGACCCCTTTATTGCCCCACAGAGCCACACCGAGCATGGGAGGGCCATAGCTGTGGGCCGCCAGTACCGCCGACCCAGAGGATGCAGGAGCACCAACCGCGAGCACGCAGGCACAGGGAGGTTCTTGCGCAGGAGCTCATGGATGCCAGCATGCAGCAAATGGAGGAGATGCTGGCGGCTGTCAACCGGCTGGAGGAGGGGACAACAAGGGCCCTGCAATGGGGGGAGGGGAGGGATCGGGCGCTGGTGGCGTAGATGACGAAGGAGCGGCAGCTGCAGAGGTGGGACATGAATCGCCAACTGGAGGTACTCCAGGCCCACTCTGACCAGCAGGACCTCCGTTCTGCAGAACTCGGTCAGAAACTGGACCGCTTCCTGGAGCAGGGCACATCCCTCCTCCTGCCGGGTAGGGCCCTGAGTGCCTTCATAATGGCAGCAGCCCCACCGGGTGTTGTGCCAGTGGCCGGACACATGCCCCCTCCACCCCCACCAGTCATACCACAGGCCCTGCCAGTGCCGCAAACCCCGCCTCCCCAACAGCATCAGGGACTGTGGACCCGGGGACCCGTTCCCCCACAGCAGAGACACCAGCTGCCGGCCCACCAGGCCTCGATACAGCAGCAGGCGGCACAGGAGGGTGGGGAGGGGCAGGGGGCCCTCAGGGGCAGTGAACAGGGGGCAGGGGCAGCTCCCCCGGCCCTTCTGGCTGACAGCACCTCCTCCTCCACCTCGGACAAGGGGGGGTCTGCAGCTGGTGCATTCTGCAGCTGGTGCAGAATGCAGTGGTATGCCTCCATTAGGGGGTGAGGTGCTGGAAGCACATTACACCAGTGGTCCATAGTCTGCACTGGCTGCCGATGGCTTTCTGGCAGGGGTGTAGCTATAATAGGCCAAGGGATGCCTGGAAATCAGCCAACAAACTGAGACACAGGCCTCGACTACAGCTGTGAGAACTGTTCTGTCCCTAGGTCCACAAGCCTGGAGGGCCCACAATACATGTAGATTGCATGAGGGGGCCAGGATGACGGGAACCATTCCAACTTTTGCAGCAGGGTCCATTCCAGTCTAGCTACTCCCCTACTTTCTGGGCACAATTTAAGGTGCTGTGTTTGGCCTTTAAAACCCTGCACGGTCTCCCACATATCTGAGACACCACCCCATTGTGGCCCATGCAATCGGCCAGAAGTGCCTCCCTGTGGGTACTGTCCATTAGCCTTGTTTGTACCACAAAAGCTTGCAGGAAGGCATTCCCAGTTGCTGCCCCATTGCTATTGAACTCCCTTCTCCCGAAGGTTCATTTAAGCCTGGGTGTCTTCCAGAGGCGGTGTACGACATTGCTCTTTGAAAAGGCATTTGGGATGGTTTGGGGGTTGGGGAATGGGGGGGTTGTGGGAGACTTGGAGCATTTTGAGTTGGTTTAGTATTGGTTGAGTTGAGTTTGAGTTGAGTTTAGTATTGGTTTTTAATGTTTTTATGAGTTGTGAGTTGCCCTGAGCCTCCGTGAAAGAGTGATATATCAATTTAAATAAATAAATAAATAAATAAAATTAAATAATAAACATAAGTAAGGAAGGCAGGATGAAGCCCAGCTCGTGTACTTCCCCATGCGGTTGTGAGTGGGCACCTCTTTTGTTATGTGGAGAGACTGAGGATTGCTTTACTCTCCTGGTCAGTTTGGCCATAACACTAGATTTTGACTCATTGTTATGTTTAGACCTGAGGCAAGAGCAAGTCTTCCCATACCATCAGGAAATACCTACCTTTCGCTTGTGACTGTTTATTGGTATATACTCACTATGCATTGATTTCTGGCCTCTGCTATTGCAAGATCATCACCTGTGATTTTCCAGCATTTCCTGTCATTTTTTGTCAATTTCCGGCATTTTCATCAATTTCTGGCAATTTCCAGCAACTTTCCATCAACATACAGCTCTTTTCAGTGTGGTATATTGGCACAATTTAGGGCAGGAAGCAATTGAAATACAATTGACACAATATAAGACAGGCATCAATGGAAGACTAGAGGAGACGGAGCGGGTGAATGATTCAAGGTGCCATAAATTGAGAAAAACAGCAAAACCCGGTAAGTTTGTCTCACAAATAATAAAGGCAAATGACCCGTTTCCAATAGAAATGGCATTAGCTGTGATTGCTTTTTCAGGCCTAGTTATGTTCTCCTACATCGACATGGAAGCACCTACCTTTGTTTCTGTGGTCTCTTTAGACCTGCTTCAAACCTGGCAGATGCCATGTTACGTGCAGCACTTGCCCTTTTTAAATGGGCCATGGCTGCAGGGGGGAGATATACATGGGTGCACACCAATCCCTATGCATGGAGCAATCACCATTTCATTTGGCCAATTGGTCCCTGAATGGGCAATGGGTGTACATGCGTGTTACGTGGGAGTGTTCACGCATGCCCACCCATCCGCGACAATGTTTACATGGGCGACACTCACTCATGCCCATGCAGCAGACATGCATGGGCACGAGTGGGTGTCTCTCATGGAAAAAAGGCCACTGTTAGACATTTACTTTGGCCTTTGCTGGGTTTTTTGAAGTCATCCCTCCCCTTCTGTTGATTAAAATGGAAAAATCTACTGGAATATGGTGAATTTCCCCAAATTATAATTGACTTTTAGAGCTGGAAACTCCCACAGTTATCTTCCTGACATTATTTTGCGTCTATTCTAAGGAGAAGTAATATAGAAGATGCTGTTACAGTTTGGCACTTGTGTTGTTTTTCTGTTCATTTTCTCAGCCCTGTAGAGTTCAATGGATTTTGCCCCTTTTTGGTGAGAAGGAATATCCAACTCCAATTCCAAAACTGGAAATGTTATGAGAAGAGAACATCCCCCCATGCTCTCAGCAGGGGGGTTGTGCCCACATTCCCTGAACAGGGTGCTGGGCAGGGGATTGGCAAAGCCTCCTTTGCCCCTCCTCTGCTGCTCCAGAGGTGCGGCACCGTGGCCCAATGGGCTGTGTGTACCTGGTGGGTGGAGACCCAACCAGGTATACCTGGAATGGCCAGGTGCCTCTCCCTCTCTCCCCGACTTTGGGCCACTTGCAGAAATGTTTTTGGATCTTACCTGGACTGCTTCTCAGATCCCTTGTGGTGAGTTTAAGGAGGTGTCCTGGGGCTGTCTCTTATACACATCTAGATGTGTATAAGAGACAGTTCTGAGTCATTTTCATTTAAATTGTGTTTTTATATTCCATTTTAATTTCATTTTAAATCTATTTATTGTAATGACTGTACTGATCAAAATAGCTAATCTTTAAATAAATTGAAATTGAGATTGAGATTGCATTTAGCATTTAGGAATATTTGTTCCTCGGTTAGTTTAAAGGCACATTTTCCCTCTTAGAGCTCTTACATGCTGTATTTAGTAGGAAAAAGACTCAAAGAGAGCCAAGAAGGGTGTCTGGAACAAATACCTTATTTTTTTAATTCACTCACTTCAAACTGTATCAGTCAAAGTGAGTAACAACCACTCGAGGGTCCTCTCTGCACTGGATACACATTTTGGTTATTCATTTCAGTTATACATAGTATAAGTGAATTAGAGTTTAAATGAGTACCCGCAAAAACCGGGTATACTCAATGAATTTCCAGTGCATTCCCAAAGGCACTAATCCCTGCAATTACCAAGACATGGTGATGATTGCAAAAGTTCCCACCCCTCCCATGGAACGCTGGAAAGCAGCCTAAGTGTCTAACTAGGATTGTCTATTTTTCCCCGGGGATAGGTATCTTTTAGCAAGGGGTAGAGTAAACCCATTTCCCCTTGCATCCTCTAGAGTGGGCTTAAAGGACATTTTACGAATAATCCGACATTGCTAAATAAATTGACAATGGTTGGAGTAAAATGAGAAGTCTATCTGGCAGTAAATACAGTCCAGGTTGCAGGAATAACAATAGCTTATTATAATGAATGGCCCTGTAATTGGCATTGCTTTATTCTAGCACTGTTAGACAGCAGCAGAACAATGGAACACTCTAGCACATCAGATTGTTTGCAAAAATGATGGAAAAAGAGATTTCAGTTACATGCAATTTAGCTTTCTGCCAGTGAAGTAAATCATAATATTGGCAGGAGAACAATTTTTATACAGGAGAATTTTGGCCATATTATGTCATATTAATATTAAGGTGATGTTACGATTACCAATGACCACTTCCATTAACTAGGGGTGAGCAGCAGGCACTGTCATGCCGCTCCACCGGATGCGGAGGATATTGAGAGGCGTGAGGATGAACCCCAGGATGATGCAGGGAAACACCCCAGCATCAAGGAACATAACCCCGCCCCCACCACAGCTGACAGCGCAGCCAGCACCAGCTCCGCAGCAAGAGGATGCAGCATGGACTGGGGGGTTAGCCCCGCCCCGACGCAGCGCTCGCATAGCGATGCGACGTATGTCGTAGGGTGTGGGGCTTGGAGAAGCACTACAGCTGAGACTGATAAAGGCACCGGTGGGGCCTCAGTTCCCCGCCAGTAATCATAGAGAGAAGCTGGCCCCTTTGATCTTGCCGCCATTGAAAAGCTAAGTTGCCTGATTGATAGACTGTGTTTCTGTGTGGTGCCTTATCCTTGTTCCCCTTCCTAGCTCCTATTCTTCCTCGAGACCTGCATTTCTGGTTGCTGTTTGTGTGCCCCCCACATCGTGTTTTGTTCCCTTCCCCCATCTTAGAGTTAGCCCCGCCTCCTCATATTTGGTTCCCCTCTGCTGCGTCTGGACCTTACCCTACCTACTTCCCTTCCTGGATCTCCCAGCACCTCCCTTCCCCTTCCTATATCCCCTGCCTCCAGCTCCCCACCCCTGGCCCGGGTTTCCTTTGCTCCTGCACCTGGTTCACCCCTCCCCACTTGTACTGCACCATGGGGTTTGGGTTCCTCATCCCCTCAGTCATGCCTGTAAGCCTGAGCACGCAAGTGATCCCCTTCCTTGCCCCTCCTCTTCTGGTTGGCAAATTCTCTCTCCGCCCCTGTGATGATAAGGGTCATCTCGCAGAGTCCGAGGAAAGCCCACCTAATATCCTGAGGGGAATTCCGGGGAGCCTCGCCCTTATCGGAGAGAGACCGTCAATTGCTAGGGCACGTTTAGGTGGTTCCCAGCCCACCGGTCGCCCTACCTCCCTGCTCCCTCGGCCCCATCCCACTCTCACTCTCCCCCCTACCTACCTGACAGGCACATCATTCTTTTATGTATTCGTTTCTGGTTTTGTTTACAAAAACATCTTCACTGGTGTGTGTGTGTAAATAAATGGTTTGTTTTCATTGTATTTTTTCATTTTATTTATTAAAAACCTATAACAATAAAACAATCACCGTACATGCACGAAATGGATGACAGATGCGTCCCCCTTTTTGAAAATGGCACTGGCAGTGTCCCCACCATTTCGGGAAAAGGATCCGTCCTGGACATGCATGGCGCCATTCACCAGATATATTTCCCCCTACCTGCACAGAGAAGCAGGGAGGACAGTTAGCAGCCCCGGACCAGCCCTGGACTTGGAGAGAGACCGCTCGTTGAGTAAAAGGCCCACACCCTTTTTTTTTTGCAAGTGAGGGGGAAAAGTGAGATTCTCGCTTTTCTCAGTGAGAATCCAGGCAATTTCTCAGCTCGTCCTCATTTACAAGAATAAACAGAGAACCCTGATTCTCATCGAGAAAAGCAAGAATTGTGAAAAGAAGTTTCAGCCCTAGCTCAAAATGGTATCTAATTTAGGACCCAGGATAATACCCACATTTTAGAGTACCATATCCAGCATCCAACAGGCTACCCGAGCACAATTTTCTGGTTGCCAATCAGAAAATCACAACGACAAACTAAAATATCAGGATGGAAACTCAATGTTCTGTGACCGAAGGCACCATTCCAAGGCATTGGGTTTTCAGTTTGGGCACTAATTGTGTACTGATTAGAGCTGAAAGGGCACCCATGAAAACGGACGTGCCCATCAAAACCACACTACCCGGACCTGACTTACACAGGGTCAGGCAGTGCGCCTTGACCGAAAGGCAACTGATGATGGGGTTATAAACATATATATATATATGTTTATTACCCCATATATATATATAAACATTATATATAAAATGTTCAAAATAAATGCCTGGGACAGATGAAGGGTCGAGTGAGGGTGCAGGGGGCTCTGGGTGGTGGGAAAAACAGGAAGTGCAGGTGAGCGTGAGGGCAGGCAAGATCCGAACTCTCTCTGTCTAGATGCCATGTTGATTGACCAGGACCTCCCAGGCGGCAGACTAAGGTCTTGCTGGTGCTTCTGGGAGCTGTAGTTCTGATAAGCACAGCCTGCCGTTTCCTAAAACTTAAGGCACTTTTGCAACTCCACCTCTCAAAATGCCCCAACAAGACACTATTCTCTGCACTCTGGGGGCAGGTCTAAAACAAAGAAATCTTGTGAGATAGTCCTGTGTCTCCATCAGAAGCAAAGCATTCAACTCTATTTGTGTGATGCCGAAACACTCCAGCTTTCCCGCTGCTTTCTCCATTTCCTGTTGTTTTCCAAGAGTTGAACAGGTTTTCTCCAGGGCCGGTCATAAGCCCCATGTATTCCTCCTGCACACCCTCACCCCCAGGGGTTGTGGAAATCCAAATGTGCCGGGGAAGTGCTGGAAATTGCCCCATGAGCACTGTAAAACTGTTGTAAAACCATTGTAAAATTTCCAGAATGTGACACCAAAAGTCCTAGAAAGTGACACCAAACGTCCCAGAACTAGAGCTCCCAGAAGCCCAAGCCAGGCCTTGGTCTGCAGTCTGGGAGGTCAATCAACATGGCATCTAGCCAGCAACAGAGAGATCAGAGCTGTCCTTGCTTCTCTCCACCCCTCTTCTACTGCTCCCAACACATGGAGCCCCCCCAAACACCATTGGTGTTATTCAACCATTACTCAACTTGTTAAATGTAGTTAGTAGGGTTTAGTTCTAAGAAATTAAACTAACCATAGAATGACTGTGAGTACCTGTAAACCATATATTCCCATCGAAATCGCTGTAGTCAGCCTGAGCTGGTGACGCTCGGTATTAATTGATACCCGATCCATACCCAATGGCAGTAACAGCAACAAAGATCTTAGAGGAACGCAAATTGTGCTTTGTCTGAGTTTTGCTTAAGCCAATACAAATTCAATGAATTAATTGAATTTGGCTTTTGTATTGAATACTCACTTCAGTCCTGATTCCCAACTGCTTGGGAACCCTCAATGAGTTCCCAGGAACCCTCCTGGAGCATGTCTTTTCTGCCGCCCGAGTTCCAGCGACCAGCGAACCAAAAGGCGTGCCATAAATAAGGTCACTCGCCGGCAGAATACTACAACAGCAGCTAAGGGTACTTCTACCACCAGGTGGCGGCTCGGTGGCCAGTAGGTCAGCCACTCTTCACCTTGTTCTTCTCTGTCTCTTCTCTATTGCCTCTCCTCCCCACCATCAAGCCTGCCCTAATCTCTCGCCTTCCCTCTCCCTTCTTCTCCCCCTTTTCCCTTTGCCCCTATCTCTTCCTTCCTCTGCTTCTTTCCCCCCTGCTCCTTCCCCTCTCCCAGCCCATCACTTCTCTCCAACCTCCTCACACTTCCTCCTCCCCCTTGGCTACCTTCCACTCCTGCTCCTCCCCCACCCTTCCTATCTCTCACTTCCCCCACCTCCCCCTTCTCCCAATCCTATCCCCATTCCCTGCCTTCCCCCTGATCAGCTCCCATTCTCCTGCTCTCTTTGGAACTGTCACTCCTCTGCCAATAAAGCACCCTACATCCATGATCTCTTCCTCTCTCACTCCCTCCAGCTCCTTGCCCTTACTGAAACTTGGATCTCCCCCTCTGGCTCTGTCACCCTCAGCTACCCTCTCCTTTAGGGGGTCTCTCCTTTTCTCATCAGCCATGCCCCAAAGTCTTGTGTGGTGGTGTGCGCCTCCTCCTGACTAACTCCTGTTAATTCCAACCACTTTCTCCTCCCCCCGTCTCTNCGTTTCGGGAAAAGGATCCGTCCTGGACATGCATGGCGCCATTCACCAGATATATTTCCCCCTACCTGCACAGAGAAGCAGGGAGGACAGTTAGCGGCCCCGGACCAGCCCTGGACTTGGAGAGAGACCGCTCGTTGAGTAAAAGGCCCACACCCTTTTTTTTTTGCAAGTGAGGGGGAAAAGTGAGATTCTCGCTTTTCTCAGTGAGAATCCAGGCAATTTCTCAGCTCGTCCTCATTTACAAGAATAAACAGAGAACCCTGATTCTCATCGAGAAAAGCAAGAATTGTGAAAAGAAGTTTCAGCCCTAGCTGAAAATGGTATCTAATTTAGGACCCAGGATAATACCCACATTTTAGAGTACCATATCCAGCATCCAACAGGCTACCCGAGCACAATTTTCTGGTTGCCAATCAGAAAATCACAACGACAAACTAAAATATCAGGATGGAAACTCAATGTTCTGTGACCGAAGGCACCATTCCAAGGCATTGGGTTTTCAGTTTGGGCACTAATTGTGTACTGATTAGAGCTGAAAGGGCACCCATGAAAACGGACGTACCCATCAAAACCACACTACCCGGACCTGACTTACACAGGGTCAGGCAGTGCGTCTTGACCGAAAGGCAACTGATGATGGGGTTATAAACATATATATATATATATGTTTATTACCCCATATATATATATAAACATTATATATAAAATGTTCAAAATAAATGCCTGGGACAGATGGAGGGTCGAGTGAGGGTGCAGGGGGCTCTGGGTGGTGGGAAAAACAGGAAGTGCAGGTGAGCGTGAGGGCAGGCAAGATCTGAACTCTCTCTGTCTAGATGCCATGTTGATTGATCAGGACCTCCCAGGCTGCAGACTAAGGTCTTGCTGGTGCTTCTGGGAGCTGTAGTTCTGATAAGCACGGCCTGCCGTTTCCTAAAACTTAAGGCACTTTTGCAACTCCACCTCTCAAAATGCCCCAACAAGACACTATTCTCTGCACTCTGGGGGCAGGTCTAAAACAAAGAAATCTTGTGAGATAGTCCTGTGTCTCCATCAGAAGCAAAGCATTCAACTCTATTTGTGTGATGGCGAAACACTCCAGCTTTCCCGCTGCTTTCTCCATTTCCTGTTGTTTTCCAAGAGTTGAACAGGTTTTTTCCAGGGCCGGTCATAAGCCCCATGTATTCCTCCTGCACACCCTCACCCCCAGGGGTTGTGGAAATCCCAATGTGCCGGGGAAGTGCTGGAAATTGCCCCATGAGCACTGTAAAACTGTTGTAAAACCATTGTAAAATTTCCAGAATGTGACACCAAAAGTCCTAGAAAGTGACACCAAACGTCCCAGAACTAGAGCTCCCAGAAGCCCAAGC
>QEPC01012216.1:332124-348143 GCA_003113815.1 Sphenodon punctatus
GGTCAGAGAGGTAGGAGGAGAACCAGTTATGGACAGAGCCACAAAAGCCAAGGGAGTGAAGGGAATCCAGCAAGAGTGAGTGGTCAACAGTATCGAAGGCAGCAGAGAGATCAAGGAGGACAAGAATGTAATAGCAATGTTTGCTGCAACAATAAATGTATTACATTATCCTTTGTTTCCAGTTTGATCTCCTGATCCAAGCCTCCATCATCACTCCCAACTATGGAGCAGACTTGGATTGTGAGAGTTTTTTTATTTTTATTTTTTTTTTAAAAAAAAAAATTTACCCTGCTCCTCCTGCTCCAGTCAACTTGGGGATGCTTACATATAAAAACAATGAAATGAGCTAAAACAAAATAATAAAAGAGAAGGCAAAAAATAAATTTCCCTCCCCCCTCCCTAACCCACAAAACCCCACGCTAAACCCCATCTCCTCCACCAAACGCCTGGTGGAACAGTCAGGTCTTAGTCATACGCTGTAAGGAAGGGAGGTCCGGGGCCATCTGGGTCTCTGCTGGAAGGGGATTCCACAGCCGGGAGGCCTTGAGGAAGGTGCTCCCAGCTGATGGCAGAGGTCGCTAAAGAGCACGAAGAGTTAGGCAATCCCATAGGTAAGTCAGGCCAAAGCCGTGTAGGGCTTTATAGGACTTCACCAATACCTTGAATTGGGCCCTGAAGACTATAGGCAGCCAGTGCAGAGAATGGAGCATTGGTGTAATATGCTCCTGGCAGCCCGTCCCTGTAAGGAGATGGCCTGCCACATTAGCTGAAGTCTCCAGACCTTCACCATAGGTAGTCTCACGTAGAGCGCGTTACAATAGTCCAATCTCGAGGTAATGGAAGCATGGAGGATGGTGGCAAAGCCGATGCAATTGGCGAAATGCACTCCTCGCCACTGACCCCCACCTGGAGATCCATGTGGAGTTGCAGGTTAAGGAGCATGCCCAGATTGGAAACCTGGGGAAACAGCAGAGGGTGAACCCCATCAATGATGGGTGCTGCCGCATCCACTGCCTTACCCACCAACATCCCCTCTGTCTTGTCAGGATTCAACTTCAGTCGACTCACCCTCATCCAGTCCCCCACAGACACCAGAAACCTGGTAAGCACTGAGACTGCTGGGTTTGGGTCAGATGAAAAAGACAGGTAGATTTGGGTGTCATCAGCATATTGATGACACCGTACCCCATACCATCTCAAGACCTTCCTGAGTGGCTGCAGTATATACACATTAAAACAGGAGAGGGGACAAGATAGAACTTTGCGGGACACCACACATGAAGTCTTGCGATGAAGAACAATCCTTGAGCACCACACAATGAGTTCTTCCAGTCATGAAAGAGTGGAACCACCCCGGTTCGATACCGCAGGTGAGTCACCAACATCTCATGGTCAATGGTATCAAAAGTAACTGACAGATCTAGCAGAATTAGCAGAGTCGAATAACCCTGGTCCAATTCATGGTGGAAGTCATTGACCAAAGCCACAAGGGCAGTCTCAGTGCCATAACCTGGACAAAGGTCGGACTGCGGAGGATCCCGAAAGCCGGTGCTATCGAGATGATCCCACAGCTGCTGGGCCACAACTTGCTCAATAACCTTCCCTAAAAAGGGAATGTTAGAAACTGCCTGATAATTGTTGAGGGAGTGAATGTCAAGTGATTTTATTTAAGTAGAGACTTCATCACTGCCTCCTTGAGGCTGCCCTGCACTCTTCCCTCCCAAAGGGAGGCATTGATCAGCCCAGTCAGCAACGGCTCCACCATCTCCTGGCTAGCCGTAACCAGCCAGGACAGGCATGGGTCAAGTTCACAAAAGGTGGTCCGAACTGTCCCAAGACCATCCCCCGTCTTGGTGGGCGACACTCACTGAAACTGATCCCATGACACCGGACATGGTGGAACTTCCACAACAATTCACCCATTGTTTTAAGTGCAGCATCAAAAAGATCCAACCACTTAAATTCTTCGGGCAAAAGGAGCCAAGTCAGTAGGTATTCTCCCTAACTAAGTGTTCAGCCTCCAAGTCTAATTCCATATTTCCAAAACTACTTGACCAATTATAGGCCTAAATCTCACTAAAAGTCACTTAGAAGCTGTGAAAAAAATTGGTCCAACGTTCACTGTTAAAGTAACATAAAGTGCACATTAGCCAGCCATCAAACACCCATTCCCAGCTCCTCCCCTATAGTCTCTGTTTTCAAATCCCAATCTTTTATTTCCATCTATTTATTTTGTTTGGGAAAGGTCTCTGCATTTAAATAAGCAAAACAATTACACACTCCTTTCTTTACAACATATCCTTCATGTTTATATAGTTATTATCCCCGAAAACTGCACTGTGGCCAGCTGACCTCTCATTACACTTGGCATTTTCAAAGTAAAGGTCAGAAATTGTACTTCAAAGATAACCTGGTGAACCTCTTTGCTTTTTATAATAGAAGACTTCCATTCCCAGGAGTATCGGCCATGTTGTCAAATCCGGAGCAAAAACAGACCATAGATATTAATCACCTGCAGAGATTTCCTGCAAAAACATAATACATTGCTGCTTTAACATTTACCCGGTTTTCATGCCTAATGTAGACCATAATTCAGGTGATTTTCTTTTCTTTTTCTTTCTTTAAAAAACAAACAACAACAACAACAACAACAAAATGGTTGACCCCTCCCACCCCCCACCCCAACCCCAGCTTTGGAATTAGAAATTTTATTGTGTATTAAAGCATTGAAACATGAACAGGAAGTTAAATAGGCAAGTGGATATGTTTTGTTGTTGTTGTCTTTTGTTTTTTCTCTTTGATAATACTTTTTCATTTATTTTTTTTAAAAAATCACCTTCAGTTCTTGCCTTGGTCTACTCTTTGGTTAAATAAGAAATCAATAATATGCCATTTTAAATACTATTTCCCAATGATTAAAAGAAATGATCAACAGGCATACTCCTTGATTGCTGTTCAATGTTGCAATGGCATGCTTAATTTCAAGGTTAAATGAAAGGCATGGGGATAGGGGGACACTAAATCATCTTTTCAACAAAATAATACAAACTAAGGCTGCTTTCAGACCTAACCCCTCTCCCCCCTCCCCCCATGCATATTCTGTGCAAATGCACAGCCAGGATATGCACAGGGATTTGCTGGTCTGAAAGCCCCTCCCCCTCCCCCATGGCTTTACCGGCAGACACGTGCAGGAATGCAGAGCTGGATTTCCTTTGGCGTATAAAAACTTGTAATAAATAAATAAATAAATAATATATCCTGGCTGTCTATTCCCTCCCGCAGCCAACATATGTGCATGCGCAGGAGAGGGGGGGAAACATCTGAAAATGACCTAAGTCTTATTCAAAGACTTCATCTCCTCAAGACTGAACTATTGCAACATGCTCCACCTGGGGCTGCCCATGGTGATGGTTCAGAGGCTACAGCTGGTGCAAAATGCAGTGGCCCGCCTCCTTATGGGGATAGGTCACTGTGAGAACATTTCTTTGCACTGGCTGTCTATAGTATTCCAGGCACAATTCAAGGTGTTGGTGCTAACCTATAAAGCCTTATACAGACTGGACCCTGCCTACCTGCAGGATCGCCTCACTCCCAGGGCTCTGGAGCAACCCGTGCAGTTGTCCAAGAGTGCCTTCCAAATAATACAATATTTTTCAAGTATATCAGAGGCAAGAAGCCTGCTAGGGAGTCAGTTGGGCCATTAGATGACCAGGGAGTAAAAGGGTCTCTCAGGGAGGACAAGGACATTGCAGAGAAGCTAAACGAGTTCTTTGCTTCAGTCTTCACTGTGGAGGATGTTGGGGAGATACCCACACCGAAACCCTACTTTGTAGGTGATGAATTCGATTAATTGTCACAAATCAGTGTGACCCTGGAGGAGGTTCTAGAGCAACTTGACAATCTTAATATGAGCAAATAACCAGGGCCAGATGGTATTCACCCCAGAGTTCTGAAGGAACTCAAATGTGAAATTGCAAAGCTACTAGTAGTAATTTTTTGTAACCTAACGTTGGCATCTGGCACTGTACCTGAGGACTGGAGGGTGGCAAATGTAACCCCAATATTTAAAAAGGGATCCAGAGGTGATCCTGGAAACTACAGACCGGTAAGCTTGACGTCTGTGCCGGGCAAAATGGTGGAAACTATCATTAAGAACAGAATCACTGGGCATATTGATAAACATGGCTTAATGGCAAAGAGTCAGCATGGATTTAGCAAAGGGAAGTCATGCCTCACTAATCTCTTGGAATTCTTTGAGGGCGTAAACAAGCATGTGGACAGGGGAGACCCAGCAGATATAGTGTACCTGGATTTCCAGAAAGCTTTTGATAAGGTCCCACATAAACGACTCTTGAGAAAATTAAAAAGTCATGGGATAGGAGGTAGTGTTTTGCTATGGATTGGTAACTGGTTAAAGGATAGGAAGCAAAGAGTGGGACTAAATGGCCAGTTTTCACAATGGAGGGATGTAAAAAGTGGTGTGCCCCAAGGATCTGTACTGGGACCAGTTCTTTTCAATGTATTCATTAATGATCTGGAAAAGGGTGTTAAGAGTGAAGTGATCAAATTTGCAGATGACACCAAGTTATTCAGAGTAGTCAGAACACGAGCAGACTGTGAGGAGCTGCAGCAAGATCTTACAAGACTGGGTGCCTGGGCATCTAAATGGCAGATGAGATTTAATGTGGACAAGTGCAAAGTGATGCACATTGGGAAAAATAATCAAAACTATGTCCGGGCACAAAATCCTGAGAAAATATAGAGATCGAGTTTCAGTCCAGTGACGAGAGCTGTCAGATGGTCGTTTGATGCATACCCAGAGAAACCAATGGAGGTAGATGTTACATTTCATCCCCTAGAGTTGTGAAATGCAGTGTCCCCCAAGGCTTGAGTCTTTCACCCATTTGTTCAATGTGTATATACAACCCTTTGGCGATGTAATGACCGAACATGGGATTGAGTATCATCCATATGCTGATAATACACCCGCTGTTTGGGGATCCCAAGCAACGTGCCTGAAGTTGGTGGGAGATCAGGCCTTTGCCATTGGGGGCAAGGTTTATAGAAATTAAAAACTATATTAATTATTATTATTTCCTGTAGGACAAATGGAATGAGATATTGGTATCTCACAGAGGGAAGTTTCTACATTCTGCATACGGTCAGATATGCCAAACAAGCAGGCTCAGATTTCTGGGCCATGTTTGGTCTGCCATTGAGTGAGTTAAGATCAGTGGGGTGTCACAGGATCATCGGTTTCACTATCTCTGCAAGGAGTGTGCCACATATTTAGCCTGTAATTCCATGCTGCTTGAATTTAGCCAAGTGCCAAATTCCTTTCAAGCTGCTGTGATTGTGTCAGTCTAGAATTCCCTGTCTATGACTACTGGTGCGCTGGGGCTTTGATCATGTCCATGACCCCTAATTTTAATAAAAACAAATATTGCGAATGATTAATCTTAGCTGTCCTAAAATGAGACCCAGATGCTAGAAGAATGCTTGGTTGGAACGTCTGCTCTCTCTTTCAGAGGCTCAGCTCAAAGAGACACTTGGCATGAGCTCAGATTAGCACCGAACCTCCCAGAGACTTTAAGCAATAGCCATTTATGGGACCTTGCCCTAACGTGTTCCACCAGCTGAGTCCAATATCTCAGGAGCCTGATTAAACCTCATCGTTTGTCTCTGAAATTTCATCAAATATTTATGATGTGAACAAACGGTATTTAAAAATCAGCATGGAAATCTCTAATAAGACAGTAATTCAGCTGCAGCATCTTGAAGAGAAAAATGAAGCCATGGAAAAGAAATATTGGCACAAAGCAGCGGCGGCCAGAGTGTTAGTATTTAATTACCCAGGATCACTGGGGGAAAATGGCTATTTACTCAGAGGACACTTAAGGCCTATTCAAAAGAGATTAATCAGGAAACCACAGATGTGGGAAAGATGATAAATCTCTCTGCACTATTGAAAGAGAGGATACATCAGAGCATTTCCAACATGCTCCCTTGCAATTATAAAGGTTCACTTTGCATAGCCGAGGGGCTGTCCTCTTTTCCCAGTAGATCTAAGAGCACTCTGTGAAAGGGAAAGAAAGAAAGAAAGAAAGAAAGAAAGAAAGAAAGAGGCATCACATTATTAATTATTATTATTATTATTATTATTATAGCACAAGTGATGAACCTGGCACGGTACAATCAGAAGTTATAGACAATTCCCTGCCCAAAAGACCTTAAGTTACAATCTAAGAGAAGAGAGCGGGAGACAAGGGAGAGGTGAACATCGGGAGAAACAAGATACATTCATGAAGTTGAGAAGATGCAGGTGCACATGCTTCACTTAGTTACAGGGAAGAGATTCTGAGGGAGGGAGGGAGGGAGAGAGGGATGAGGATGCAATTTCACTCCTTTCGACTCATTACCAGGGTAGAAGGAAGACCAGGTGACCAGGCCAGATGGAAGGAGTAGGTTTTAAAGAGAGGTTTGAAAGTAAAGAGGGAGTGATCCCCCCCCCTATCCCAATGCAAATTAACAACTTCAAAAACATCCAATAGCTTGGAAAAGTACAATTTCCATCATATCAGGTTTATTAGTATGTATAAACATTCTATAATTTAATTGGTCTCCATCAATTTGTTTGATGATACTGATGTCGAAATCAGAAGTCTGTACTTTCCAGTATATCTTTGCACTATTGCACTTCTTCAAAAATTGGCATTACATTTGCTTCCTTCCAATCCTCAATTACAGAAAACAAATTTAAAATGTAGTATTTTTTTTCTTATAAAAAATGTCAGGAACTGTCAAATTCAAGCTCACATTTAATAAGCTAAACAGTAAAACATCACCTTGACACATGAGATTAACCCAGGAGTTCTTAAGGAAATCAAATATAAAATAGCAGAAAAACTATTGGCAATATTTTAGTTTCTTCATTATTCTCGCCGAACACCTTCTTGTGCAAGTGATTTTTTTTACTCTTTCATTTTTTAAAATCCCTTCCAGTGCAACTTTCTCTTTTGACTAGAACTGAAAAAAGTACCCCAAAATTGAGAATACCCATCAAATTTCCAGTATGAGTCAACTTGAGGGTATTGGGTACAAATTGGTACCCGATTTGGTACCGGAATCAGTTTGTAATGTCCCAGAATGTCCCCAAATATCAACTTCCATTCCCAGAGTATCAGGTATCAGAGTATCAGGTCCTGGTTTTTCAGTTTTCTGACCCTATATTGCAGATATCCGGGTACTCCATCAGTAGCTGCAATCGCAAGCGGGATCTGCGTGGGGTCCAAGCAGACTCCGTCTGGCACAATGTAATCTCTATGGAGATGCGCGGTTTGTCTGAATGTACGCTCACATGGGGCATGGGATCGGCCCCACCGACTGGGTAGCCTGTCGAATACTCAGCATGGTACTTGAAAATGCAAGTATTGATTGATTGATTGATTGATTGATTGATTTAAAATTTCAATGCCACCCTTCCCACAGAGGCTAAGAACGGCTTACAATCATAAAACCAGAATTTAAAAAGCCATTAAAAATCCATTAAAAACTGATACCCCACCCAACCCACCTCCCACCCAATCCCACCTTATTCCTGTTTGCCAAATGCCTGACTAAATAAAAAGGTCTTACATGATTTATAGAAGATAAGCAGGCTTGAGCTTTGGCAGACCTCCAAGGGGAAGGAATTCCATAATCATTGGGCAGTTATCGAGAATGCCTCCCTGTGCACCCTGGTCATAAAAACATCACAGGCAGAGGACACCTGCAAGAGGGTGTCCCCAACTGACCTTGGGGGCCACGAAGGGACATAAGGACCTAGGCCCCAAGCCATTTAGGGATTTATAGGTTAAAAACAGCCCCTTGAATTGTTCCCAGAAAGCTATCATCAGCCAGTGCAGACTCTGGAGCACTGGTGTCATGTGCTCCCAGCGACCCACCCACAATAGAAGATGGGCCACCGGGTTCTGCACCAACTACAGCTTCTGAAGAGTCATCAAGGACAGCCCAATGTAGAGCGCATTGCTGTAGTCTAGCCTCGAGGTTACAAAGGCATGGACAATGTTGGCCAAACCAGAATCGGATAGAAATGGTCGCAGCCTTCTTACCAGATGTAATTGGCGAAAGGCGCTCCTCACCACTCCTGCAACTTGACAAGCCAGGTGCATCAGTGGGTCCAAGAGCAACCCAAGGCTGCAAACCTGAGTGACCCAAGGAGGCTGGTCCCCATCAATAACATGGGTCCTTATCTCTCCCACGTCACAAAGCCATTAATCCACCATCACCTCAGGCTTGTCTTATTTCAACTTAAATTGACTTACCTGCATCCAGTACCCAATGGCAATCAGGCACCGAGTACATGCTTGTAACAAATTAGGTACCTTATTCACAGCCCTGCTTCTGACAGTTCTTCATATGGTGTGGGTATCTTCGCAACGTCTTCTGGAATGAAGACACATGCAAATGATTCATTTCATTTTTCTGCAATGGCCTTACCTTCCTTGTGTGTCTAAAGACATAACAAAGATCTGGTGTCAAAAACACTATGCACGTGTTTGGCCATTGTGTGTAAGCATCATAACAATCCCAACCCCAATTTGGCCACCCGTTGAACACGGGATGTGAACACCATTGCATCACAAGGACAATTTGCATGTTTCAGCTGAAACATGGCCTATGCTGTATCTAATGATATTGCATGGCTTCTTAGCAGGTGCAACATGGTGGCAACAAGGTGGCAGTGCTTGTTTGCCGAGATCGGGTGGCAAGCAAAACACCAATTTGACCCAAGATCGTCCCCACCAAGTAGTGAACTCAGATTCAAACTGGTGTTCATATCAAGGTCAAAACACACCTTCAGACACCTGTTGATATTGTGTCTAAAGACTCCCCTTTAGTGCCTCTCTAACCCCTTGTTGGCCCAATGGCTCACCTGATTTGCTAGCATCTTCCTTTAAAAAAAAATTATATATTTTTTTCTAGTGTGCATTAAAACAAGTCACTCCTGCAGCCTCCCACCCCACCCTAGGTCATTGGTTTTACATTTAAGTTACAAAAAATTATGCTCCTTCTTATTTTCCTCATTTGAAATTATTTTCCTAATTTGGACAGATATTTTTTTTGGTTCTTCTGGCCTCTATTATTTACCATTTGACTTGAAAAATTAGAAGTGGGAGCTTAAACTCTGATGGGGTTGAGATGAGTAGCTACAAGCTAGTGCTGAATAATTACATGATTTCACTTTGGACTCTGTTTACTAGGGATGGGAATCAAGATGGATTTTCATATTTGGGTTAATTACAGATTTGAATTAATGGATTCAGATTTTACCATTTGGCTTTTCCCATTAGCCAAAAGGGCAGCGTCCAAATAAAAGACGATGTTGACACCATTTTGACTAAGGGTGGCGTCCATTTTGTGAATTCACTAACTAGCCATGGTAGCCATTTGTTGCATGCACAATACAAAGGATGGAGCACACTGCAGAAAAGGAGCCTGCCAGAGAGCCCATGGCAGCAGCAGCAGCACTTCACTCAAGCCCTCTGAGGCTGCTAAGTACCACTGCAGGACCCTGGCATACAGGGGTGAGGGGAAATACAGATCTGTAACTCTCGATCCATAACTGGCATGGTGTGTTGTTGTTCAATATGGCCCATTATGGACAGTTATTAATTAATCCAAAACTAAACCTCTATCCCTACTGTTTACACTCCTTTCATTCCCAAGGCCTCCCCTCAGAGAAGCAATAACTTTCTGATGGTTTTCTGAGCTCCCGCCCCATGACAGCAAGTTTAAATCACACCGTCGTATCCAAGTCTTCTCTGGTGGTTGGCACGTGCCATTAGTATGAAAGGAGAGATTACTGAGTTCTGATCAAGGTGTACATTTTCACATGTCCTCACATCTGACTTCTGATGTGGTGGCAATATGTCAAGGGTACAACCAAACCGAGAAGCAAGAAAGTAGGTCTCTCTTTTCATCTGCAGGAAAGAAAAGCAAAACAAGATATCGACATATCAATCACTGATTTTCTGACAAAGACATCACCTTGTGTTTCATCTCATTAAAAAGATAAATGAAATCAATCTCTGGCCTTAGCTTTTTGGGGATCTGTCTGTGATCACTTATTTACAAGGAATTCAGATTGAAATCTCATCAGAACTTGGTAAAGTGAAGGAAGAGTTTTTTGAAATTTGATTGGTCTTTACCTTGGTTTTTTTTCTTTTTCTTTCTTAGACACATATTGACAAAATTAGCAAATTTATAGCAATAGCTAAAACTGCCAAGGTGTCTTAATTAAAATGAATTAGAACTGACAAGCTTCAGTAGAAAGGAAACTCCAGAGATCTTATATTCCGTTTTAAATATTTTTGGTCGAATTTCAGAAATTAATTGTTTTTTTTTTAAAAAAAAATATATATAGCTCGGTAGAGTAACCCGCATTCCTCACAGGTGACATATTATCTTCCATAATAAGCTGAATACAGTGTGTTTTAATGAGTGTTTTGGTTGAGAAACACAGTAACCCTGGGTTATGTGAAAAAAATGCCTAGCCATTTTCTTTAGAATATTAGAATGTATAATGTAATGTAAATGAGCCATGATCTTTTGAGGATCTTGTGAGATTAGGTGACTGGGCATCCAAATGGCAGATGGAATTTAATGTGGACAAGTGCAAAGTGATGCCCATAGGGAATTATAATCCAAGCTATGTGTACACAAAGCGGGGTCCTAAATTAGGAGTAACCACTGAGGAAAAGGACCTTGGAGTCATTGCGGCCGGTAGGTGAAATTAGGGCACTGACAGAATATTGGTAGAAAACGGGGCTGTAAGTTTATTGATCAACCCTCTATGATAACCATAAGCAATTAACTGCATGGTCACTCCACTCTATCCTTTCCGCTAACCCACCCCATCAGGGGTCTGATGTGTTAATTGAGGCTGACCTAGTGGTGTGGAATTTGTTTTCATTATTATAATGAAATGGAACATTTTCATTTTAGTATTTACTACTGTAATAACAAAAATGAAAAATAAGAAGAAGAACAAAAATGAAAATGAATTTTTGTTTTTGAAATAATAGGAAAAAACTGAAAAACATATTTCTGGCTATAACTTTTGTGTTTCTCATTCAATTCTGGTGAAACATGGTGAGTTTTTATCCCCAAAGTAGCGCAATACGTGTGTCATATATCAGAAATATTGAGTAAAGGAAACCAATTTTATAAGCAATTGAATGTTGTGAATTTAAGAAAATGCTGCATACACATTCGTGGCTACAATTTATTTATGTTCCATCCAATTTGCATGAAACCATGGAAGGTTATGTCGCTTTGAAAGATTAAAAATTCTGCAAGGTTTCATAAAGACTGAATAAAGGGTCCTGATGTTATAAGTCATTACATTGAAAATGCATTTCTGGCTATAACATTATTATATTTCATCTTGTTTACAAAAATTTGGTGGAAATGTATCCCACACCTTCCCTGTCATCGCTGCCAAACTACAGGACAATTTGATAAATCTGGTCCAGAGGCTGAAGCTGGTGCAGAATGCTGCGGACCGTCTCCTTACGGGGACAGGTCGCAGGGAGCGCATGACACCAGTGCTCTGGGCTCTGCACTGGCTGCCGGGCCCAGTTCAAAGTGCTGGTTTTAATGTTTAAATCCCTTCATGGTCTGTGCCCTGCTTATCTGCAGGACTGCCTCACTCCCCATGTGCCCGTGTAACCCTTGAGATCGTCCGTGGGAGCCTTTTTGGAGGTTTCCCGGGTGAGGCCGGTGGCCACCGATGTTAGATCTTTTCGGTGGTCACCCCTGTGCTGTGGAATTTGCTCCTGGAGGAGGCTTGGTTGGCTCCCACTCTCCTGCTGTTTCAGCGTGTATGTAAGACCTGGCTGTTCCGGGGTAGGGGTGGGGTGGGGGTGGGTTTTCCCCCACACATTGTAATTTAAAATTGTTTTTAATTTTTTTATATTTTTATGGAATTTTGTTCACCGCACCGGACTGCCCTGAGGGCAGGATGGGCGGAATATAAATTTTAAATAAATACAATAAATAAATAAATAAATAAATAAAGGACCCCAGTTTTATAAGCAGTTGAATTTGTGGCCTTGAAGACCATTGTTCAGATAAATAGCAGCACATGCAGTGCCAGTCAGAGGCAGGCACCTGGCATGGCAGGGGAAGGGCGGATGTAGAAGGGAGGATGTAGAGAAACCCAAAACACTGTCAGATACATTCACTGACCAATTACTGCATGCTTCCAGCTTTACAGGACGAATCAGTGGTGGCTTCGAGACAGGCATTAGGGATGTGCGAATGAGTTTGGGGGTTCAGGATTCAGCCTGAACTCAGGGTGTTTGGACTGTTCGCGAACACCCCGAACCTGAACTGCCCCCCACCAGAACTGGAGGAAAAAAGTTCAGGTTTTGAACCCATTCAGTTGGGGGGCATGACACAGGGGGGAACCTGGTTTTCCCTCTCCCCTCCAGGCTTCACGGTTGGAAGGACTCACCTCCCCACCTGCCCACCCTAGTAAAAAATTTAAAAAGTAAAAATAAAAATAAAAATAAATAAAACACCCCAGGGATCAACCTACCTGGTGGTGCCAAAGCTCTGAGCTTGGGTCCAGCAGCAGCAGCAGTGGCGGCAGGTCTGAGTCCAGCGGCACTTGGGAGTGCTTCAGGCCTCTGCAAGGCCTTCCCGGAGGGGCTGGAAGCCCTCCTTCAGTTCCCGGAAGGCCTCAAAGAGGCCTGAAGTGCTCTGGATTGTCACTGGACCCGGACCTGCTGCCACCCTGGCCGCCAATGGACTTGGGGCATTCGGGGAGGTGAACCCCAAATGGACTGAACACCAAACCCCCTGGTGTTCGCACATCCCTAGCAGGCATAGGGGGTGGCCCTGAGGTGGGCATAGAAGGGAAATAACTAGGAGTATGGGGAGAACATCCCAGCAATCAGGAAACATGGTTCACACATCCAGACTGGTCAATTATCATCACGATCACATGCTGCAGCACTGTGACAGAGGACAAAAGAGAATCTCTGTTGGATCTTTCCTAAACAGATGCTTCAACTTCCCAGTAACAAGTGGGGGAGAGATTTTGGGATGGTCACAGCACATAATGAGGATATTTGGTTGACACTTCTGGCCCCATCACAAACTGATTTTATACCACAGTGACACGTAAGAGAATCCCTGGCATAGGCTCATTCTTTGCATATGCTGTGAAGGCATATAAAATTGAGACCCTTTATCACATATTTCTGATGTTTGGCAGAGATGATCCTGAAGTTGTGATATACAGCCCTACCAGATTTCATGTACAGTGTTTGGACTATAAAGATGTTACAGTCAGACATACATTTAGAAGTTACTTTTACCACCAGGACCCTTTATCCAATCCTTCTGAATCGTGACGTAGTTAGTAATCTTGGGGAAGGGTATAAACTTTCCAAGTCTCATCCACATTAGATGGGATACATAGGGTGTTTTTAGACACACATTTCTCCTGCATGTTTGCTTTAATACCCAGAGCTTTCTCTGTGTCTAAATCACTCATCCAGATCTTAAACGTCCGGATCTTTGAACTTTTGTGTGAAACTTCTCCCAGGACTTGTGTGTGTAAAAACTTCTCCTGGTAAACGGCTTAGCTCCAGGCAGCTGTGGTCACTTGATTTCCATGACAGCCCCTCACATCTACAACTGCGGCTACTTTAGGCTGTCTCAGGGTAGTGTATGTGTGAAGAATTCATCCAGGAACTGCCTCAGAGCAGTGTGTGTGTGTGTGTGTGTGTGTGTGTGTGTGTGAAAAATGCTTCCAGAACTTACTTGTGGACTTGTAAACCCAGAAGACTGAAACATCTGAAATGTTAATGTGTGTCGAAATATCCATAGAAGTTACATCCAGGAGTGTATATGCAGATTTTTGCAAAATAACATAATTCAGCTGCTTATAAAGTTGGATTCCTTTATTTAATATTTCTGAAATTTGGTACACATAATGTCTTCTATTGAAGTTACAATAACTCCAAGGTGCACCCAAATATAATAAAAAACAAAAATGTTATAGCCAAAAATGTGTTTTCTATTAAAAAAATGGAAATCAAAATTGAAAGCTAAAACAACGAAATGTCAATATTTATTAAAAAGAAAACAAAAGATTTAAACAACAAAAAATTGAATAACATCATGGGTCCCTGGTTCACCCTTCTAGTCTGACCCCAGGAACAGTGCCCTCTGCAGCACAGTTGCCTTGGTCAATCAGCTCCCACATCGCTCAGGAGGTAGGACTGCCAGGGCTGCCAGCTATCCTCATTCAATGGCGGGGACGTTAAACCCACCCTGCAGGGCCAGGTGCTTGAAAGGGGCATAAAAAGAAGGTAGGTATTCTCACCCATCAGCTGGACAGGGCTACACATGGCCCCCTACCTGCCCCGGTGTCAGGGCATCAAGCCCCTGCCGGGTAAGCATAAGGTCGTTGCCAACCCTTTCACTGCCATCCGTTGGACGCCTTCCACACCCGCTTGGCTTACCCAAGCCCTCTTGCTGGATAGCTGAGCAGGATACCGCCACAAGAGTAACCAGCTTTGCTTGGTTATCTCCACCCACTTTCTAAGGAATGCCCATGAGTACACACAGCCCCGACCTAATGTCTTCTAAAAACAAATCATTCCCAGCATCAGATAAATGGACACCATCATTCCAATAAAGTTCAGGACAGGCACTAGTTATCCCTGCATACCCAATAACAATTCCACCAACTCGTTTCACCTAGTTCCTCACCTCCCTATTCACCTTCCTATGCATCCTATCAACCCTAGAGAGATGCTTAGTGTCCTCCAGACTCTTCTCCCAATTATGTCCTACCAGACTATAACAACCCCTGGGCAGCTATTTAAAATTCCCATAAAATCCTTTAAAAATATCAATAACTAACCCTATTCTTGTCCTGTAAGCCAAATCATTCCCTGTCAAATAGAGCACCAAAACATCTACTGGCTCATCCTGCCACAAGGCCCTTCTAAAGACTGGCATAAGCTGAGGCAACCTCATTCCCAAGCTACTCATCTTGATAAGAAAACCAGCTCAGGGATCAGGAAACCCCGCCACCCTGCTACAAAACCCTATCCCCGCTAATTTACCCACTATCGTGGAGGGCAACACTCCCCTCTCCTTCGCGACCACCATAAACTTGAGAACAGAATTCTTATGAATATGTCAAACAAACCGTACCAACATCCCAACTACAGAACCCCTAGAGGCCTCAAAGCCCTAGTGTGAGCTCTGAATGTAGAGGAAGCCACAGCTCCCTGGACCCTGCCAGTATACACAGCAGCCAAGGTGCCAAAGCTCCATAGACATCTGCTCTGGCTCATTGCTGGATCCAGGGGCCAATGTGTGAAACCTCTAGAAAATAGAAATGCAAATCTTCAATTCCATTTTCAGCACGACCACATGCCTGGCCTGAAAACTGATTTGGTTAACTAAGCAACATAAAACAATTGCCCTTACCAACACCATAACAGTCTTAGTTTTTTCTGAACATGAGATTGAACACCCCATAGGCATTGCCTTGTCAAAATGAAAGGTGCCAAAATGAAAGGCCCAACAAGACAAACTCCAAGGGGTGCACATGGACCAACCTGAATGAAGACTTAATATTGCCTTTAGCCATCATGGCTCCATGTCCGCTAGCTCTCACTAACTCTACAGCGGAGTCAAAGGTTGCATACCTCACAGAGGTTAAGGCAAGGTCAATCCTGTCATTAATCAAGTTCCCTTTAGGGTATGAAAGATGAAAGTAGTAAGGGAGACACTAGTCATCAAACTGATCGTTATCAGTTTGACAGGTCTATGTCACCGGAAGTCCCGCCTTAGGACGGAAGTGATGTGGGTCCGGAAGTCCCGCCTTGGGACGGAAGTGACGTGGGTAAGCGGAAGTGACATAGAAGGGGGTAATGCTTCCGGGTCAGGGAGGCGGGAACCTTCGGTTCCTGCCCCCCTGGACCCAT
>QEPC01012219.1:1188-32685 GCA_003113815.1 Sphenodon punctatus
ACCACTTTTCCTGGATGATAATTCTCTTCTGACACTACAGTCCTATATCATTCTACTGGGAGTCTTTAACTTCCACTGCAGCTAAGTCAGAAATTCTCAAACTATCATTTACAATGGCCCAAGTGGGATTGTGCCATCTGTGGACAGGGTCATAGTGCCCATTGTTATTTGATATACACATATCTTTGTTGCTGTTTGGGTTCACAGAATTATATTTTAAGTATCAAAGCCATGAAGGCAAAGAGTTTGGGAACCACACAGCTAAGTCCTAAAGAAACCTGCTTTCCCCTGCCCCCATATTGTCAGAGAGTCAAGGTCAGATGTAGGTCATCTACAAGGCCAGATGTAGTGTTGCCAAGGCTGAAGATATAGTATAGTAGTATTGAAATGTAGTAACCAAAATACTGAACTGACTGAAATGGCTGAAATAACTGAAGTTAAAGAACTGAAATATTGAATAACTGAAATAACCAAAATAGCCAAGAGTTGTATCAGTATCCTCTCCACCTCAAAGCAAACCTCTTTAGCCAGGTGTTAACCTATGCCACTCCTAGCAAAGGAGCTAGGCTCCTAGTTCCATTCATATCCAACACTGCCCTTCCTAAAATAAGGAAACTCCCTAAACTGTCCTTAAGTACCTTAATTAGCCTCACTCTAACATGGATCAGGCTAGCTAGTAACATGAACTGGTTTAGTAGGTAAAAGTCAATCTGGATACTTACGTCTGTTTACACTCCAGAGTTGGGTAAACAGGGTTTGATTGTGGCTATGTGATCTTAAGTGTATAAGAATCAGTGTCCAGTCAGTCTTGTCAAGTATCTAGTCAAGTCTTGTCCAGTCTTCTCTGAAGGAGGAGACTGCTGTATGCTCTGCCCAGTCACCTCTGAAGCCTGGCTCCAGCTGCTGCATGCTCTGTACAGCTGTCTGGTCTCTACCTGGACTGAAGTACAGATGCTACCATGCATGGCCACCCAGGAGCCACTCATCCAACTGCCGGTCGGTATGGTGAGATGTGCACTCCCGGAAGCCACTCAGCACCCACTCAGGGCCATTCATGGCACACTGTCAAGAAATCCAAAGTGCACCATGCGGGGGAAGCTGAAAAGGTCCATGGCAGTCGACACCCACTTATTCCCTTCCCAGAACTGGGGCAGCCAGTCATGCCAGCAAACAGGTCTGCCGCTCATAGGCACTGTGGGTAGGGGGCATGATCTTTACGAGTCACACAACTGGCCATGATCACTGGGGACCCACAGGCCGTGGCAGCCACCAGGTCTGTGTAAACCCAGGACAGGCAGGGCTGGATGGGGAGCTGGCCACTCCCGGCTCCATCTGAAGACACCCATAGTTTTGGGCACCTCTAGCAGTTTTCCATCACATGAATGAATTGTTTTCTGTGGTATTTTTATTAGTATAGCATGAAGTAGTCTATAAATTCAGGAGGATAAAAAACTTGGGAATAGTTTTGCTGCTCTTTTTATGAATGCCAATGACATTTTCTTTCTACATATTTCTTCTGAGCTAAGTAATTTGCATATTAACTATTTATACTGTGGTTCCATATTTATAGGAATTAACATTTTTACAACTTAAGAATTATCGCAAGAATGAAAGCCTAATCACATTGACCTTAAAACGAATGTGTTGCTTGGAATGATTATAGTATGCCAGGTTTAAAGTTTATTCATCCTGTTAGAAAGTGGTCTTAAAGCCAAAGTTGCCCCCCTGAGAGTCTTGCGGCATGCAGCTCAGCAGAGAGCTATTTGAAAATAGTTTTACACAAAGCAAAGATTCTTTTTTTTTAAATAGGCAAATGATATTTGCTAGAGTGTATTGTAAAGTGATCTGAAAATATAACGCCCAAATAGAGGTTGCAGATAGAAAATCTATTATTTCACATTGTTTTGAAAATGTTTCCTTCAAACCATGGGCAGTGTGTGAGCACTGAGAGCCTGTCCACCTCACAACACTCCTCCAGTTTCTCTTTGCTGAATGCCATACTTTCAAGGCACCAGTGCCAGGGCATAGATAAAAGAGGCCCTGAAAGAGGCTTGTAATAGCAGCTTCCTTACTGTGTCCCTATGCTGGTGAGCCGTAAGTAGGGGGCCAGGTAGGGGTGATGGTGTGAGTAGCCTGGGCTATGGTTACCTCATTGAGTTTTTTCAGGATTAGACCCCAACAGTCTGTCTCCTCAGGGGATTTAGCTCAATTGTCCTTTACTTTTATACACAACGCCATTCTCCACCAACACATATACAAAGTCCCTTGTCCATTCTTTCTAGGCAGGAAACCCTTCTGGCTAGGCTTGGGGTTCAGTCAGTAACACCTTCCTGGTTCCCAGTGTCCAAAGTCCCTTTCTAAGGCCGCTTTTATACGAGGCGCTGAAAAGCGCCTCCTGAGTCCCATGTAGAAAGAAAAGCCGCGCAGGGAGTGTTCACATGCTCCCCGTGCTGCCGGAAGTCCTCACACACTGCTTGTCCTCAGTCTGCTCCAGCGAGCAGCTGAGCAGAGCTGCACTCTACCTCTGTTCTCTAGCAAAGCCAGCCTCCCAACCGACCCCTTGAGTGAGCCTTGCTCAGGGTTTTGAGCTTGGGCTGTCTCAGTCACGCCCAGCCCAGGTGTGGGAATTAGACACCATCCTCTCTCCACTCAGCACCTACGTCTCCATTAGCACAGTCATTCTTGCTGCCAGCACTGCCCTTCTTAAAGGCCCCGCATCCCAGATAGCCTGCTCTCTGCTACAGTGTGTAACGGGTCTGTTGAAAATCTTGGAGGGCAAATGCCTCCCGCTAGAAGCCTGCAGTCCAACTGGCCCCACCAGGCCTTGGTCAGTTGGGCACTGTGGGTAAAAACAGATGTGACGGTGTCCCTCTGTGGCCCGCTTTGGCCCAGGACCCATCAGCATGTGTGTTCACGTGCTGCCATATGTTGGTCTGAAACTGACCCAGGGCAGGTAGGTGACTAATCTGGACTGTGTCCTTGGAAAATTTCTAAGGATGCAGCCTGGGCCAAGGGCTGCCCAAGCAGGTCAACGCAGGCTAGCACACATGTTCGGCCCCGCCATCCCTATGTGGGGGAGGGGCCACCATGGCCGAGGGACATGGCTGGTTGCCATGGCCATCTGTCATACCAGGGGGCAGGGCATTGGAAGTGGGGCAGAGGCGACTGAATGCCCACACATTTGTTTTGCTACAGTGTGGTGTAGTGGATACGGTGTTGGACTTGGACCTGGGAGACCAGCATTCGAATCTCATCCTAGCCAAAACACTCACTAGGTGGCCTTGGGCAAGTCGCAACCTCTCAGCCTCAGTTCCCCATCTGTAAAATAGGAATATTTGTGTGTCTGTCTCTCCCCGTGTGTTCTCCTCATCCTTGTCCATCTTAGATTGTAAGCCCACTGGGCAGGAACCTGTGTCTGAAAATTTGTGACAATATAGTGCTATAGAAATGATTAGTTGTAGTAGTAGTGCCCTGTGTGGGTGGTGGGACCAGTTTCTGGCCATGGGCACATTAGTTTGGTGCCCCTCCCTTACCTAGGAAGGGGTGGCTGCTGTTTCCTGATACAGGATGGGCTGGGGAGCCACCATGCCACCCGCATATCTGTTTTTACCCACTGTTTGCTCAATAAATGAGGCCTCTGGGATGGGACGGGCTATCTAACTGCAGGATGACCCACCCCATACAAAGTGATGTGATGTCATAGGACTCCATAGTGGATGTGGCCCATGTAGGAAGGGAGTGGGGAACTCCTTAGATCTGCCCCTTTTCCAGTGTAGCCCTATCCTTTATGGAACATTGGGTGTTTATAGACGTGATGGCAGATCACCACTGTCACAACCTGACCCAGGTTGCGAACACAGTCCAGACCCAGTCTGCCAGCACAACAAACGTGCCAGCGGCCAGGCTACCAGAGAGGGCAGGGAGACACAGGGACTTCCATCTGCCTAGCCCCATCCACACGCTGCACCCAGCACCCCGCTGCCCCTATGGGAAGCCAGTGCAATCGGTGACGGCCACCATGGTGGCCAGTCATGGCAACCCCCCATGGACCAGGCCAGGAACAGCGGGCCAACACATGTGATAGCCCACCTAGGTCGAATTGGGCAGACCATTGTCCAGGTGTGTTGGCATCTAGCCTGGGCTGCAATCCCAGAGGTCTCCCGGATTGCAGACTGGGATTGCTGCCAACAAGCCTGGGAGCAATCCCTGACAACATCTGGCAGCCTGGCCAACAAACATGCTGATGGCGTTCTTTAGACAGATCAGATGGAAACAGATCAGATGATATATTTTATTGGACCAACTTTGTTTATTTATTATTTAAATTTATATGCTACCCTTCCCATTAAGACTCAGGGTGGCTTACAATCAATAAAAATATCTAAAAAGTCCCCATAACCTCCCCCCCCAAACACTTTCCCTGCCTGCCCAAACACAATCCCACCCAACAAACACTATCCCTGCCTGCCCAAATGCCTGTTCTAACAGAAAGGTCTTGCATCATTTCCTGGAGATGAGCAGGCTCGGGCTTAGATGAACCTCCAAGGGAGGGAGTTCCATAATCATTGATGAGAGTATGCAAGCTGCTAGGCTCTGTGCGGCCCAAAAGCTTGTGTATCCAAACCATTGTTCCAATAAAAGATATTGTCTAACTACTCTGACTCTGGGTGATTTCAGACATGAAATCACCACGGTCCGAAATCCATTTCAGATCCCGGACAGGAATCAGGCCGGCTGTCCTTCAGACGTGCCGGCCTGATTCCTACAGGGGATCGGGGTGGGGGAGGGGCTGCGCGGTGCGATGTGCGGCCGCACAGCCCCGCGCTCCCATGGCCGCCCGCCCTCCGGGAGACGGGCGGGCGCAGTGGCCAATCCGGCCACTGCGCCCAATCCCACATCAGGGTGTGGCCCACAGTCCAGAATCGGCAGAGGTAACAGACGTTGCTTTCCACCAATTCTGAACCATGGTCCAGCTAACCATGGTTCTGGACCTCCGGATGGCCAGAGGTCCAGAACCGTGGTCAATGTGTTTCCCGTGAGAGGTTCACCATGGTGAACCTCTGGCGGGAACCACCGTGGGTAACTTCAGACGTTACAGTACCATGGCCACCACAGGGGGTTCACTGTGGTTGACCGTGGTATCATAATGTCTGAAATTACCCTCTGTCTCTTACATTTGGGACCAACACAGCAACCACACTCTCTCTACACTTTCTTTGTTTTCTTTAAAAAAAAAAAAAGTTTGTCAGTTTGCTATTAGTGCCAATTAATTTCACTGAGAAGAGCAACTACAAAATTGGTCTCTCTCTACTTTCCCCTAAATAAAAATGATCTCAAGGGCAAAAATCTTTCTCCTTCTGCCTGACTGCCACTGAACAATTTTTAGGGTATGTGGTGTTTCAAAAAATGAATAGAAGCTCATCTTCCTGTTGTAGGCAAAAATTTCCTTCTTATCATTGTCTAATAGTAAGCCACATTATTTCATGCCTAGTCCAAGGGATTGCATTGGGAATGGGGATTGCAACAGAACTCCCTAACACATCATTGCAGGATGAAGCACAAAGCATGTACTGGGGAGGTAAATGCTTGCACAATTTGATCTTTTGGGGCACCCTACTAATTGGTCCCAGCTGGGAACAGGGGGGAACCTGTTGTACAGGGAGTAAGTTATGTAAACCAGGCTTTATTCATTATTAGGAGAATGTTTAATAACAGTTCAGAATCATCAGAATCACCAGGAGAAGAGGCAGGGGCTGCCTGACCAGGAATCTGATGCTGAAATCTCACCTCTGGGCTCCCCATAGATGAAAGCAAAGAAAGGAAGGAGCTTGACCCAGACTTTGGGCATTTTCAGACAAGAGACTCACCACCCACCTCCCACCCACTATATATGTTACAAGGCACCCACAGGGCAACACTGCAGTCCTGCAACATGAATCGTAGGTGTGTGTTGGGTGGGTAGTGGGTGCCGGTGGAGAGTCTCTTGTCTGAAAACGCCCATAGTGGCATCAGGATATAATCTTGTGCTGGCTGGCTAGCAGGACCAGACCAGAAGGTCTCAGGGCTCGGAGCCCAGAAATGACTTACCCAAATGTCAGGTCCATCTGTCAGCCTGAGGAAAGGCTCCTGACTAAGGAACTATTTCTATAATACTAATACTGCCTACTGAGCTGTTTAGAATAATAAAAGTGGGAAACCTGTGATCTGTTTTAGATGTCTGACTCCTGCAAAGACCTGTGGTCAGACAGGGCTGCTCAGCTACGGGGATAAATATAGCCCAGTGTTGCTACTTGAGTGCCTAAAGACTGTATGGCTGGAGCTATTATTCTTAGCACAAGAGGTCAGGCCCAAGTCTGTTGAAAAACAAGCCCGCCACTGGAAATCATTATCTCATTACCATCCTCTCAGCATTCATGATTCTGCAGAGTTCTCTGAAGCATTTGTATTTCACTCAGAGTATAGTCTTGTACAGGCCCCAGAATGCAGTGGGTTCATTATTGACTGATTTGTATTTATTTCCTATGAAGACATTAGTTGTTTCTGTGTGGAAGAAATGTTTACAACAGGGAAGTTCATGTAGAAAAAAAATATCTCTTTTTACACCCTATCTTAATTTACTTTAATCAAAAGGTTCATAGTATTAATGTCTTAAAGCACATTCTTGCAGAGACAGTAGCCAGTCATGCTACCTTAGGGATTTCAAGGAAGTATTACACTTCAGGGAGCTTTTGCGATGGTTTTTTTTTTTTTTAACTTTTAGCACTTCTCAGGTGTAACAGGACTACTCTGTGTGCATGAAGACCAGAATCTTAGCTTTCTCTGCTTCCTATCTATTTCAACCATAGGTTGTATGGGAGGAGAAATCCACACTCCTCTAACTTAGGCCATTTTAAAATGGGCTGCGGGGGAGGGGGGACAGGTGTGTGCGCCGGTGCGGGGACAGTGAATGGGTACTCGTGTAAAAGGATGCACACCCACCTCCATGCACGGAACAATCGCCGTTTTGGCCAACTGCTCTGTGCATTGGCAATGGGTGGGTCATGGGAGTGCGCGCACACGGCTCCCACCTGACATAGTTTTTGCATGTACAGCACCCATGCATGTACATGTAGTGGTCCTGCGTGTGCATGCGTGTGTCCGTCTTGTATAAAAAGGGTCTTAGTGCATGAACTGCATCTGGTTTGAATGTGGGGTATGTAAAGTGGGGAAGTGTTTGGCATCTTTGACATAGTTGCTCATGTTCCATTTAAGAGAACTCTGTGAAGACATTTTGATGACAATAGGGTGTTCCAGACCAGTGTAGCATAACAGCTAAGGGGTTAGACTTGGACCTGGAGGACAAGAGTTCAAATCATTAGTCACGAACTCCCTGGGTAATGTGTGGGTCACTAACTCTCAGCCTCAGTTCCCCATCTGTAAAATGGAAATAATAATGACCTACCTCACAGGGTTGTTGTGTGGGTAAACAAGATAAGGATTGTAAAGCACTTTGAACATAGAGAGTGTTATAAAAATGATTAACAATAGAAAAAGTAAACACATTAGCTGCAATTGCTGTTTGTTTTCTTCTAAGTGCAAGAAGGCCAAATGATTCTGGGAGAACTGATGTGGATAACCACCTTCAGCACTAGAAAAAATATCTGAAATGCAGAAGGGAAAAACTATGGGGAATTCGAGCAGGGGTGCCAACTGTGACCACTGGGTGCAAGTCTTGTTCCATGTTAAATGAACTCAAAAGTCTTTGCCAATGGAGAGAAAGTTTAAATACCAAGATGTAGTGGAAATAGTAGAGTCAGACTGCCAGAATATAAACATTGTATTTGCAAATAAAAGGAGAAGGTCAATGAAAGAAGCTTGCGGTGAAAAATGAAGGAAAATGTACCAGGCAAAAATCAAAGATAGAGAACAGAATAATAAATCTACAAAATAAAAGTAACTACTGAAAATACAGCATGAGGTAGATAGTTATTCACAGCTGTTCTGTGTTTTAGAAGCTTTTAGATAGGTTAAACCCAATTTTTTTGCTAAAAAAGGGGAAGGAGGTAGACTTTCTTAATCTAATATAATTAGATTGAATTTCATAATATATATATTTTTAATTTCAGTGATAAGTCTTGGGGTCTTGTGAAACACTGTGCAAGATGGAAAGAAATGTAGAAATTGAAACTGGCTGGTCTAGTTTCCCTGGGCAAATTGAGCAAATTGCCAGGAATAAGCAAACAGCATCAATAATGAAAAGTTGTTACACAAGCTTTTTAATACAGCAATGTGCTTTCCTTTTGGAGAATCTAAGGTTTCCATCAGGTTGCTGGAGCAGATTCTCTGCTGGAGTAAATCAAAGTAGTTTCTTGAGCAATACCGATTGTGCTAATGATCTGGCCTGTTTAAAAAAGTTGTGAAAGTGTTATTTTATAAAGCTTACCCTAATATCCTCAAAATATTACTATTGTAGTTAATGCTATAGCCTCTTGAAGGCAGATCCCAATATGTTAGGATCTAAACATACTTAGTCCAACTCCATCTGGTGAGAAGACTGCAACCTAACAATAGAAAAAGTAAACACGTTAGCTTCCACTACTGTTTGTTTTCTTCTATGTGCAAGGAGGCAAACAAATTCTGGGAGAATTAATGTGGATAGCCAGACTGCATCCTGTTTGGCGAAAGCTAGTTGGGAGACATTAGGGCTGTTGCTGGCTGGGGTTATCAGTGCTTCCCTTCAGGAGGGCAGGATTTCAGACTCCCTTTAGATGGTGATTGTCCGGGCTATACTCAAGAAGCCATCCTTGGATGCTGACTCTCCTGCCAACTATCAGTCTGTCCCTAATATTCCCAGTTTTTAGGGAAGGTTATTGAGTGGGTGGTGACACATCATCTCTGGACCCATCTTGATGCTATGGGATTCCTGGACCCCTTTCAGTCTGGTTTTCATCCTGGGTATGAAACAGAGACACTGCTTGTGGCCTTGGTCGATTATCTATGCTTGGGGATTTATGGGGAAGTCCACCCTGTTGATTCTATTAGATTTATCAGGAGCTTTTGACACTATTGATCACAAAGTGTTGTTGACTTGACTGCGGGACCTGGTGGAGGTGCGCAGGACTGCTCCTGGTTTTGCTCCTTCCTGTTGGGGAAGTCTCAGCGGGTGGTGATGGGTGATTGCTCACTGTCACCTCATAACCTCCCTGTGGGGTCCCATCTTGTCCTCCCTTTTGCTCAAAGTGTATATGAAGCTGCTCGGTGAGATCATTTGGAGGTTTGAAGTGAGGTATCATCAGTATGCTGATGACACCCAGCTCTACCTGTCTTTTTATCCAACCCAGGTCCTGCAGTCTCTGTGCTTACCTGTTGCCTGGCTGCCATGGGGGACTGGATGCAGGTGAGTTGACCGTGGTTGAACCCTGATCACTGGCCAGCCTTATGACTTTGGGGGGAGGGGGTGCAGATTGGGACACCTGTTACTGTTGATGGGTTCTGGGCCCCCCTGGTCACTAAGTTCACAGCCATGGAGTGCTCCTGGATCCATTGCTGCGCCTGGAATCTGAGAAGGCTGTGGGCTTTTCTGATTTGGTTCTTGCAACCATAATCCATACCTTCATTACCTCAAGGCTAGACTACTGCAGTTCTCTCTATGTGATGACGCTGCCCTTGAAGACTGTTCAGAAGCTGCAGCTGGTGCAGAATGTGGTGGCCTCGCTCCTTACGGGGACGAGTTGCTGGGAGCATGTAACACTGGTGCGCCGGAATCTCCACTGGTTGCTTGTCTTCCGGGCACAATTCGAGGTGCTGGTTTTAAACTTTGCTTAGGACCCACTTATCTGGAAGATCGCCTGGCCTACCATGTCCCATCACGGACTTTTCATTTGGCCGGGGATGCCTGTCTGGAGGTACCAGTTTTTAACTTGGTCTCTACAACAAGGAGGACATTCTCAGCCACCACACCACAGCTGTGGCTGAGAGGTTTGTTTATGTCCGAGCTTGAGCACCTTTATGGGGCAGTGCAAAACAGCTCTATTCACACGGGCTTTTGGCAGTAGGGGCATGTTAGGGGGTTCGGGACTTGGGGTGGAGAGAGGGGTTGGGGGATGATGTAAGGTTGTGGGGCATCTTATGTTTTTGTATTTATGGTTATGTTTTTATATTTGTATTTTACTTTTTAAGTCGCCCTAAGCCACCCTTGGTAAGAACGTTGGACTAAATAAATAATAATAATAATAATAAATAAATAAATAAATAATAACATTTTAAACCAGATTCAGACCTGGATACCGTCATCCAGNAATCCCCCACTTATATATTTATTTATGATTGCACTGCCCTGTTTTATTGATATATTTTATATTGTATTTTAAATGTTTTAAAATTGTTTTTATTGTTGTTAACCGCCCCGAGCTGCATTGCAGGATGGGGCGGTATAAAAATCTACGAAATAAATAAATAAATAAATAAAAACATCCCAGCTCCTGCTTCCTGAATTGCCAGAGACTGGCACATGTGCAGAAGGCTGCATGGCTGTACATGTGCAGACTCTCAGGGTGAACAGCAGCAGCAGAGATGTCAGGGAAAGCCTCCCCTGGAATCTAATGCACTTGACTGGGCAGGGTTGTGACAGACAGGATTGCCCTACCATGACAGCATAGTAGAGCCCAAGGGAAGGGATGGAGGTGGGTGCTGTGGGATTCGCTGTAGTCACCTATGGAGCCCCCAGTCAATCAGCCTGACTGGAAGGGCAATGGAAAAAGTGCCCCCAGCCAATTAGAGTAAAGACAAATTTAAAATAGGGAAGATGGGTGCTAGAAGCCCTGCCTCCCTCCTTTCCCAAGAAGTCAGAGCTCAGCAGAAGCAAATGCCCAGTTCCCTCTGCCCCCCCCTTCCTCTGCCTTCACTCTGTGCCCCATTAGGATCCATCCTCCCCCCCAATCCCCTGTGCCTTCTTCCCATACCCCTGCCCCAATTTGGATCCCTTCCCCTTTCATCCTGCCTTCTCCCCATGCCCCCATCAGGATCCTTCCCTCTGCCTTCTCTGAGAGAGGTGTAGCTATCATAGGGACAGGAGGGACATTTGTCCAAGGGCCCAATTTGAGGCGGGGAGGGGGAGCAGAAGCCAGGCAGAGACCAAACTGAGCAGAAGCATCTGCAGTGCAGGGTGTGTGTGGGACCAACTCAGCAGGCCCCATAGGATGGAGGAAGCAGTGGCGGCAGCAGCGGCAGCAGAGGCTGGCAGCACAGCCGCAGTCTCCAGGGCTCAGGCGCAGCAAACAGAGGGCGGGAGAGGCACTGTGGAGAGGAAGGAGGAGGGGAGGGAATGGGACAGTGGAGAGGCTGTTGATGGGGTGGGGGCCCAAGTCTATTTCTTGCACCTAGGTCCATTCCAGCCTAGCTACATCCCTGCTTCTCCCATGCCCCATTACAATCCTTTCCTTTCCTTCCTGCTCCTGGTGGGAGCAGGCAGGGGTAGGGGAGAAGAAGACATCCTATTGTGGGCATGGGTGGACATCAGAGGGAAGGAGGGGGGAGGAGGGATGCTCTCTGCTGTCTCCCCACACCCCTGTTAGGACCCCTTTCTCCTCTCTCCCCTGCCTCTCTCCCCTGCCCCCATTTGGATTGCCTCCCTCCTCTGTCTACCTCTGCCCCCCTCTTTTTCTCTTCCTTCCCTTTTTGCCTCCTTTCCTCCACTCTTTTTTAGGCCATCTCTGCCCCTTTCCCCAGGTTGTTTCCCCCTGCCCTCTCCCCCTTCCCTTTTGGTGTTGGGTTGCTTAAGGGGTGAGCTCAGGAAAAGGAGAGTCCCAATCCTGGATCTGTCTCCTGTCCTTTTGCACATGTCTTCATTTCTGCTCTGTTACTCCGAGGTCACATTTCCAGTGCTGAGGGTAGGAATTGGATCCAGAAGCTGGATCCAGGAACTGGAAAGGGACCAAATAAAACCTAGCCACAGGTTACATTTGTCTACTGAGCTTGAGGTTCCCCACCCGTGATCTATAGACTCCCCCTGTGCTGAGGGAGAGAGCCTTGTGCACCTCAAACAATTCCTGTGAGATCTTCATGATCTCTATGTTCAATACCTACTCTTACAAACTCATCCTGATGACTATGCACTCATCCACTGTTTTGAGATCCCAACTGTTGCCAGATTAGTCTGTTCGCAGCAGCAGGGGTACTAAGGCAGCTGGGGGAAAGTAGCAGTGTCCCCAGCACATGCAAAAACCACCTTTGGGTCTCAGTCTATAGTTCTCCATCCCCAATCCTGCTTGAGGTAAGTAGTGTGGTGCTGTCCTCAATCCCCAACAGGGTTGAGAGTTGCTAGGCTACGGCTACTCCTACACCCAGGCCAACACTACCAGTAGTGTTAACGGGGGTTTCCAGCCTATAGCTGTACTAACTTTGGTGAGGTGAAGTCCAAATACCCCTTGGGATCAAAATAAGGACAGTCCTACCTGCACATCCCATGCTCTCTCAGTTCTCTCTGGGCTTCTGCTGAAGCTCCAGAACAGTCCAGAAAGGTAGTCACTAGCTGGCCAATGGTTTATTCCCAGACATGGGGTTCAGGGTCCTTGCAATTTTTATTTATTTATTTATTTATTTATTTATTTTTGATTTTATTTATTTATTTAGAACTTATATCCCGCCCCTCCTGCCCAAAGGCAGCTCAGAGCGGCGAACAACACACACAAAAATTCAACAATAAAACATTTAAAAATAAATCTACAAATTTTAAGACAAATCATAAAAACTCACCCTCCCTCCCAAACCCCACCTCCCCCACCCTACTCCCCCTCGCCAAAAGCCTGGCGGAACAGCCAGGTCTTACACAAACATCAAAATGACAGGAGGGTGGGGGCCAACCAAGCCTCCTCCGGGAGTGAATTTCACAGCACAAGGGCAGCCACCAAAAACGATCTCACATCAGTTGCCACTCATCTCGCCCGGGAACCTCCAAAAAGGCCCCCACGGACGATCTCAGCGGTCGTACAGGCACATGGGGAGTGAGGCGGTCCCGCAGATAGGCAGGGCCCAGGCCATGAAGGGCTTCGACGTTTGTGTAAGACCTGGCTGTTCCACCAGGCTTTTGGCAAGGGGGGTAGGGTTTGGGAGGAAGGGTGAGTTTTATGATTTGTTTTAAAATCTGTTGATTTGTTTTTAAATGTTTTATTGTTAAATCTTTTGTGTTGTTTGCCGCCCCGAGCTGCCTTTGGGCAGGAATGGCGGGATACAAGTTTTAAATAAATAAATAATAAAAATAAATAAAAAATGAATAGCCTGGGTATTGAAGAGTGAGGGTGGGTTCTGTTTTTGAGATTTAGGTCTCTGCTCCTGGGGAGAGCAGGTGGTGGTGGTGGGGGCTGGGAATTGGGAGGGTGGAGTTGTTGCAACCCCGGTGGAAGGGGGGGGCACAACTTAAGGGGGGAATACCCCAGTGAGAGTGGGGTATGAATGAATGGGGAGCATTGGGGAGTGGGAAATTATGCTCTAGTCTTGCAACTATTTTGATATTATGTATTGTTGGGGATATTGAGGGGTGGGAAATTGTGTTTTACTCCTGTGGCTATTGCTAATGTTTTTAAAATTAATGCTATATTGTTGTATTTTTGCTTTGTTGTAAACCACCTTGAGATGCAATCAATGACAGGGGTGGTATAAAAGTCCAATGTAATAATAATTAATAACTAGTACTTAATATTTAATAATTAATAATTAATAATTAATAATTAATAATTGATGATTGATGATTAATAATTAGTAGTGGCCCTGCATTGTGGAACTTGCTCCCCTAGTTGTAGATCTCAGTTCCTCCCTCCTCGCCTTTAAAAAGCACCTAAAGACTTGTTTAGTCTCCTCCCTCCTAAGTAATGTGATGGTTGAAAAACTTAAATTGGTTGGGATATTTTCTGGGCTCAATGAATGTAGTGGAAAAAATGTAGACAGAACTGAAGTTGATTTGCTGACTTATGTTCAATCTTTCTGCTGCACTGTGTGGACTTAAATTTTTTTGCTTTGCATGTAGCTTTGTGTGGTTTTATAGCATTTCTGAAAGGGGAATAGAGTGGGATTTTCATTTTTTTTTTTTTGTGGCAGCCCATTTAATTTCTCCCCCCCTCTCCCCAAGTGATGTGATGCTTAGAAAAACTTCTTATTGAACTTTGGATCAGGTTTAAATTGGTTTAGATATTTTCTGGACACATGCAGTAGAAAAAATGCAGGCAGAATTAAAATGTTTTCCCAAAGGATTTATTTGTTGACTCATTATTTTCAATATTTCTGCTGCAGTCTGAACTTGCTTTTCACACAGTTATGTGTAGTTTTATAGGGTCTTTGAAAGGGGAAAATACAGATAGCCCCTTTGAATTTTGTCCCTCTGATGTCACTGGGAATCTCAGGATTTTAAGGATTCTTCTTAAAATCTCAGGATTTTAAGGATTCTTTAAGGAATCGTTGAAGGATTCGTCAATTCTGATTCTTGTTGCTTGGTCTGGGAGCTTGTAGGAAGGACACTGAAAGTGCTATATAAATGTTTAATAAAAATTTGGTGGTATGTATTGAAATTAATGACATGGAATGCCCATTGGAAAGTGGAGACAACAGCTATGCAAATTTATAAATAAACTCTATTGTCATTCCTAGATCTCATTAAGTGGCTGTGAAACAATAAAACAGAGCTGCATCTTTGGGGGTGGGGGGTGACAAGAGGGTATGGTGAAGGCACCAGGGAGAGTGAGTGGAATGACTGGAATGAAAGTAGGAGGCTACAGGAATTGGGTGCTGCAGCAAGAAACTGGGTGGAATGATAGAAGGAATGCCATGACAAATGGGTAGAATTACAAGGTTTTGGGTTAAATAAATGATTGGAAGGAATGATAGGAAACCATGGGGAGCACTCGTATAATTCCACTCAGCCCCCTGCTGTTGCACCTGATCCCAATAGCTAACTGCCTCCTTGTCATTCCACTCCCTGTTGCCTCCCTCATTGTTATTCCACCTCTTCTCCCTGTCTCTTTTTGTCATTCCACACATACACCCTTACTCTTGTTCCCTATCAGTAGGGGTAAAACGGTGAGCGACAGTGACAGCTTTTTTTGTCGGTAATGGTCAATCCCACACTACCTTAATGATATGGCAACCCGCACTGAAGCAGCAGCACGTGCTGATATTTTCTGCCACTGTCCAAGCAAGCATGTCACCCTTTTTGGCCTTTTTTAAAGTGCTGGAGACTCTCGTGGACTTCTGGGAACTGCTGTCAACATGCGTGAACTGCCATAAAATTTAGGAAACTGTCTTAAGGTTCCATGAACTGCTGTAAATGTCTGTAAACGGTCATAAACTTTATGGGGGAACGGTTGAAAATTGTCGTAAATGTCTCTAAAACTGTCATAACTATTGTAAATTACCTTGAATTGTCATAAATGCTGCAAAGTGCCATAAACTGCCACAACTTCCATAAACTGCTGTAAAATGCTGCAAACTTCCATAAACTGTTGCAAATTGCCATGACGTATTGTAAATTGCTGTTGGTTGCCATTGGATTGGTGGCAGACAAGCTGAAAAAGCGGCAGCACAAAGCAGAAAAGCAAAAAATGCTGCCTCTTCAGGTGTACCTATCAGAGATGCAGCTCATTGTATTGTTTTATAGCTCTTTGAAGCATATTGTTCACACGTTTCTATTGTTCTCAATGTCATTCATTTTAGTATGTCCCAGGATTTTGGCTCATGATTGCGGGTAGTTTCCAGATACTAAAATATCTGCTTGAATTGTATCTCAATTAAGCTATTCCATCACTGTTTGGAGTTCTGCTGGCTTTTGGGATTGACCGACCCTGCTGCATCCAGAACCTTTATTCTGCTTGCTGCAGAGCTGACAATCAGGGTGTTTTCAGACAAGCACAGTATCCACCCAGTATTCATTAGTTAATCACTGGTTACCAGTGGGGTTTTTGCACAAGTGGGGTGGGTATTGGGTGGGGATGTGCTTGTCTGAAAACACCCTATGACTTGCGCTTTCAGGCAAACAGCCCCTTTAAGTTTAACTTTGGAACAGGGTATGTAAAGAGAGGAAGAGGTGAGGGGATGGTCTGTGTTCACAGAGGAAATAGGTGTAAGGGAAGGAGAGTAGTGTTAGGAGGTGCTCGTCTGGGGTTAGTGATTAGAAATACAGCACCATCAATGGGGCTCAGTAGCTAAACTTTAAGTGTATTATACTGTTTCCCCTGCCCCATGCCTCCTCCCAAGTGTTACAAGTCAACAAGACCCCCCCTCACTAGGAAGGGGCGCATAGAAAGAAGTGGTAGGACCCCATGTGGAAAGGCAAAAGGAGAACAAAAATAGGTCAAGCTGACCTCATAGAAATTCCCTTCAGAAGACCAGCTTAATGCAAAACACTCAGCCTAAGAAAGAAACAGGAGGAGTCAGTACTTAAAAGATATGGAGCAATTGAAATACCAGGTGACTCCCCCTTTTGTGTAACCTCCAGACATAGAATCCTCCTGCCTAGTGCCATCCCCTTGTTAATACTCTGCCCTTGACCCTTTCAGTATCTGATTCTCCTGCCCCTCCATTCAGTGAACGTTTGCATATCCCAAAACATCCTTCCCCCTGTCTGGAAAGACCCCATTCAACACCCATTGCGAGCCTTGCACCCACCCAGGAAGTTTCTTTCTATTATCCAAATACCCATTGTGAGTTTATGTGTGGCTTTATCCCCTGGTCCCTACAATTGACCTGCACTTCCCATTGTAGAGTTGAGTTGCTTTTAGACATGGATGCACGTGGGTCATTTGTGTGAGTCTGCTCCAAGGGTCTCCCAGGCTTAGGTCTGTCCCCCTCCCACTCCCAACTCATCGCAGGATCACTGGGGGCTCACACAACCCCTTAACAATGGGCAAAGGAGAGGTAACCCATCTTCTACTATCCCTGCATCCTCTCTCTCCCCCCCCCCCCCCCCCCAATTTTAACTCAGGCTTGGAATTTCACACACCCCTCCTTTGAAGACTTCTTTGCCGCCTGCCTAACCACTCTCACTCCCTTTCCCTCTTGTCTTTGACCTTGGGTAGACTAGCCTACTTTCTGTTCTTGATGACCTGGAGTCTCCTTCCACACTGCTTAGTTTAACCCTGTAATCACCAGCCCAGACTAGGCAGTGCTGTTTGTATGTGTCTTACTGTATCTGTTAAGCCCTGATAAATAAACATCCTCTCTTCCTTTGGAATAGTCCTTGTTCCTGTCACGTCCTTTAGGGGGAGAAGAGGGTAGGCCAATGGGTTGTAGTGCACCATGACCTCAGACTGAATCCCTAGCACACGGGGACCCAAGAGGACTGAAAAAACTAGTTCCTCAAAATTTGAGCTTTTGCCTGGGCACTGGGACCTTCCCGCTCTGGGCCCCCTGTGTTCACGCATGGAAAAAGGGTCATGTGGTAACACAAGTGAACTCTACCATTCATGCCCTCATCTCTTCCAGCTGCAGTTGAGGTGGGGATGGGAATGGGGGAATTTTGGGGGTTCCTTCATGCATTCCAAGATTCAGGTTCACGCTGATGTTTTCCCCACAGTTAGGTATTTATAGGGCCTTTCCCCTGCATGGTAGATTCTCTGTGTTCTTAAGGCTTAGCTCACCCTGTAGCATCTCCAGTGAGAGCACATGTAAAGTTTCTCTCTTGCAAGATTGCCTGATGTGTACTGAGTGCCCCAACTTCTCCTGAATCTTTCCTTGCACTTCTGGCATGTAAAGGGTTTCTTTCCTGTGTGGATTCTCATTTTTAAACACTCAATTAAAATCAATTAAACAATTTAAAGCAAGTAAAACTCGATTACAATATTCACACACACACACACACACACACACACACACACACACACACACACACACACACACACACACACACTATATATATATATATATACACGCACACACATATATATATGATGCCTTGCTCCCAGACTCACCTGCACCCGGCTCAGTGCTGGCCCCGACCCCATACTCGGCAGCAGCATCCTGCCTGTGGGCACAGTTTCCCTGGCCCTGGCTCAGGGCCTGGTGGGGCAGCTTGGTGCCGGCGTGCGGGTAGCAGTGGAGCCTAGTGGCACAGCACGACATGTAGCCCCCACAGGGCTCCACCTCCAGTTGGGCGCAGACAACACAGCAGCCGCAGCTGGGATCCCACATCAGCTAAAGTAGGAAGCATACCTGATTCCCTGCTGATCTGTAGGGCTTGCAATACCAATGGGGAGAAGGCACAAAACAAAAACTCATTGGAAAGATAATTAAGACCCTTTTTACACGGGCCGCGTGGGGTGGGGGAAACTGTGTTTGAGCCAGTGCATGTGTGATGGGTGGAGGGAGGGTTTAGATGGGCGCACATGCATTCCACCCACCCACCCATCAGCACATATGGAGCAACTACCATTTTATTCCATTGCTCCGTGCGTGTTGATGGGTGGAGGGTGGGTGGGGATGCGTGTTTGGAGGGAGCATGCATGCACACCCACCCACCAACCCACTCGTGAACACCCAGATTTCTGGGTTTTCATGCGTGGGTGTGTCTTATGTAAAAAGGGCCAATGTCTTTTTCCTCCATTGGGACACAACTGTGCTGCCAGGCTCCTTTGTGTGTTAAATCTAATAAAAATTAGAGAATAGATGTCCTTTTCCCATGAGTTTCTTTCCCCTCCTGAATATTTACATATATGTAAATGTACTTTTTTTTCTTTTAGTAAGGTGTACGAAACAAATCACTAATTGCACAAAACACAGTATCAACAGAATGAAAGGGAATGAATTGTACATCCATTTTCACATAAACGTTATCATAGATATATATTTTAATGTTCTTTCAAGGTGGGACAATAACCATCAGATAACAGATGTACACATTCACTAGTATGGATTACTAAAGAGCTAGTAACACAGAAGTGATAAAGAATTAGGAGAGAGTCTTCAGATCTTGTTCAAGAAATGAACAAATTCACATCCGTAATCTTAGAAAATTCTAAGTAAGAGTGCAGAAGCAAAAGTCTGAAAGCAAGTAAATGTGTTGCAGTATCAACAATCATAAAGGGGCTAAGTGCATCTCAGGAAATTGCAGCAGAACATTATTTATTTACCTTACTCTATTCTATTCTTCATCATTGTATATTCTTCCCATAAAATATTTAAAGAGAGACTTCTATACTCTTGAAAGTTTTCGATATATCATGCCTAAAAATTAAATCCCAGCTGTCTTGGCAATAGTGTTGTTGTGCTCTGAAACACAAATTCTTGATACTGCATTTAAACAATAAAAGGTATTGCTATTCACTTTGTAGAGGGCAGGACTGGGCCCTACATTTTGTTCTGTTGGTCCCTCACTGGTATCAAATGTACCTACATAAATGTGCGTTCATGTTCAGATGTTTGACAATATAAGTTATTAACAACGTTTTAAGAGAAATATGGTTGCTAAGCAATTATGGCACTGAGCTGCATCCTGAAAAATTGGGGATGGATCCACCCAACTGTAGACTGTGCAACCTCAGATGCTTGGGAGGGAGAGGAGAGGCATGAATAAAGCTAAAATAACAGCATCAGTGTGAGAAGCACTGGTGTATAATACAGGCCCACGAAGGGAGCCTTGAATGTGAATGCTGAAGGCCCACAATGGCTGAGGAAGGAGCCCACGAGTAAACTAGAACTAGCATATGTGCACACAAGATGGGCCCGCAGGGAGCCCCAGCCCTCAAAGGGGATGTTATGTTTTAACTGAACATAGGCAACTAATTACAGTAACATTTTCTTTTTCTAATGGATGAGTCAGTGTCTCTGTCAAATTTTCCAATGTTAGAAGGTAACATGTACTGCCATTCCACACTGGGTCCCAACGTCCCTTCATGTGGTACTGTGGAAGCATAGGGGCGGTCCTCTGGAGGAAATTACAGATTCGGAACCATTGCAGATTCTGATCTGCAATTTCTGTATTTAATTACAGATTTATATTACGGATTCATATTTAAATCCATACAAAATAAAAAAATAATTTAAGAAATAAATTAAAAATGATTGCAAATGCGAAAATGGCCACTGGACTGTTCTGTGAGTGTGCATGCACACTTTCACCTTTTCAAAATGGCAGCAGCAGTATTGTCGCCATTTTAGAAAAGGGCAGCTGGTCTGCTCATGTGCAAATATCTGCTGCGCATGTTCAGACTGGCTGCCCTTTTCCTAAATGGCAGTGAAGCTGTCATTGCCATTTTGGAAAATGGTGTGCATGCACACAATTGTCCAGCAGCAATTTTGTGCATGTGCAGAACAGTCCAGCAGCCGTTTGCACATGTACAATGATTTTTTAAATGTTTTTATTTAAAAAAATATTTTCCAATAGATTTAAACTGAACCACAATGGGTGTGTCGCCACTGTTGCAGTTCGGTACAGATTCATCCGTAACAGCCCATTACGAGCAGTTGCAGATTAATCCAAATCCAAACTGCCCACGCCTAGAAAAGTATGAGTTCAAGTCCAGCTTGTTTTCACACTGGATGGTCATTTCCAGCCCACCCAGCTGTGAATAGATTATCCAACTCACTGGGCTGGAGAAAGTCAAAAGAGGTAAGACATCATGATCAGGCTGATCACATCACTCCCTCATGCATGATGAGTGTCAGAAATTGGTATGCCTCAACTGTGCAGGTCCAAATGGGCCAAGCTACAGGACTCAGGGATGCACTCTGAACATGAAATACACATGTGTTCTTTTAGCAAATGTTATAAGATTTAATATTATGGTAATATTTAAAATCATGGTAAGAAACTTCATTAACAGAGGTAAAAAACACTTCATTAACACAAAGGCATTGACAGTGGCCTGGGATGTTGCCCCTCACCCCCATGGTGATCCCAGACATCCTCTTCTTTCAAACCACTGGTGACCCCCTTCCCCACATTGATCACAGACATGAACCACCTCTCACCCTCACCTACCTGCTAACCTCCTACACTTATCAGGCCATGGTGAAAACTGTGATGATTGTGACATCAGCAGCAGTTGAATCAATTGGCCTTCTTCCTTCCCCAAGTCTACTTGCATACTTGAAGTCTATTGGAGGGAAGATTTTATGTGGATTCAGACATATATACAAAGACACTTTAGACAATTTATATTATGACTTGTGACCTTAAATCTTATTTCAAATCATAAGCTATCCTGGGTCACCATCATGCCAACATGGTCCCAACTGGGTTGGGTGGCACACCAAATGTTCTGGTGGCTAGGCCACCAGGGAGGGCGGGTTTATGTGGAGTCCAACACCACTGCCCGCAGTCTGCCCGTACGTGCCCTCTCCCCCTTGCCATAGAGCTGCGGGTGAATCGGCAGCTGCTCTAGGTTGCCTTCCTCAAGTTTATGGCAATTGCCGGGGCAACCTGAAGCCAGGACTAGAGTTGTGGTGGCTATCCATCCTTTAGACGGACTGCTGCTCTGCCCCTGGCTTGTGCTCTGGATTTGGGCAGTCAGCTCTGCTCGCACTACTCCGTGATATTCCGGAGCACCACAAGCAGAGCTGGCCTGAAGCAGGTGAACACCTGCTCCGCTCCTGCTCTGCCTCACCCCAGGGTGTCCTGCCTTTCCACTGATGGACCATCCGTGGGTGGGGCAGAGCAGCAGCAGAGCAGGTGTTTGTGTAAAGGCATTGTGAGACTTACAGCTTAGGCTGCATTCCCATCTGCGGTGGCGGCAGAGGGAGGAGCCAGGGAAGACACGGCAGTGGGGAGGAACGAGCTGACAGGAAAAGAGACGGTGTGAACGGGGATCTGCCGTGGCTTCTCTCGTGCATGTCAGGGCACAAAATTCTGCCCTCACATGCAGGAGAGAAGCCGTGGCAGATCCCCGTTTGCACCGGCTCTTTTCCTGTCAGCTGGCTCCTCTGCACTTCCATGTCTTCCCTCACCCCTCCCTCTGCCACCACCACTGCTGCAGATGGGAATGCAGCCATATTCTCTTTATGCGTTTAACTCTACTGCTCTTAGACCACTGCATGGACATGAGTGGGTGTGTCTTATTTTAAAAGTGCCTATGCAATATAACTCTGCAATGTTCCTGCAAAGTTACTGGAGGTAACAGTGATATTCATGGTTATCCCTAAAACAGTCAAAGGAACAGGTACTAGGCTTCCAACAGATTATAGTAAGGGTGTTTTCACACTACCTGTTAGGAATGGGAATTTCGGTTTCGGATAGAATCGAAAGTACCCAATAATGGCCATTTCAATTAATCTGAAATTTCAGTTCTTTTTTGGTATTGGCTGTTTCAGATCTTTTGCATTGATTTTTGTTTCAGATTTTAAAATTGCAGTTTGTCCCTATTGACTTCAATGGGGACAAACCGCAATGTTAAAAATCCAAAAAAAAAATAAGGGCAAAAGATCAGAAACAACCGATACTGAAACGAGAACCGAAATACATGAGAACAGAAACTGAAAGTAACCGAAATCAAAATTTTGCCCAGAGTCAAACCCCTATTACCTGTAGCAAGAGGATAGATGGCAAGACGTCTAAGCTCCTGTAGTGAAAATTAACATGTGCTGATGGCAGCTCTGCACTCTTTAACCAAATTTACTTCTTAAGCAAGTAATTGAAAGGCTTTATGCATTGTTGAATATTACAGTCTACATTTGTTTGCTCACTCAAATTGGTAATAATTAATAATAATAACAAATGCAAAGTTATCCAGTGGTACCTCTTAATTGTCCTCTTCATCAGGTGACTATAAAACCTTGGGGAAAATATTATCTTAACTAGCTAGCAATGATTGATGCACATTTTTCAACACTTGGCATGCACTTGAACTTGATGTGCTACTCTTGCAGTTTGGCATGCAAGCTTCTCTACTACACTACAATAAACTACATCACTGTTTTTAAATGTCTGACATCTATCTTTCCCCCCATAACAGCTTTCTCCCACAATAATTTTTTCTATGTATACACCTGTTCTGCATTTGCTCCATCTATAGTTCTGATTTGTTACATGCATGAGGAAGAACCTTGTGTGTCTTAAAGCTTGCATACACTCATCAACAGAAGTTGGCCCAACAAAAGGAATTATCTGAACTATTTTCCCTCCATCTGTAGGTACTTAAGCATGCAAAACATGGGCCAGATGGCATTCACCCCAGAGTTCTCAAATAGGAACTCAAATAGGAAATCATAGACCTACAGTTAGTAATTTTTTGTATCCTGTCACTAAAATCTGCCACTGTACCCGAGAACTGGAGGGTGGCAAATGTAACCTCGATTTTTAAAAAGGGATCCAGAGGCAATCCTGGAAACTAGAGACCAGTAAACTTGACGTCTGTGCTGGGCAAAATGGTGGAAACCATCATTAAGGACAGATTTACAGGGCATGTTGACAAACATGGCTTGATGGGGACGAGTCAATATGGATTTAGTAAAGGTAAGTCATGCCTCACTAACCTGTTGGAATTCTTTGAGGGTGTAAATAAGCATGTGGACAAGGGAGACCCAGTAGATATAGTGTACCTGGATTTCCAGAAAGCATTTGATAAGGTCCCTCATGAGAGACTCTTGAGAAAATTAAAAAGTCATGGGATAGGAGGTAGTGTCTTACTATGGATCAGAAACTGGTTAAAAGATAGAAAGCAAAGGGTAGGACTAAATGGTCAGTTTTCACAATGGAGAGATGTAAAAAGTGGTGTGCCTCAGGGATCTGTATTGGGACCGGTGCTGTTTAATGTATTCATTAATGATTTGGAAAAGGGTGTTAAGAGTGAGGTGATCAAATTTGCAGACGACACCAAGTTATTCAAGGTAGTTAAAACACGAGCAGACTGTGAGGAACTGCAACAGGATCTTACGACACTGGGTGCCTGGGCATCTAAATGGCAAATGAGATTTAATGTGGACAAGTGCAAAGTGATGCACGTAGGGAAAAATAATCCAAACTATGCGTACACAATGCTGGGTACTAAGCTAGGAGTTACCACTCAGGAAAAGGATCTGGGGGTGGTTGTGGACAATACAATGAAATCCACAGCGCAGTGCGCAGCAGCAGTCAAAAAAGCAAACAGAATGTTAGGAATTATTCGGAAGGGGATAGAGAATAAAACTGAGGATGTCATAATGCCTCTATACAAATCAATGGTGCGACCGCACCTCGAATATTGTGTGCAGTTCTGGTCGCCCCATCTCAAAAAAGACATAGCTGAACTAGAAAAGGTACAGAGAAGGGCAACAAAAATGATCAAGGGCATGGAAGGGCTCCCGTATGAGGAGAGGCTTGGTAGGTTGGGGCTCTTCAGTTTGGAGAAGAGACGACTGAGAGGAGATATGATAGAGGTCTATAAAATCATGAGTGGTGCGGAACTAATAAACAAGGAGCAGTTATTTACCCTCTCAGCTAGTACTAGAACTAGGGGACACTCCATGAAACTCATGGGTGGCAAGTTTAAAACAAATAAAATAAAATATTTTTTCACTCAGCGTATAATTGAGTTGTGAAATCTACTGCCAGAGGCTGTGGTAAGAGCCAGTACTAACTATAGGTGAGTTTAAAAAAGGTTTGGACAAGTTTCTGGAAAATAGGTCCATTAGCAGCTATTAGCCGAACAGGATAAGGGAACATGACGGGAGCTGGGGGAAAACAACAGGAAATGGATCCCCCATTGTGACCTGTTGGGTGCCTCTCCCAAGCCACCGTGATTGGCCACTGTTGGAGACAGGATGCTGGGCTAGATGGACCATTGGTCTGACCCAACATGGCACTTCTTATGTTCTTATCTTGGCCCTTAATATTTAATATTAAAATGCAAGGTAATTCTAGTCATGTAAGATCTGGTCCAGCAATCTAACAACAGTGTAATATACTGATTCATAGTTCATATGCCCAGTAAACATTTATATATTTAATATAAAGTTAAGCGTGAGAATTTGAACACTAAAGGTTTCTTTCACTTCAATGGGGTTAGGAGTACACCCCAAATAGTCAGATAACAGTAATTGAAATCCTTTACTTTCTATGGCATCTCTGAATACGGTTCCATAACATTTCCCACTAATCTGAATTATCCAATTGTTATGAAAGTCTCATACCTTTTCCTCTCTATTGTTTGTAGTTTTAAGTCTTTGATAGATCTCAAAGAGATTGCTTTTTAATACTAGAAAGAAAAGAAGTGAAGTCTTTATCACATAGCACATGTCATATAAGAGATGATAATTAAGACAATTTTAATTATACAGTAAACAATTTTCATTATAGAAAGGAAGCTTTTTTGAGGGGGAGAAACAAAAATATAAACTCACGTATTTTAAATTATACTTATTGGTGAACAGAGTCCACTGCACAATTCAAATCCTTACTGTGCATCTGTTGGCTTATTGCCAGATTCACAGTAATTAATACTAAAGCAGTTTCTAGATGCAGGACGTAAGTCTCTGATTAGTTTTCTGTCACTCTCTTGCAGTAGGTGATGATGCTCTGTTCTTTCCACTGTGTATTTTATTTACCAATATTTTCCTCTGCAACACTGAATGCTGCCTGCTGAAGAAGCTGAATGGGCAAATCCATGAAGTCATTTTCTTTGACAGTGGCTGATGTTTCCATATATAAATACAATAATACAGTCATTACCCATGGACTCCTATTATCATACCTGATGTGTGCTCAGTGCTTCTCAAAACTAGGCATTAAGCCAAATCCTCCTATTTTCCATTTTGATTTAAATTATATTCATAATAAAGGGATTTTAATTCAGCCTAAATATAGTTTCATCCCAGTCTAACAAACCTCCCCACTCCCCCTCTTCCTTTTTCTTTTATTCTAGGTCATTCACCCCTGATACAAGTGAAATTCTCCTTTGGTGGTGATAACAGCTCTGCTACTCAATGAACTACAACAAGGGCTCTAGATGTATCTCCTGTAGCACACGGCAGTGATTTGCAAAAGTGGGAATAAATCAAAGCAGTGAGGAGATGCCATGTTGAGCCAGAAGCTAAATGTTACATCTTGTTGCATGAAGCTAGGGGACTAGAGATCCTGTTTTCCTGGCAGCACAATATTTTTGTGTTTTTTTTTTACCTCTGCTATGGCCCTATTAAAACATTTCGTTCAGAATCGGCAGGAAATTGACACCTCTTTCTTTTAGGCACTGGCAGCTGGTATTGGTGCCTCCACACATGCCTCATTTTCTTCAAGTTTTCCAACACACAAAGAAAAGCTTAATTTATATTGTTTAAAAAAAAAAAAAAAGCATCAGCTTACCCTAAGGCTCAGCAGAGGCACCAGGGAAAAAAATAAAAGATAAATGCCTCTAGGTGAACTGGCAGTGGCTCTAATTCACCACTCACTCTCCTGCTACACTCTGTGCGTCACATTAATCATTTCACATAGGCAGGCATTTCAGAAACTTACACAATTTTAAAACAAAGACGCATAGCCTTAAACTCAATAAGAAAACAACTCTATCTTGTAGAGCAGCTCTCTCATACACACTCTCTCCCTTAACACAAGATTATAAAATATTCCGGTAGTCTTCTGTGGCTTAATTTTTATCCCTATGTGCTTGTTTGCTTGTACGGTTTTGTCTCCTGTAGTGTTTTTCCTTGTGTGTGTACATATATAATGTTGTCATTTGTCTTGTTTGTCTGCTGACACACATGGGATGTCTTCAGCTCCAAATTTTATTGCATGGTTGGGTAAATGCATTATCTTATCCCCATGAACTGTATTTTACACTTCAGTACAAGTCTAATATCATTTTTGTTTTAGTTTTGTATTTATTGTGGGCTGGAATTCATTCCTATTTATTCAAATTCTGCGGATCTGCCATCTTTCTAATTTTATTCTTTTTTAAATCTGAGTTACGTAAACTTCCTGCCTCCCAAATTCCTTACAGATTTAATATTACAAACAAAATTCAATGAAAATAACATCACACAGAAAGAGGAAATAACTCCACACAGTAAAAGCCAAGAAGCACAGGCAAGAAAGAAAGACAGGTCTTCAAGCTGGAACTTGAAAACAGATTGAGTTAATGAGGCAGAGAGAAAGAAGACTGTTACAGAAAACTCTAGTACCAACAATGATGTGAACAAGAAAAGGATGGCACAAGACAAGAGGAAGGGAAGTGGAGCAGGTATTAAAATAAGCAGCTACAGTTTGGTCTTCACTAGGCTACTTTACTGGTGTGGCAATACAAAGCTACCATAAGGTTGGCTTATTTTCCAGTTGGCCTTGGTGTTGGGGAGTGGAGATGAAATTGAAAACCTATTCAATTCTGGAGTTGGAATGGAATTCTGGAGTAACAAGCAATGGCAGGTATCAATAATAGCAACAGTGTATGGTGGTACTGGTAGGACACAATCAGAAGGCACTAAGGCAGTGTTCTAGAGATCTGATTTTGATTTAGCAGTGGCCGCTTTTAGACATGTGCAGCAAATACACTGCATAAAATTACGCTGCGTGTAAATATGCCACGTGTGGGATTTAGACATGACATTTTGCAAGTTAAAGCCAGTTGCTTGTTCTTTTAAAGCTGTGAATTAAATACCTCGACATCCAAGTATTTAATTTGTGGCTTTAAAAGAACACACGACTGACTTTAACGCACAAAATGTCATGCCTAAATCCCACATGCGGCATGTTTACACGCAGCGTGATTTTATGCACCTTGTTCACCGTGCACATCTAAAAACAGCCTACATTTACAGCTTCTTTGCACTGGTGTAAATGCGGTGACATAAGGTGCAAGGCAATGGCAGATCAGCTCCTAAGTCCTTTAAGAGGACTTAGAAAAACCAAATGTGAAGTACAACATTTTTAACAGGCTAAATTGGCCGACATCAACAGAACTACTCTAAGGGGAAGAAAAGGTACATCTGACATACCATATCAATTACAGCTTCAAAAATACCATCAGAAACTTTCATTGTTGTAATGAAACTGAACACCCCTTGGATTAGCTGATGAATATAAATTGCATGTCTTTTGGAGGGTCTTGGAAAGACTTTTGGGTCCACAGAAGAATACACCAATGCTACTGCTGCAACAAAAGTAGATGAATTAATTAAAAACACATAAATAAAACCATTCAAAAATCCTTAATTTTGTTCTTATCTTTTAAGATAGCTGTTTTCCCCAGACATATTTACAAGCTTTGCACCAGCTAGTTATACATAACTTGTGAGATTATCTCTATCCTTAACTGCCTTTTTTGTTTACACTAGAGCTGCAGGGGGTAGCACGTTTGCTACCCACAGGTAATACCCACATTTTGGGGCACCTGATGGGGTATCCAACCCCTCATCGGGTGCCCCAAAATGTGGGTATTACTGGGGCATCCCCAGGACGCTGATCCCAGCATCCATGGATCCCTGGGCTGATTCACCTCACCACTGGGCTGCTGTTCCTCCCGTCCTGGTGGCTACTCAATGGGTGTTTTTACACACACATTTCTCCTGCATGTTTGCTGTTACATCCTGAACTTTCTGTGTGCCTAAATCACTCATCCAGAACTTAAACATCTGGTTGTTTAAACTTCTGCATAGAAGAAGAGGGGAAGGGAGGAGGCCTCTTCCCATCTATGTGCACCCCCCTAATTGGTCTCCCATTCCCAGGGAAACCTATATCAGAGATGCACATGGGTCCTGCATGCACCCCATTTGGGGTTCCCCTGGGAATGAGAGACTCATTAAGTGGATGCATGCAGGTGGGAAGAGGCCTCCTTGCTCACTCCCCCATGCTCAGAAAAAACGGAGTGAGAAAGTTCTCAGCTCAGCTGGGCCAGGGAGGAGCAGGGAGCAGTAACTGGACTGGAGGAGCAGCAGCCCAGTGGTGAGTTGAGTCAGACTGGGGAGTAAGGTAGCTTGTCAGGTCACGTTTGAGTACCAGTTGGTGCCTGGATGCAACCAGGGAGAGTTGGGCACCCCAGATTTGACAGGCTTGCTTCTTAAGAACATAAAAACATAAGAAGTACCATACTGGGTCAGACGCATGGTCGATCAAGCCCAGCATCCTGTCTCTGACAGTGGCCAACTCCAGTAGCTCGAGTGAAGTATAAGTACAGGTCATGGAGGTGTGACCCATCGCCTGCTAAATACTTCCAACTACCAGTAGCCAGGAGTTTAAGCCCCAACTAGTAAGCATTTATAGCTCTATCCTCTAAGAATGTATCTAGTTTCCATTTGAAGCTACTTACAGTGCTGGCTTTCACTGCATCCTCTGGCAACAAGTTCCACAACTGTATTGTAATGTCCACTGTGTGAAAAAGTACTTCCTTTTGTTTTAAAGCTGCCACCATTTAACTTCAGATAGTGTCCCCTTGTTCTCTTATTGTGAGAAAGGGCAAACAACAGTTCTCTATTTATTTTTTTCATACCGCTCAAGGTTTTATAAACTTCTATCATAGCCCCACTTAATTGCCTCTTCTCCAAGCTAAACAGCCCAGACCTGTTGAGCCTCTCCTCATATGCATCCCATATACGTCTCTTCTATCATCCTTTTTGCCCTCCTCTAAACTTTTTCCAATTCTACTATATCTTTTCTGAGTTGGGGTGACCAGAACTGCAGACAATATTCAAGGTGGAGTTGTACCAAAGATTTATATAGCGGCATTATGATATTTCCCTTTTTATTTTCTCTTCCTCCTGCAATAATGCCTAGTATTTGCTTTGCCTTTTTGACCGCTGCCACATGCTGAGCTGATGTCTTTAAGGAACCATCCACAATGGGCTTGATCCCAAACCCCTGCGCATGTGGCTTATGCGTGGCTTGTGTGTGGACCATAGTTCTGTCTGCACAGGTGGGGGCGAGATGTGCACATGGTTTGCATGCAAGATGTGCGCACACTTCACAGTGTGCAGGGTTTGGGATCAAGCCCAATGACTCCAGGCTCCTTCTCCTGAGAGGTTACAACCAGATCAGAACCTAGCACTGTGTATGTAAAGTGAGGATTATTTTTCCCTATGTGCATCACCTTGCACTTATCAACATTAAAGTTAATTTGACCTTTTGTTGCCTGTTCACCTAGTCATGTGAGATACTTTGTAGTTCCTCATAGTCTGCTTGGGTCTTAACTATATTGAATAATTTGGTGTCATCTGCAAATTTAGCCACCTCTTTACCCCCTTTTCCAGATCATTAATGAATATGATAAACAATACTGGTCCTAGTACTGATCCCTGAGGCCACTCTGCTGTTTACCTGTCTCCAACTTGAAAAATGACAGTTTATTCCTACCTTTTGTTTCTTATCTTTTATTCAGCTACCAATCCATGACAGGACTCTGCCTCTTATCCCATGACTACATAGTTTGCTCAATACTAGTCACTAGTGAGGGACTTTGTCAAAAACTTTTTGAAAATCCAAATACACTGTATCAACTGGATCACCCCTACCCACATGCTTTATTAACAATCTCATACATTCTAAAATGTTAGTGAGGCACGACTTCCCCTTGCTAAAGCCATGCTGCTTTTTTACCATCAAATCATACGTGTCAATATGCCAAGTAATTCTGTTTTTAACAATAGTCTCCAGTCCACCAGTTTGCCTGGTACTGATATCAGGCTTACCAGTATGTAGTTTCCAGGGTCACGCCTGGAGCCCTTCTTAAAAATTTGAGTTACATTTGTTACCTTCCAATCCTTTAACATAGGGTATTTTCAGATGTGATGGCTGAAAAGCTGTCACGCCTTGGGGTGAGCCCCCTCACCCTGGGTAGGGGTTTGCCTGGCAAATGTTCCGGGAGAGGGTGGGGGACGTGCAAATGTGGGTCCGCATGGCCACACCCACAGCACTCGTCAGTGCGGCCCTGCCTCCTACCTGATGGGCGGGTGCAGCAGCCTATAAGGCCACCACACCCACCCGGAACTGCTGCAGCTATCAGATGTAATAGCCTGCTCTACTATGGTCTGGGGGATGCCTACCCCGGACCGTGGCATGGCTTAACACGGGATGTGCACTGGCCAGGAGTCCAGCGCACATCCCTTGTTAGCCCTGCTAAGGTCTGGTGTTACTTCTGCTCCCCGGGTACAGGGGTGTCACATCTGCTCCTGCCCCATAGTAAACATCTGGTGGGGAGGGAGCAGATGTGACACCCCTGCCCATGGCCACACTGTGGTAAGGGTGACCACCGGTCGGGGGTGTCATGTCCCATAGAGGAGAATTTTAGTGTTAAGTTACGTATTACTGATAGTAGTTCAGCAATTTCAAATTTGAATTATTTTAGTACCCTTGGATGAATATCAGACCTGGGTGATTTGCTACTGTTTAAAATATTGATATGCAATAACCTCTTCTGACATGATGCCAATTTCAGATAATTCCTCAGAATCCTCAGCAAAAAAAATAAAATAAAAATAGTTTTGGTGTGGGTATCACCCCAACATGCTCTGCAGTAAAAACTGATACAAAGAACTGATTTAGTTTCTCAGAAATCGCCTTGTCATTTTTGAGCGCCCTCTTTGTTCATCATCTAGTGGACCAATTGCCTCTCTAGCCGGTTTCCTGCCTTTGATGTACTGGAAAAA
>QEPC01012219.1:68942-97072 GCA_003113815.1 Sphenodon punctatus
CCGGGCAATCCAATGTCTGCTGCTGCTGCCAATGCTGCCTCTGCTGTCTGTGCCATGGGTTCTGTGCCCCGGCAATCCAATGTCCACTTATGCTTCCTCTGATGTGCCACGGGTACTGTGCCCTGGCAATCCAATGTCTGCTACTGGGTGGCCATGTGATTCACCACCGGGCAAGGCTTGACCAATTTTCAGAAGAGCTTGTTGAGATCCGGCGAGCAGGATGCAAGCCTGTAAGGCCCGGCCAAGTAGGGGTGCCAGCCACCAAGCCCTTGTCGGGCCTCTGCCACTGCTCCACCAATGTCTGGCAGCCTGCAATACCTGGCTGAGTAGGGGTGCCAGCCACCAAGCCCTTGTCGGGCCTCTGCCACTGCTCCACCAATGTCTGGCAGCCTGCAATGCCCGGCTGAGTAGGGGTGCCAGCCACCAAGTCCTGGCCAGGCCTCTGCTGCTGCTCGACTGATGCCAGCCAGCCTGCAACGCCCAGCCAAGTAGGGGTGCCAGCCACTCCAGCCCCAGGACCCACCATCAGGTTTCCACTCTCGGGGAGCCATTATTCCACTGCATCAAGAAGCAGCCACTCCAGTCCCAGGATGCACCATCAGGGTTCTGGGGACTATGTTACAGGCAGGGAGGGTTGTCCATATATGTAATTGAGAGCTGGGGTGGGGGCAGCTGCCAAGTCCATCGGCAGATGCAGGAAGTGGAGGGTGGTGTGGCTTTCAACTGAAAGCCACGTGCATGTTGGGGGAAGTGATTGTGCTCAATGGACAGCCCTTCTTGGTGGTCAGGGACATGGGGTTTAGGCACCTGATTGGCTACCTGGCCCCCCAGTTTAAGCTGCCCTTGCACACCACCATGAATCAGGCTGCCGGAAGCTTGCAATGCCTGGCCAAGTAGGGGTGCCAGCCACCTAGCCCTGACTGGGCCTCTGCTGCTGCTCCTGGCACTCAGTGGGAATGGGACATGGCCTCAGAAGAACTAGCCAGGAGCACTGGGGAGCCTGGGTTCCCCAGGGCTCACACCAGGTTGGGACATGTCAATTACAAAAGCCAGCCAATGTGCTTCCCCCTCCCCCATGGTCCATGGCAGAGGGAGTGCATGGTGGCTTGCTGCTGGGGTATCCATGCTGGGAGCCACCTGATTGACTCCCTCTCCCAAAATTCCATCTGAGTGGGTGCTCTGCAGCAGTGCCACTCAGCATTGCCACTCAGCATTGCCATTCTGCAATGCCCGGCCAAGTAAGGGTGCCAGCCACCAAGCCCTGGCTGGACCTCTGCCACTTCTCCGCAATGCCAGCCAGCCTGAAATGCCTGATGGTGACTAGAACTGGAGAACCCAGCATAGAGCAAGCAGAACTGGAGGCCTGCCAACCTACAATGCCCAGCCAAGTAGGGGTGCCAGCCACCAAGCCCTGGCCGGGCCTCTGCTCCACTGATGCCAGCCAATCTGCAATACCCAGCCAAGTAGGGGTGCCAGCCACCAAGCCCTGGCCGGGCCTCTGCTGCTGCTCTGCTGATGCCAGCCTGAAATGCCTGGTCAAGTAGGGGTGCCAGCCACCAAGTCCTGGCCAGGTCTCTGCCGCTGCTCCACCAATGCCAGCCTGCAATGCCCTGCCCCCTATGGGTGCCAGCCACCAAGCCCCAAGCCTTCCCGGCCTTGGCTCCTGCTGCCGCTGGGTCTCAGGTGACCCAGGGGCCAAGCGCCGAGCCTGCCTACCCAGGAAACCCAGGATGCCAAGCACCAAGCTTCCTGGTCCCTGCTGCTTCTGCTGCTGAGTCTCAGACGGTCATCCCTGGTGCCACAGGCACCCCCAGGGGCCAAGCGCCGAGCCTGCCTGCCTGGGAAACCTGAGGTGCCAAGCGTCAAGCCTTCCCAGTATCTGCTGCTGTTGCTTCTGGGTCTCCGATGGCCTGTCATGCTGCCACGGGCACCCCTGGGGGTCCCTGGAGAGCCCCAAGCCTCCAGGGAGGAGTGATCTCCGCTGAACATTCAGGGGGTCAGACCTTCACTGGACCAAGCCCATGAACCCGAACTAAGTTTTTAGTCCTAATGTCCGAACATCCAAACTCCGTCCTGTTCGCACATCCCTAATGATCGTTCATTCAATGACCTCGTAGCTTTTTGGAACACTCTGCTAACTGACTGAATGGCTCCTAGGTGTCCGCTTGCTGAATGACAACAACACAGGTTCCCTTGGTTTGCAGAGGACCCATGACAGATGATGCAGGAGGGACAGCGGTTGGAGTGACGGTGGCGCCATACACATGCCGAAGCCGATCGATTGCAGCATAGAGTTAAAGAGCCTATGCTGTGGCTGTGCAAAGAAGGCATTCTTTGCTTCCCTCATAGCATCCATGAAGTCATGTTGAGCTGAGCTTTTCTGGGTGGTGCAGGGGCTCGTCAGTTCACCCTCCCTCTGCCTGGAACTGGAATCTTCCAGTGCTTGCTGTGACAAGTTTGCTGACTTTTTCGTGGATAAAATCGCCCAGATTCACCTCGACTTTGATGCCACAGCTTTAGAAATGGGCAAACCTGAGGTAATGGAAGCCCGCCTTGTCAGGTTTCATGGGATCAGTTTCAGTGGGTGTTGCCTGCTGAGGAGGCAAATGTCCTTGGGGCACTCAGGACCACTTGTTGTGAATTAGATTCATGCCCATTCTGGCTGGTTAAGGCCTGCTGGGAGACATTAGGGCCAGGGTTGTCAATGTCTCCCTTAGGGAGGGCAGAGTGCCGGGTCACATTAAAGAGGCAGTGGTGCGGCGTCTGCTCAAGAAACCATATCTTGACTTTCACTTCCTGGCCAGCTATCGACCAGTCTCTAATTTTTCCTTTTTAGGGATGATTATTGAACAGGTGGTAGCCCTGCAGGTTCAGGGGCATCTGGATCAGGTCAGCTTTCTTGATCCTTCACAGTTTGACTTTCACCCTGGGTTTGGCACTGAGACTGCGCTTGTGGCTTTGGTTGATGACCTGCGCCATGAATTGGATCAGAGTAGATCATCCCTTTTGATTCTATTAGATCTGTCTGCAGCTTTTGATACCGTTAACCATGAGATGTTGGTGGCCTGTCTGCGGGACCGGGATGGGGTGGGTGGAGTTGTTTTTGCATGGTTCCACTCTTTCCTGGCCATGAGAACTCAATGAGTGGGTTTGGGGAGTGTTCATCGTGTTCTTGGAATCTCACGTGTGGAGTCCCGCAGGGTTATATTCTGTCCCCTCTCTTTTCAATGTATATATGAAGCCATTGGGTGAGGTCGTGAGAGGGTTCGGCGTACGCTGTCATCAGTACGCCAATAATACCCAACTTTACCTCTCTTTTTCTGCAGACCGAGACCTGGCAGTCTCGGTGCTTACTCAGTGTCTGGCAGCTGTGGGCGATTGGATGTGGGCAAGTCATCTGAAGGCGAATCCCAACAAGACGGAGGTGATGCTAGTGGCTAGGGCTGAGGGGGTGGTAGCCCCTGTTATTGATGGGGTCTGCCACCCTTTAGCTTCCCAGGTCTGTAGTCTGGGGTGCTTCTCGATTCACAGCTCTGCCTGGATTTCCAGGTTGCAGCTGTGACGAGGAGCATCTTTCACCGGTTACATCTGATGCTGTGGCTGTGGCCGTATGTTTTGGACTCTGACCTGGCCACCATCATCCATGCCTTCATCACATCTAGACTGGACTATTGCAATGCACTCTTTGTGGGGCTACCTTTGGTGACGGTCCGGAGTCTGCAGTTGGTGCAGAATGCGATGGCCCGTCTCCTTATGGGGATGCGATGGCTCGTCTCCTTATGGGGAACTGAGCACATTACACCAGTGCTCAGTTCTCTGCACTGGCTGCCTATTGTCTTCTAAGCCCAATTCAAGGTGTTGGTGCTAACCTATAAAGCCCTAAGCAGCATGGGCCCCAGTTACCCGCAGAACCACCTCACATCCTGGGTCATGGTGCGGCCCCTGTGGTCATCTGATGATGCCCGACCTGAGGTTCTCCAGGTTTCCCAGGTGGTGACAATGGGGAGGGCATTCTTGGTGGGCGCTCCTAGACTGTGGAATTCCCTCCCGATGGAGGCCCGCCTAGGCCCAGACCTCCCCTATTTCTGGAGACAGTGCAAGACCTGGCTGTTTTGCCAGGCCTTTGAGGAGTGAGATGAGTAGAGTGGGAAGGGTTTTGCAGGGTGGGGGGGATTGGTTCTGCTCCTGGTAGTTTTATAAATGTTATCTATCTGTTTTAAATTTTTAAACTGTTTTTATATTGTACTATCTTGGTTGTGAGCTGCCCCAACCTGCCATGTGTACAGGATGGAACAGGGTACAAGTTTCTTTAAATAAATAAATAAATAAATAAATACACTTATGGGCACCACCATGTTGGCCATAGGCTAGTTATGGCTCTGTCGGCCAGGCTTTCAACAGGCAGGGATAGATTTTTGGTTTGGGGTGGAGTAGGGTAGTTATCTTTTATCATTTTACTGGTGGGTGCCTTTTATTATTTTATGGGTTTTACTTTTATGCAATGTTTTATGTAAGCCACCCTGAGCCTTTGGGGATAGGGAAGGGTAGAAATCCAATTAAATAAATAAATTTATGGGCCATATGTTATTGACCTACTCCCATAGCTGTTGGGTGGCTAAGAACCCCCAATTCTGGAGTTAGTAAGAGACCTCAAGCCTCCTTGCATATTGCCAGTGTGTTTTCCTATTCATGCTGAGAAAATGAAGATTACTTACCTATAACCACAGTCCTTTCAGTGGTTCTGTTATATATAATCACACTAATTGGCACCTATTCAGACCAGACACTGAGCTTTCAGAAAGAGGTCCTTCTGTACGGCCCCAGTCTTGAACCCTCAGCCCCAGGGTTCTAGGCATGTGCGGATTGCTGATGCCACTGCCCAGGCCTGCCTTTTGAGTCAGTCAACCTTCTTATCTCTCTTCCCAGTCTGTGTCTTGACCACACCCATTTCCCATCTCTCACTCCAGTGGCTCTGCCTCCCAGTTTCTTTGTTGGATGTCTGCCAGTATAAAGGCATGCTGGTACCAACAGAAATTGGTTCCCTTCCCCCTGTTTCCCTCACCTCCTGGATCCCTTGAGTCCTGGCTCCTTTATCTTCTGACTTCCTTCCCCTGCCCCCGTGCTGCCTGTGGCTCCACCCCTGACTTTGGGTGTTTTCAGACGTTACAAGATCACAGTCAACCTGGTCAATTCCCGGTGGTGGCTGTGATCACGGAACATCTGTTGGGGGGAACGGATGTTCCCCCCCAGATGTTACCACAGCGTGGAATTACATTCACCACGTGAGTGGCCGAAGCAGCGGGACCGGAGGCCGTTGCGTGTTGAATGTGATTCCACGCCAGGTCGAACCCCGCCGTCACGTCTGGTCGGGTGCCAAGGCCCGGGATCACCGGCAGGATCCCGGGCCATGGCGAAGCCAGCCAGACGTGGCGGCCGATTGTCCCCGCCACCCGCGCGTCTCCCCAGAGGGTGGGTGGCGGGGAGCATGGAGGGGGCGGGGCCATGTGGCCCCGTGTTGCGCCGCGTGGCCCCGCCCCCTCCCGGAGTCCCCATCAGGATCCCCTGGCACATCTGATACGGCGTGACAGGGTCATCCTGGCGGGGGATCAATAGGTTGTTTTCGGTACGGGGCCAAGTGACCCCGTAACGTCTGAAAACACCCTTTGTCTCCTTGCTCCTTGGTCCCTGCTCTACTCAGTTCGCCTGCTTGTTCCTTTCAACCCTTGCTCATAAGAACATAAGTAGTGCTATACTGGGTCAGATCAATGGTTAATCAAGCCCAGCATTCTTTCTTTGAGAGTGCCAATCTCTTTCTCTTGGGAGAAGTACAGGTCGCATTGGGCAATCCATTCCCTGTTGCTCCAGCCCCGAACATTAAGAGGTTATGTTCCCCAAACCTACTTGGCCATTACTAGCCTACTAGCCATTACTGGATGGACCTATCCTCCAAGAACGTATCCAATCCCTTTTTAAAACTAGCTACACTACCGGCCATGACCACTTTCTCTGGCAGTAAGTTCCACAAGTTAATTGTGCACTGAGTGAAAAAACACCCCCTCTCTCTTTTCTGTTTTAATTTTGCTTCCAATTAATATAATGGAGTGTCTCCTTATTCTAGTACTTTTAGAGAGGGTAAATAACTGCTCCCTATTTACGTGCTCCACACCACTCATGATTTTATAAACTTCTATCATATCCCCTCTAAGTCATTTCTTCTCCAAGCTGAGCAGTCCCAACCTATCAAACCTCTCCTTATGCAGGAGCTGTTCCATACCCTTGATCATTTTTGTTGCCCTTCTCTGTACTTTTTCTAGTTCTACTATGTCTTTTTTGAGATGGGGTGACCAGAACTGCACACAATACTACAGATGTGGTCATACCATAGATTATATAGAGGCATTATGATATTTGGAAATTTGTCCCTTTCCAAATGATTGCTGACATTCTGTTTGCTTTTTTGATGGCTGCCACACCCTGAGGTGATGATTTCCATGTATCATCCACAATGACTCCAAGATCCTTTTCCTGAGTGCTAACTCCTAATTTAGAACTCAGTATTGTATACATATAGTATGGGTTATTTTTCCTTATGTGCATCACTTTGCACTTGTCCACATTAAATTTCTTCTGCCATTTGGATGCCCAAACACTCAGGCCGCTTTTAGACGTGCAGCTGGATCAGGCGCGGGAGCGGCGAAACAGCCACGGCGCTGTTTTAGACAAACCTAAAGCGGAAGTTGTGCGCGTGATCCGGCGCCACACATTCTTTTCCGGCCGCGTATGTCACCCCAGAGAGATCAGGGTGGTTCGCTCGCGGTCGGCAAAGAATGCGCGGCCCCGGATCACGCGCACAACTTCCGCTTCCGGTTCATCTAAAACAGCGCTGCGGCTGTTTTGCCGGTCCCGCGCCTGATCACAGCTGCACGTCTAAAATCGGCCTAAGTCTCACAAGAGGTTGCTCCCTCTGCTCTGGTCCCTTGGCCTGCCTTGTCATCACTATGGTTCCCAGTCCCATACCCATATGTAGCTTTCCCTTCCTGCATAACCTCAGTGATGAGTCTTGCTCCTCCCTTGTGCCTGAAGCCATTTGAAAACTGCTGAGAGGTTTCCCTATACCTTGTTTCTAACTCCTTCTGTCCATCTCCTCTTGGACTCTTCCCTTGGCTCCTGATTCTAACCTGTCTCCCTGTTACACCTTCTGGAGAGCACTCCTGTCCTTTCCCTCACAGTGCATGCTGTAGGCAGAGTTTCTTGCTGCCTCAGTTCCTTCCAGTCCCTAAGTCCACACTGCTGATTAGGACTCCAAGGAAAAGGTGAGTGTGGGAGGTGCAAGGGGACAGAGTTCTGAGCACATCCCCTGCATCTAAGGAGATGTCAGTACAGCTATTTGGAATAAACCTGTACAGGTCTCTGAGATAAATGAAGAGAAGGAGGCCTCCATCCTTTTAGGGAACAACAAAATATCTTGAGTGAAAAACAGGGCTTACTTTTTGGAGGGGCTATTGAGGGTTGAGCACTGGCAATTAAATTCGGGGTGGGGGAAGGAGAGGGGCTGAGCCCTGGGAAATATTCTCACTAGGAGTGTGCACACAGAAATGGGAAAGTCCAGGGAAAGACTGATATTGGCCATTTCAGGTTTAGAAATGAAAGCTAGAAGAAAGAACCCTGCATGGTTTATTTGGCTTTCATTAATGACTTCTGTTCCCCATCCCCTCCACTGGCCTTCATATAGGTTCAATCACAAGAATTCCTGTTTAATATTCAGCTGTAGAGAGGCAGGTTAGCCTGGTGATTCGATTACTAGCTGGAGACAAGGGTTCATTTCCTTGTTCTATCAAGTTCTGGGGCAGTGGGCAAGGCTTATGAAGCAGTGGGTGTGGCTTGAGAGGCAGGTTTGGGCCCCAGCAATTCATTTTTAATTTTTTTTAAATTAAGCACTGGTAAAATCCCTTACACCTATATAGTAAGGTTAACTTTTCAACTAACCACTCTGTTAAGTAAGAGGAAACAGATCTCTTCCTTTAAAACTTTCTTGTAAGAGGAGTCCCTGAAAGGGAATGGGGTTTAGGGAGAGGTAGTGCAGGGGTGGGAAGAGAGTGGTATTGTAAGGCATAAGAAAAATTAATTTTTATTAATTTATTTCTTACTTTTATTCCACCCCCTTCTGCCTTTGGTAGCTCACAATAAAAAATCCCAATAAAAACAAGAATCTTTTCATAAATAACCAAATAAAGGTACAAGATAAAAAAGATGGCAGTATAAAAACCAGGCAGGTTAGGAATCCATAAAGACATAAAAAGACCCTCACCCTAACCTCCCATCCACTACCTGTCTCCCCCACCAAAAGCCTGGAGAAACAGCCAGGTCTCACAACGGCATCTGAGGGCATTTTCAAAAGTGACACTACCACGCTTAGCTACACTTTATTTATTTATTTAATAGATTTTTACCCTGCCCCTCCTACAAACAGTTTGGGGTGGCTTCCAACAATCAAATACATATAAAATATATAAAAACCCATTTAAAACATACAATACAATTCCAAATATTAAAACAGGGCCCGGGAACTCACTAAAAACAATGCATAGGGTAGGGGAGATAACACCCTTTACCACGCTTAATCCCACCCCGGGTTCACAACCACTTTTACTTCTGTTCAGTGGCCGCCAGATGTTCACGTTTTGCCCCGAACCATGGTAGCAGTTACCACTGGTTGCAATCTCAGAAAATTGTGGGGAACAGCTGGTGGTAAGGGCTACCATGGTTTGGGGCAAAGTGTGGTAAGGCGCACCATCATACCTGTTCTGGGTATCAGCCTACCCTGGGGTGAGGTGGGGGCCATTACCCTGGATTGGGTCTAAGCATGGTAGTGTCACTTCTGAAAATACCCTGAAGGAACAGAGATATGGGGACAAACAGGCCTCAACCGGCAGGGAATTTCACAGGCACGGTGCCACCACTGAGAACACCCTCTTGAATGTGGTCCCCTGCTGCACATGAGGGACCTCAAGAAGGGTGTCCCCGGCCAACTGCAGGGGTCAATCCAAAACCTGGAGAGTGAGGTGGTCTCACAGATAGGCTGGACCCAGGCCATTTAGGGCTTTATAGGTAAGAACCAACACCTTTAAATGAGCTCAGAAGACTATAGACAGCCAATGTAGTGAACAAAGCACAGGTCTTATATGCTCACGGTGACCCATCCCCGTGAGAAGGTAGGCCACCGTGTTCCTCACCAGCTGCAGTCTCCGGACCATTACCAAAGGTAGTCCCACATAGAGCACGTTACAGTAGTCAAGTCTTGAGGTGATGAAGGCATGGACGATGGTGGCCAGGTCAGAGTCCGAAATATACAGCTGAAGCTGCCGTACCAGATGTAACTGGCAAAAGGCACTCCTCACCACAGCCCCCACTTGGACATTCAGGCAGAGCTGCCAGTTGAGGAGCAACCCCAGACTATGAACCTGAGGAGCCAGGGAGGGGCCTACACCATCAATGATGGGGACCCCCACCTCCCCATTTCCCACCACCAGCATCACCTCCATCTTGTCAGGATTCAGTTTCAGACAGCTCACCCTCATTCAGTCCCCCACAGCTGTCAGACACTGGGTAAGCAACGAGACTCCTGGGCCTGGGTCAGCTGAAAATTATTTATTTATTTTCATTATTTATTTTTATTATTAATCCACCACCACCCACTCCTGCCTAGGCAGCTCAAGGTGGCTTACAAAAGTTAAAACAATTAAAAATATACATAAAAGACATAAAAGACATAAAAATAAGAATAAGAATAAGGACAACCCCATTCTCCGCTCCCACCCTCACCCACCCACCCTTCACCCACCTCCCTCCCCAAAGGTCTGGCGGAACAGTCAGGTCTTTCACTATCATTGAAATGAGGCAAATGAGAGGCAGAGTTGGGTGTCATCAGCATATTGATGACACTGAACCTCAAACCCTCTCACGACCTTACTCACTGGCTGCATATACACAGTGAACAGGAGAGGAGACAATAGAATAGAATAGAATAGAATAGAATAGAATAGAACCTTGCAGAACCCCACACGTGAGATCCCGAAGGAATGAAGAACAATTCCCCAGGACCACATGTTGATTTCTTCCAGCCAGTTAAGAACAGAACCACTCAACAACAATTCTGCCCACCTCAGCACAGTCCAGCAGATGAGTCACCAGCATCTCATGGTCAATGGTATAAAAAGCAGCCAACAGATCTAATAAGACCAGAATAGTCAAATGGGCCTGATCTAATTCACAGCAGAGGTCATCAATCAAGGCCACAAGCACAGTCTCAGTGCCATAACCCAGATGAAAGCCAGACTCTGAAGAATCCAGAAAGCTGGTCTGATCCAGATGTGCCTGGAGTTGCCAGGCCACTACCCATTCAATAACCTTCACTAAAAAGGGAAAGTTAGTGATTGGCCGATAGCTGGCAAGGGAGTCAATGTCCAAAGATGGCTTTTTGAACAATGGGTGCACTAGGGCCTCCTTGAGGCACCCAGGCACCCTGCCCTCCTGCAGGAAGGCATTGACTACCCCGGCCAGCAACAGCCCCAATGTCTCCCAGCTGACCTTAACCAGTCAGGATGGGCAAGGATCTAATTCACAGAACATGGCTCCGACAGACCCCAGGACATCCTCGGCATTAGCAGACGACACAGCCTGAAACTGATCCCACAAAACGGGACAAGACGGGGCTTTCAGTTCCTCAGGTTCCCCTACTGTGTCGAGTGCAGTGTCAAAACAGTGGTGAATGCGAGTGATTTTATCCATGAAATAGTCAATGAACTTGTCACAGCAAGCGCTGGAAATTCCCACCTCCAAGTGGAGACAGGCGGGACTGAGTTGAGTTTAAGATTGCACTGCAGGAATTTTTGATCTGGAGTCTAGATGTCGGACAAATTCATTTGCAATGAGAATGCTTTTGGTGACCAAAAGGTGAGCGCTTCTGGGAGTTAGGGAGCTGCTGTGCATATAGTCCTCCCAAAGAATATTTAAACTAGGTGCTTGTGTATGTTTCTGTCAAGGAGATTCTACAGCAGAGTCTGCTATATTTTAGGATTCTTCCTTGTATTTATGTATTCTGTGCTGGAGGTTTTAAAAAAGATGCTGGACTGGAATGTCAGGAATCTGATCTGTCAGGAATGTTGCCGCTGTTGTCATCCTGCATGTGCAGGGGGTTGGACTAGATGACCCTCAATGTACATTCCAACTCTTAGGATGCTATTTCCATTATTAGCTGAGTTTTCTGGTGAACAGCTATGTATAACCCTAGCCAGAAACTGACCCACAAAGTTCAGTTATGTCAGAAGTATCTATTTGTATTTAACTGATTAGGTTCTTTGCGTCAATGATTGTACTTGGCTGATCTAGGCTATTCAGTTGGTTATACTGGAGATATTGTAGCTGATTATTGCACTTAATTGATCATCTGTACTGATAATTATAATGATCAAAGACACTTAGCTGACCATATATATTAACTGATAGTTCAACTCAGCTGAACTGGGATAACTTTATATAATTAGGTATAATTGAATCTGCAGGGTTTAAAAATGCAGACATTTGTCCTTACAGAGGACACCATCATATTGCAAATCTCATATCTGTAAAAATGCACACAAAGCTCATTTGAGCTAATCAAGGACCTTGAAAACACATTGCTTTTTAAACTCCCTAAACATAAATACATGTTAAAATGTTGACTGGATGGGGTGATACTAAGTGAAAAATATCTTCCATGAAAAATAAAACATTAATTTCCAGCACTGAAAATTAAATCCAATAAAATGCATGTTTAAATAATGGTAAAAAGCCGAAATAAAGAGGGAAAATTCAGAGTTATACCAGAAACACAGTTCGTTCACCACTCCTCAGTACTAAAGGCGACTCTGAGTAGCACTATCACTAAAAACTGCAAGTGACCTTGAGCAGTAGGTAAGTTCAGTTGTCTTAAGTATATTAGTGTAGATCAAGTCATAACAACATTGAGACATGTGTGTTTCTCCCTTTTGTTTGTACTATTTGTAAATTAAACAGGAATCTCGAAACTGTTTGATATTCTTTGTGAGAGTTCATCCAGGACTTTCAAATATGCCACTTTGTCCTTAGCAAACAGTTGTAAAGAGCATTAACTTTCAAATGTCTTTTTGTTGGATAAATTAAAAAGGGGGATTTGGTGGACTGCTAAGTGACCGAGTTCTTTCATTTGTGATCAGGAGACTCTCTATTTCACCACTGTGATGATTTCTCCCCATAATGAATTAGCAAACTCAGATGGCCTTGCTAAAGTCAGGGACTGGCAATATAGGTTCTGTAGCCACACGTTGATTGGAACTTTGTAATTGACTTCAGTGGGAACTGGATCAAGCTAATCATTACAGTACATTACAGAAATCTATACCAGTAGCTTCTTGAATTCAATACACACAGTCTCTGTAGATGTATTGAAGAGTGTTGCTATATTTTAAAAATGTGTTTATACAATGCTTTTCTCAGTGAGGTTCTAGTTTATTATTGGGGCTCCTACATGCTCTGTCAATAATAATAAAAAATCATAACCATCATAAATACCTCATCATATCATAACATTAGGCACTCTTAATGATCCCATATGTGCTCTATGTTATTCCCACAATCCATGTAGAATCTGACTGCGAGAATATGGCTTTGGGTAGACAAAAAGGTGTGGCAAAGGACGTTTAGCGGAGAAAAGGATAAGTTCACCAGCTAGCTTTATGATAAATAATGGCAGTGCATAACGTTGGAAGCACACTGCTATCTGTATTCGTAGAGCGTAGCCATGTATTGATTTTTATGGAGACACTGTAGCTGGTAAATTGTAGAGAGGCATTCATTTGCTCATTAATATGCAGGTCAGATGGGACTAACAATGGTAGAAGAAATATCTGTGTCAGCCATTAAAAATCTCTACAAGAGATTGAATATTAATTTTTCCTCTATTTTAAAAAAATCACAGTGTGAGCTTTCTTTCCCCTTCCCTTTTTCTTTAAAATCATGGCAGTCTAAGAATCTTCAGTTTAAAATGTTGTACGGTTACATTTCAGAGTTAGGCATTTGATATACTGTACATGCCTGCTACTTAATTACCCCCTGTGGATTTCCAATCTTGTTACAAAAAACCCCCACCAGTCTGTGGGACACTTTCCTTACTTTCCTCCTCTTCCCTTTTTTAATTCACCTATTTGTAATTCTGTTCTTCCCACTATGCAGTCAAGAAAGGTTAAACTAAGGTCCTTTTCACACGAGACTCCCCCCTCACCCATATGGGCGACTGGGGATGGGTGGGGGTGCGTGCACACTCCTGTGCTCCACCCACCTCCACCCATCACCCATGCATGGAGGCATTGAGGAAAATGGAGGTGCCTTTGTACATGGAGATGGGTGGAAATCGGTGGAGGTGGGTGTGTGACCATATGCCGGGTCGCACACCCACCACTGCCTCCACCCATCCCCCACGGACTGTGGCGCCTCTGTGGTCCATTTCAAAAGGCCCTGAGTAGAAAACTACAGCCCCAAAGCAAAGAACAACACTTCTGTTTCTGACTTAAGGTGTAACCTCACTTTGTTTAATATCAAGGTCATTTTTGGCAAGCATCAATAATAAAGAATAATAACTAAAGCATTATACATAGTGGGTGTGATCCAGAACTCCTGCACACAGTGAGGACTTTGCATGTGTGGAGGACAGAGGAAACTGCACAGGAATTGTGTGGGTTGTGCACATGTAAGAGACACTGGGGCTCAAAACACAACATGCATGAGGTTCTCACATGGGCAGTAGATTGTGCGTGCAGAGCCTGTGGCAGTTGCTGGAGACCCAAATGGGCCACAATGCTGCCCCAGGTCATGCCATAGTGCACAGTGGCCAAAGTAAATAGTGGAACAAGGGCAGTGGTCACAGTGAGGTCAATGCCAACAGCACATCACAGCAGGGGCATAGCAAGTGCCCCACAGGGCAAGTATGGGTATAAGAGCAGGGGAAAGCATAGCATTGGCTGGCCAGGCACATGCTGACCACAACCCTGGCCCAAACCACCCACAGGGGGACAAGGCACTCAGAAACCAGAAAGCATGCCAATGAAAGGATGCTGGGGGGGTGGGGGGTGGGGGGGAGAGAGAAGGCAGTTGAGAGTGACCAGTTGGCTATTTTGCAATCCCCTATGGAGCAGGGGTTGGTGGATGGAGGTGTGCCCAGTGACACTCCAGATGCAGATGCAGATGCAGTCCAGGGCACAATGAGTAAGGCACAGGCCACACACAAATGACAAGCACTTGTGTAAGTCCCATGCTTGGAACTAGATGGGTCAATAAATGGGCCCCATGCAGTAGAGGGGATCAGAGAGGAAAAGGGATGTGCAAGGGTAGGAATGCAGGAGTTCAAGGCACATACCAGAGGGACAAAGTGCACAGAACACAAGGTCTGATAGGCCTGTGCCTAGATGGCTGTTCCAGCAAGGATCTGGGCCCAGAATATCAGCTAAAGAGGTGAGGACACAAAGGGTCCAATACCATACCGACTAGTCACTCAGTCCCCATCACCAGCCCACAAAGATGCAATGCCAAAGTGACCTTCCTGCCACCAGCCAACCCAACCCAGGCAGACACAAGCCCGATTATGATAGCAAGTAGCAGCACAGTCACACCAGCACCTATGCATGGGAAGTCTAATAACAGGGCAACAGGAGAACAAAGTAGTTATCACAAATGAAAGCATCTGTGCAACAGAGCTTGGCAGCACACCATTCACCAACATACTCTGGTCAGCTGTCCACATCAGACTGGGAGCAGATGCACAGCCCCTATTGACAACATGCACTCCTGCCCATCTCGCACCCTGGTCATAGCAGCAGAATGTGTATGGAAACAGGGAACAAAGAACAAGCCACCCAACATGACTCACAGACCCTACCCAGTCATTGGTATCCCACACAAAAAGGGCAGACTAGCACTGTTTGTAACAAAACAAAATTATTAGAACAAGAAAGTCCCCCACAACATCCATCATCAATAACCCCACCAACAAACAGAGCACAGACCCTGATTGCCACCACCCCAATACCATTCTCCATTAATTACTGTCCCAAAACATAGCCAACTCCCCCCCAACAACCCCACCACCTCCTGTAGGCAAAGGCCAACACCATCCACTGGATGATCAGCCCTCTCCACCCCCTGATGGCTGGGCCTCTCCACCACTTCTCCCTGGAGGTCAGCAATGTGGACTGGTCTGCCTGGGCATGTGGGTGTGGCTGTGGTTCCCTCTTGATGGGCAGGCCACCCCCTGTCTAGTAGGGGATCTCAGGGCATGGGAGGAAGGTGAGCACCTTGTCAGATGGCAGGGGCACAGGGAGCTCGTGGACAGCCTGGCTGCTAGATTGGGGGGTTCCAGACCTTTCTCAAATGGCATATGGACAATCTGAGGGACAGAGTGTCCACTGTGGAGGGTGCCCTTTGCAACATCTACATGACCTTATAGCAACAGAGGCCACCCATATTTGTTGTATGTGACCTTGTCACAAAGGCACAAGGCAGAAGGGGGAACCATGGGAATCATTGCGGGGCTGGCCATCATCAATAGGTGAGTGAGCTGTTCAATAGTGGTGTCATTGAGGATGGCGGGAACCAGTATGGGCAGATGGCCGCATGACATTCATGCTTCCTATCCATTGGTGAAACGTCCATGCCCTGATGATCAGTGTCTCATGGAGTCACTGCAGCTGTTCTGCCATGCTCATGACCCTCAACTGATTGGCTGTGACTGGGCACTGGTGTTCCTGGGCTGTATCCCTTATAAGTGTTAGGTTTCTCTCTTCCAGGCTACTTTCACCTGGTGGGAGGCCACTGTGGCAGTCATAGTTGCGGGCCCCATTTCATTCACAAGGTGTTCCCTGCACCCCCCCCTCACTGTACCCCTTCACCTGCCTGCCCCTTTGCACTGTGGTGGGGTGGTGGGGTCTGAACTGTGCTCTATTGTCACCTCCCACACCTCACCCTGCTTTGCCTGTACTGGGCATACTCCGCCTACCCATATTTCATCATTGGCCCTTTTTACACAGATGCTCTAACACCCATAAAATGGGTGTTACATTTTATTATACATGCTGCAGGGCACCACTGCAGCCAATCACCATGGGCCCTGTGCACACATGATACCTCCCTACCTCTCAGACCTAATCTCCCTACACACTCCTGCACGCGCTCTCCGCTCTTCCTCTGTCCCCTCCCTCACTCTCCCTTGTTTCTCCTGCTCACCTAATCACCTTCAACCCTTCTCCCTTGCTGCCCCCCATGCCTGGAACTCCCTCCCTGCCCACATTCGCCTTGCCCCCTCCCTCCGCTCCTTCAAATCCCTCCTCAAGACCCACGTTTTCCTCGCCACCTTTCCCAATGCCTGCTAGTCGTTCCCATATACCTACTGTCTGCCCTNACCAACCTGATTGTAACCAAACTAAGCACACGCACCTGAGACTTCGCATCCGCTTGAATGTTTGTTAGTCTTCTCCCCTGTCTCCCCCTCCTTGTCTTTTAGATTGTAAGCCACAGGCAGGGACCGTGACTATTTCTATGTTTTATACAGCACCAGGTCACACGTGTGGTGCTATATAAATGTTTATAATAATAATAATAATAACAATGGATGTTGGCTGGTGGGTGGGGAGCATTTCCCTGGGTGGAGATGGGTGGGGGTGTCTGTGTAAACGCCACTTTCGGTGGGTGTTGGTGAGTGTTTGCTCCCAGCCAACACCCATCTCTACCCACGGAGCAACGGATGCCACTGCAACATGTATAATAAAATGTAACACTCATTTTATGGGTGCTAGAGCATCTGTGTAAAAAGGGCCATTCACTCTCTCTACTTCTGCAAGTGCCCTCTTCCACTGCATGGATTATGTTTGGATAACACGCCTTTCCCCATGTTTGTTGGCTTGTGGGGTTTGTGCGTGGTTTACATGCGTGTCACCTGGCTGCTGGGTGCAGCCCTGTGCGGAAGACTCCACAGCCATTGCGATTGCAGTCAATAGATTTGTACTAGTGCTGAAACTCAGTATTCAAAATTACTTGGTTTTTACCAAATATTTTAGTATTCGACTTGGTTTTACCAAGTAACCAAGGAATCGGTCCAGTACTTGGAAAATGCTCAGTACAGTAACATATGGGACTTGCCCTGTTTCTATATAAGGGTACTTGGTACTCAAAAAATACTCGGCACTCAGTTTTATTTTACTGAGTATTTTACCAAGTACTGAAGTCAAACACACGGAGCTGGTCCTCGGAAACTCGGAAATACTCGCAAATACATTTTTTACTATTAATTGAAGCCCTAATTTGTATACAGAAGAGCCAGTTTTGAACACCAAAATAATGGATCTTTGCTTAATTAAGTTAAGGTTTAACAGTAATCAGACATAGGCATTATTCTTACCACTGGTTCATTCCCTGAAAACTGTGGCAATGGGCACTGAGTGGCTTTCTCCCATTCTGAGTAGTGATCTTTACAATAGGTGACATTGTGCAGCAGCAGGCTCTGGGGTGTCTGTCCTCGGACAAGCTGGCTTAACATAGAAAATAAATAAATGAGTATTTGGAATGTTTGTTTCCACTCTTTTGAAAAACCAATGTGTTCAGTAAAGACCACAGTCCACAAACCACTTACTCTGGGGTCGTCCCCCTGAAGCCCAAGTAAGTAGTGTGTGGATCATGGTCTAGCCCTGTTAATTATTTTTATAATATTTATGATTATTTTAAAACTGTTTTTATTGTATTTTAATATGCTGGAAGCCGCCCCGAGCTGCATGGCAGGAGGGGCGGGGTAAAAGTTTATAAATAAATAAATAAATAAATAAAATGCTGTAGTGAAAACTGAAATGCAAATATGGCATCTTATTGGCTGTCTTAATATTGTTTGTCATATTATTTCTAACACACTTTTAAGCTTTTAGTGTTAACTCCACTGCAGTATGTAGGCCATGCTTTGCATAAGAACAAACAAACAATAGATACATATGAACACCAATTGAAGTGTTGGGATTTAGTACCGGTCTGTTTTTGAGTTAAATACAATTTTCTCGGGTCAGAGACTACTAGAACACCAACCAACATGCTGATGTTGTTTAATAAAATAAAAAAAACATGATAAGACAATAAGTCAATAATAAAACAATAACTGAGCTTTCCTTTGCAGCTTAAAAATGCATTTGAAGAATGGCAAGTAATCATGAAAAAACTTCATGAGATATCTGGTTCTTTGTTAAAATGTTGAAATTGTCTTTATGTTGGAGAATTTGTAAAGAAGTGAAATTCCTTAAACAGCCATCTCAGTTACACTCTTAAAATGAGCCAAATTTGTTGCCTGTTGTGGTTGGAGAGGATGTTTTTTAGTGGAAGATTAACTAGCCTAATTCATGTTAGTTCATTAACTCTTACCCCCATCCCCCCTTGAATATACATTATTGTTTTCTCAGAGATTCTTTCCAAGGACAAACTTTTACTCACCTTGAACAAGAGCTTTACACCAAGAGCAGCCCCTCATAAGTCAGATGGACTATTTGTGGAGTAAGGTACTAATCAAACTGAGTCAGATTTTATAATCACAAACTAGCCAAATGATTACTGGATCAGAGATAGAGAAGTACCTTGTGATTTGAGAGCAATGCAAGATGTGCTGCTTTCTAAATGAACAATGCTGGCTAGGTGGTTTGGTTTTCTAATGCCGTGAGAGAACAACTGCTTATGGAAACGAGCTATACTTTGGGTGTTAACAAATGTGCATCCACTGCTGTGGGTGCACATCCCTGGCCAGGTCAGCTCGGGGAACAGAACACATGTTTCCGTGGTCTGACCTGGACAGGGAGTGGGGTGGGGAGCGACACATGGCTGGCTTGCTCTACCCCCATGTTGCGGCTGGTGTGCTGCCCCCTGCCATGGCAACCCCCATGCCATGCCAGATAGACACAAAAACAGATGTGACTGCCCGGTTCGGCCCGATCTGGCTCGGCTGGGCAGTTCCTGGGTCCAGACCGTGGGCCCGGTTCCTTCTGAGCCCTTGTTTCTGGCCTGGCTGCCTACCCTACTGGGATCAGAGTTGAGCCCACATCTGGTGTATCCAAAACAGACGCATGGGTTCAACACTGGTCCAGGTGGGCCAGAGCGGGCTAAATCAGGCCAGCATCTAACACCCTTTATGTTGCTGTTTCCATTCAAGCATTTTCTAGAAGAGGGGTTATCAGCAGTTTACTACATAATTTCATAGGATGTTTACCCCCTGCTTTTTCTATATGTTAACTATCATCCTGATTGAGTTTGCTGTGCTTAATATTAATTTATTGACTCCAAGGGTTATCTACCAATTTTCAAAATAAATATGTATTTTGTCATCGACTCGTGGTTTAAAAGAGGTGTTTTTCAAGTTTGTTTGAAACTCATTTTAACCTGCTGTTATTAGCTCTTTTGAATCAAATCTTGCAAGCTCTATTTATGCTTAGAAAATTGATCAATGGTTGTCAAAAATAGACCCCACCTGAATTTAACAATCTGACTATGAGTATAGCTAAAAATCAACCAATTTTAACTACACTACAGCAAATGTGATTTAAGCCTTTCAACACTGAACAGGGGAATCAATTGTTGACAACTATTTTCAGTAATGGATTAATCTGTTAGTGTAAATGGGTTATAAATGTTCATCCACTCCTAATCTAATCTACTTTCCCTTAACATTGTTCTATGATCTTTGTTCTACTAGCTTTCCTCCAGTTCCTCATTAATGCCCCAGACTCAGGTACTGTGCACGCACAACAGGTGTGCATATGGTGAATTAAAAAAGGGAAGAGACAAAAAGTACGTACACCGTGTGTGTGCATGGTGCATGTTTTATGCACATGGTGTGCTCGTGACCTTGAATCAGGTGCAAAGCTTGTAAATCTGTGACACGGGGTGTTAACAAATGAGATGCTGACCAGGTTCAGCCAGTTCTTGTCCACCTGGACTAGCGCCGATCCTGCATGTCTGTTCTGGGCCTGCCATATGTAGGCCCAGTTCAGACCCCAGCAAGGTAGGTGGGCAGGCCAGAAACATGTGCCTGGGAGGAACCAGGTCCACAGTCTGGACCCAGGGGTGTTCAGGTGGTCAGAACAGGCTGAACTGGGGGGAGGGGAGTGTTTTCATGCCCATCCAGCCTGGCATGGGGGGTTGCCATGGCAGCCAGCCATGGCAGCTTGTTATTCATGGTGGGGCGGGGCTCCAGCTGCAGTGTTGGGGCGGAGCCAGATGGTCACGTGTCGCTCTCCACTCCCCTCCCCAGCCGGGTCAGGCTGCGGGAATGTGCAGTCTGTTCCCCGAGCTGACCCAGCCAGGGGTGGCCCCCCTCTCTGGGATGGGCAGTTGCAGTAGTGACTGCATGTTCGTTAACACCCAAAATCTATCACCTACAACTTTTGAACAAGAAGGTTTGAGCCTTAATTTTGAATGCTCACTATTCCTGTTAGTGAATGATCCCAATCACTAAGTGATTGACAAATTTTGTTTGTTTTTTGTTTATTTTTTACTTTAAAAGAGAATGTTGCAGTGAATTACATCCATGTTCACGTGTACTCTGCAATCCCATTCCCCCGCAATTCTGTGAGAAGAAAATTCAAATTCTGTGAGTAGAATAAATTATGCAAATTAACCAGACCCTTACATTATGAAGATTTTTGAAAGCAAATGAGTTTCCCAGCATGCTGTTCCATCAATTCTGGACATCTCTTATTTTTACTCTACACAGAGCTCCAGGGGACAGGAAGGGAGGGCAGGATCTTTTCTCCAGGGGGAGCAGAGTGCTGCTCTTCGGTAGCTGTTGCATGGAGCCTCATTGCCCCAAAATATATGTCAGCAGCTCACAGTGTTGGCACCTCATTGGCTAGTTCACAGTGCTAACATACCACTAGTTATTTCACAGTGCTCCTCACTCAGGCTGTAATTCTAAGCTTCCAGATCCCAGCTTCTGTGACAATTTGACGAAACACCAGAGCATGATCCAGCTCCATACAAGTAAATGCATGGGAGTTTAGTCATTGACTTCAATGGGAGCTGGATTGTGCTCCAAATGTTTAGTAATGCATGAATTCTAAGTCTACTAACATAGTCTACACATGTTTGATCCACACTATTGTTGCAAACGTGTCTCTTGCTAGCACGTAGCCACTGTTACATCTAGATGAGCAAATCTGTCTATTTCCAAACTATAGTCATTCAAGAGACCTGGACTTTTGTGAAGGGGCATTGCAGAGCCACTTAATTTCTTTCTGACTCCGTGGTGGCTGTAGAATGTTCCTGGAAGCCCTCACTCAGGTTTGAACATGATGTTCCATGTTTAAAGACTTCAGCATGGTTTGAGAGAGCCAACCACCAGCATTTTCTAGCCACACCAGCTGCATTTGGAAAACCTTTCCAAAGCCTTTGTTTATTTAATAAGGGTGCTTTCTTACGTTACATGGGGGGGGGGGGGGGGCGGAACTTCCATGACCACAATCATGGCTCTGTTATCATGGGAAATAATGTACATGAGAAATAATGCTATTCCACTTTTATGCCATGAGAACACTCTTGCATGAATAGGACCTCTTTCTCACGTTACATTGGGGTGGGGGGTGGGGGACTTCCATAATCACAATTGCCACTCTCTTATTGTGGGAATTAGCACATGTGAGAATGCACTATTCTGCTTTAATGCCATGAGAACATCTGTTCCTGTAAGAGCTACATTTGGGGACCCTGTCACATATGAGTGTTCTCACGACATAAAAGCGGAATAGCACAACCTCACGTGTACTAGAAGTTCCCCCCATGTAACATGAGAAAGTGTCCTGTGTCCCCAAATGTAGCTCTTACAGGGACAGGTGTTCTCACGTCATCAAAGCAGAATAGCACATTGACATTCTCATATGCACTAATTCCCACGATAACAGAGCTGTGATTGCAATCGCAGAAGTCCACCCCCCCCTCCTCTCATGTAACATGAGAAAGCAGTCTCAGACTCAAGTCTATGATATGTTGTATGTGAATGATTAGATACACACAAACACATGGATGGTGTAATCCTCATCCATTAAAGTTGATGGTTTCAGGACTGTAGCCACAGAAACTGTCATAAACTTGGATTTTGTTTAATCCTAGAATTATGTCTTCATATACAATCGCCCCATACTACATAGCACACATATATTTATACTCACCCCATGCCATGGATAACCAGACCAATAAAGAAAACTATGAATACGTGATGCGTGTACCAGAATAGCTCATAGAATGACCTCCTGATGATCTCTGTGGATGAGGTCATGATCAGAATTAAAGCCACAGTGATGACAACACCAGTCACTCCTGCTATGGTAGTTAGTATTTCTATTGTTGTGTTCTTTAAAAAAAGGGAGAAATTATGTTTAAAGACTAAATCATAGTTGCATCTTCAGCATAAAAATGTGAATGGCAGGAAATTAGACAAGACAAGCCACTTTAACGCAGGATAAAACCCAGCCTGTTCTGTTTTCCATTTAGGTTTATGCCAGATATGAATGTAAATATTAGCTGTAATTTATTTGTTTCAGCAAATTGCTAAAAGGAAATTACATAACCCTAGTAATGCTTATATCTCCTTTTGCTGCACAAGAGTGCCTATGAAATGAAAGTAGTTATTTGAGCAAGAGCAGGCAAAAAAGAAAGGATATAACCAGAACAGCACTGATTAACCTAACAAAATTTTTGAAATGAAGAAATGTGGATTGCTCAGTGGTTCATAACTCTGACAGGAGGGTACATCATACTGATTTCAAGTGTGTGTGTGTGTCCTCTGAAAACTGGGTATGTAGTAAATGTCACTATCTTAGTCAGCAGGTCTATTCCTTGTGCACAGAAGGACCTGCTGTATTTTCAAGGCTAGCCTTAGTGACAAAAATAGGTTTTGCTGATTTTTTTGCTCTGTTTCACTAGTATTTGAAGAGTCAACAGGAAGAGCTGGATTCTGTCTCTCCTTTGACATCATTCTCAGAATTATCACAGTTACGACTGTGCAAACACACAGAGAGCACTGGCATAGCCAAGAACATAATCTGAAGGTAACAGACTAGAATTTGATCTCATTTACGAAGGTGTGAATCAGGAGTAACTTCAGTGAAGTCAATCTAATTTCACAGTTGTGGGATCAGAATCAGGTCAGCTGTGGTTTCACAATACAATGAAGGCCTAATTTGCACTGCAGAACCTCTGTTACTGGCAACGATGCAGAAGAATGAAAGAAAGAAAAAAGTCTGCTTGACTTCCAGATCTCAAATTAATCTGGAAACCCCCCCATCTCCCAACATATTTTTACTTGTAAAGTGAACTCATTTGATAGGGAGATCCTGGAGAGATGATAAATTCCACAATGCCATTTTTACAGACTCACTTTTTAGAGTAAAGCCACTCTTTTAAATGCTCTCGCTTGACAATGTGGAATACATTTGTGAACAGGTTCCTATGAAGAACATGTTACATGAGCATATTAAAGCATATCAGAGTGTATCACAGGTTAACAGGATTTATCTAGGTACCTCTTTTGTGACATTTTGAACATTTACACTACAAAGCTTAGTTTGCCTGTTGAGATGAAATAATAGAGAAATGTCAAAGACTTTTCATTATGCTGCTCCTGCAGGGACGTTACTAAATGGAAAAGAAAACTTGAACTGCAGCTCTGAATTTTCTAGAGGAAAGGTAGAAACGCACTTGTGCATATACCCAGAATAGTTGAGTGATTCAGAATATAAAGACCAAGATGTAAGTAGACAATACAAGAAATAGAGAAATAAAAATCAAAACTTTAAAGTATAAGCCATTTAGGTAACAAGGCCATGATCTACAAACTACTTACTCTGGAGTAAGCAGTTTATGGATTTTGGCCCAATATTTTACAATCAAAAGGTTTGGAAAAGATTTGAGTGAAAATTTTTTGGAACTATCCTCAAGAATTTGCTTTCTTATGTGTGGGGAAAGCAGACTAATTCAGAAAAGATGTGCATACATAAATTCTCAAGAGGGTACTAGATGTGCTCTTTCCCAAAGGCACAAGTTTTCTTCTTTCTTCAATGTTAAATGTATCAGATGCACATAGTTGTTGGGCAGGAAGTTCACCGCAAGGGAATGGAAATCCAAGGCCATTTTCAAATGGACCGTGGCACCTCCATGATCCGTGGGTGATGGGTGGAGGTGGTGCGTGGATGGCCCTTCCCATGGATGCCCACCCACCTCCACCCATCTCCACCCACGGAGCATCCACTATTGGCACCCGTTGCTCCATGTGTGGGTGATGGGTGGAGGTGGGTGGAGTGCGGAAGCGCACACGCCCCCTTCACCCACCACAGTGATCCCATGGATGCCCCCCACCCACCGCCCACTCGCCCACACATGTGGGTGGTGGTGGGGCATCCGTGCAAAAAGGGCCTAAAAGTGCCGGTCCCACCCTTGGATTTTCAGCTTTAAGGCACACATCCAGACCCATTCATTCTGGTCCCTTTTGTCAGAAAGAGTATTGCTTGTTTAGCTAAAACAGGTGCAGCACTGGTGTGGTGGCTCCTTGGTGCGGTGCCCCCGGGGCAGAGAACAGCAGTTACCACTACCCAGGTCAACAGGCAGCACTTAACTAACATGCCTGTGACCTGGGAGACCAGTGAGCTATTCCACCCACAGACAGGGAACGGGAGCACAACAAGTGTGTGGGTGGGCAGTCTGGCCCCGGCCCAACCCCAGAGGTCCACCCCCCCATGATGGGCAGTCATGGAGGCCAATGATGGTCCACCATGGCAGACAGCCACGGCGGCCCACAACCTGCGGCGGGTATGGTGGGGCCAAACTAACATGTTGACTTGCTGTGACCTGCATTGGCCCACCTGGGTGGCCCTTGGCCTGGAATGTGTGATCAGGAACTTCTGAGAGACGCATTCTGTGCTAGCCTGAGGCACTAGTGAGCCAACATCTGGTGGCTGGGGAACAGGCGTGTGGCTGAGTTCCTGGCCCAAGTGGGCCATAGTGGGCCTACATCATGTCTGTTTTTACCCTTTGACATTTTATTCGTGGTATCCATGCATGAGATTTGATTTGATGTTTTTAAGATGTACTGACAGTCAAATTCTAACAATTGAAAAATAATTAATTACAGGTCATAAGCTACATTCCTGTCAATCAATATAGAAACCTGCCACTGGTGCCTTTTCACCCCACAGATCCAACTATATCCCCAACACACACACACACACACACACACGCACATGCATACACACACACACACACACAAAATTAATGGCTATCTACCTACCATCTTAAATTATCATTACATTTAAAGGACATGACATTATGCACAAGCAAACAAATAATCGCAATATAATTCACAATCCAGTCTAAAGAACGTGTGGTTGCCATGTTGTTCCCAGAAATAAGAGTAGTTCAAGGATATCTTTTATTGGACCAATTTTTGTTGGTGAGAGTATGCAAGCTTCCAGGACACACAGGGTCCTTCCTCAAGCATGTAAGAAGTCAGAACTACATGTCTGAGCAAACATAATCCAGTGGAATAGGAAAATAACTTAAAATAAACTAAACCAATTTAAGCCTGACTTATTGTACTCACTGAGGAAAAATCCTGCTGTATATCAGGTGATATTACACTACACTCTATGAAGTAATACCTCATTCAAACTAGCAGAGCAGAGCAGAGAATTAAGCCCTGTATTGGAGACCTTTCAGAACCACACTGAAGTTGTGATCCTGAAACCATTTACTATAGAATAGTCTTATTAAAGTCAATGGGACTACTCCAGAGTAAGTGGCTTCAGTGTTTCAGCCTGTAAATCTAAAACAGCAAACATGAAATGCATAGTTACTGTTGCTAAAAACTAAGTCATTGGTTTTTCTTTTCTCTTTCAGATATCTGTAGATTAATTTAAAAATAAAATAACTTTTTCTTGCAGTTTCTAAGGCTATTCCACTTTCTACTTTGCATACCCTTCTTCAGCAGCTAATTAAAGTAGCATGTACTTTTCTTGTAGTTTAAGAGCCTGAAAACTGCGTTTCCTAGTGAAGTATTCATGTTGCCAACTAATATTGATGCTAACCTTTGGCACTTCTTTAAAGGTTGTTAAATAAACAACTGAAATGTCTGAACAAACCATCAAATAAAGGAAACATTTTTTCAATAAGAAAAACCAGCAAATGCAAAATGGCAACTCACCATGTCATACATTTTCATTGGGTTCAAGTAGCTTTCATTTGGGTTCTTGCCAATGCCAGAGAGTTTAATATGTAATTCCGCTGCTTCCTTTGATTGGCTTATATGGTATCGCTCTATATTGACTAAATGTGCAACAATGTGGATAACTATGAAAGAAAGAAGTACACAAAAACAAGGTGATATTTGCTTATGTTTGCATCTTGGTATTGACCTTATTTAACTATGGCATGTGAAATTTAAAGGCTTTATATAGATCAATGTTTTTTAGAATTTATGTTTTTATAGATACAATTTAGTAGAAATTATCCTGCCTTTAATGTTGTTTTGAAACTGTTAGGGTTTTTTGTTTTAGGAAATTTCCTAGCTTTGGGGGGGCTTCCTCCCCTCCCCCCTCTTGCCCTGTCCTTTCACTGCTGCCCCAGCTCACCCCCCCCTTCCCTGAGCCCGACAGCCGGCTCCACGGGCTCCCTGCCATGTCACCGCTGCTGATGTGGTGATTGGAGAAAGAGAAGGTAGATCATGTAAGTTGTGTGATTCCACACAGCTACTGCACAAGTGCAAATAACTAATTTTAAAAACATTAACAACTCTCTTTAGAGTTACCTAAACACCATCATCCCTCAACAGCACTAGCTCGACATCTCAGGCTACATGCCTGAAATGTTTGGGGGCTCGAATCACAAAGGCATGGAAGATATCAACCTCAACAAGACTTAAGAGCCTGGATATGTTTAGCTTAAAGAAAATACAATTAAGGGAGGAAAAAGCTGCCAGAAAGAAGATGGCGAGCAATTGTACTCGATGACTGCTGAAGGAAGAACATGAAGAAATGGGTTTAAATTAAATAGGGGATGTGCAATTTGTTTTGTTTTTATTAGTTATTAAAACAAATGGAGCCCCATTGTTTTAGTAGCAAAAGCCCTGAAAATGAATGAATAAGCAAACAACATAATGTTTGCTTTCATTCATTTTTGTTCAAAAATAAACAATATTGTTACAAAACTGTGCATGTGCAAAATGGCCACAGAGGCCATTCTGTGCATGTGCAGCCCTTTTCCAAAATGGCTCTGGCAGCGTTGCTGCCATTTTGGAAAAGGGCAGCCAGTCTGCTCATGCACAAAAAGTCTATTGCAACATTGCCGTTGCCTTTTTGGAAATGATTAAGCATGTGCAAAATGATCCAGTGGCCATTGCAGTGTGCATGTGCAATGATTGGGGTTTTTTGTATTGTTTAATATTTTAAAAATGATAAAGTGAATGAAAAATAATTGGCTTTTTATGAAAACCTGAAAACAGATGGATTTTTTACCCAGATAATGAGAGAGGTAAGTTCTGCACACCCCTAGTTTACATATAGAAAAGCAGATTTTAGGATAAACAAGAGGAAGAATTTCCTGTAAGAAGAGTTGGGCAATGGAACTCGGTGCGAAGAGAGGTGGTATAGTCTCCTTCACTGATGGTTTTTAGGAAATGGCAGAATCAACATTTGTCACTCCAGGGATGGTTAAACTTGGGGGATGGAATTAATGATAAAAACTGAACCTTAGTTTTCAGCTAGAAACCCAACCACTGAAACTCCCTGCTTCTCTCTAGCTAAATATAAAGCAGTAGTTCTTGTGATTTAATCTATACAATGATCAGCGCAGGGGGTGGAGCAAAGCCAAATTTTGGGAAAGGGTGTTGAGGGTGTTAATGATTTGGAAAAGGGTGTTAAGAGTGAGGTGATCAAATTTGCAGATGACACCAAGCTATTCAAGGTAGTTAAAACACGAGCAGACTGTGAGGAACGGCAATGGGATCTTATGACACTGGGTGCCTGGGCATCTAAATGGCAAATGAGATTTAATGTGGACAA
>QEPC01012219.1:97886-129558 GCA_003113815.1 Sphenodon punctatus
CATTCTTTATAGACCTAGGCCCAATAGTGTTCCAGAATACTTTCATGCTCTATTTGTAAGGTTTTGGCTTGTAAGATTGTATGTATTCCTGTCAATAATCTCATTTATTTTCATTATTACATACGGCGTAGTAGAGTTTTGCTTGTATCTTCATTGGGCACTTACTTCTAATAAAACAGCTGATTATCCAACTAATTTGACTCAGTCAATGCCTCTGAATTAGTGTTGGCCAACAGGAGAACCCAGCAGGAATAAATAGATGAGATCCTAAGACAAAGAATTAGAGTCTCCAATATAAAAGATAATTGATAATCCTGCAGCCAACAATACTAAGCTAGGAGTTACCACTCAGGAAAAGAATCTGGGGGTGGCTGTGGACAATACAATGAAATCCACAGTGCAGTATGCAGCAGCAGTCAAAAAAGCAAACAGAATGTTAGGAATTATTCAGAAAGGGATAAAGAATAAAACTGAGGAGGTCATAATGCCTCTATATAAATCAATGGTGCTACCGCACCTTGAATATTGTGTGCAGTTCTGGTCGCTCCATCTCAAAAAAGACATAACTGAACTAGAAAAGGTACAGAGAAGGGCAACAAAAATGATCAAGGGCATGGAAGGTCTCCTGTATGAGGAGATGCTTAGTAGGTTGGGGCTCTTCAGTTTGGAGAAGAGACGACTGAGAGGAGATATGATAGAGGTCTATAAAATCATGAGTGGTGTGAAACTAATAAACAAGGAGCAGTTATTTACCCTCTCAGCTAGTACTAGAACTAGGGGACACTCCATGAAACTCATGGGTGGCAAGTTTAAAACAAATATAAATAAATATTTTTTTCACTCAGCCTATAATTGGGTTGTGGAATCTACTGCCAGAGACTGTGGTAAGGACCAGTACTAGAGCTGAGTTTAAAAGAGGTTTGGACAAGTTTCTGGAAGATAGGTCCATTAGCAGCTATTAGCCAGACAGGATCAGGGAACATGACGGAAGCTGGGGGAAAACAACAAGGAATGGTTCACACATTGTGACCTGTTGGGTGCTTCTCCCAAGCCACCGCGATTGGCTACTGTCGGAGACAGAATGCTGGGCTAGATGGACCATTGGTCTGACCCAGTATGGCACTTCTTATGTTCTTATGTTCTTAAAATAAACCATACTGGGCTTTTCTGGCTTTTCTTTCCAACCCTGAAATGGCCAATATTGGTCTTTTCCTGGTTTTTCACATTTCCTGGTTGCACACTCTTACCGGGAACATTTCTCAGGACTCTGCCCTCCCTTGAATTTAGTTACTGGAGCTGAGCCTTGGCTAGCCCACACCACAAATTAAGCCCTGCCTAGGATTCTATAATCATTGATGGGTTTTCACTCAAAATCAGTCACCTCTTGAAAAAAGACACATAATCTAACTGGGAATAGGTTATAGACTATCATTTCAAGGACACCTGAAATCTTACTTATGTCTGTTGTGGTGGAAAATTGTTAGCACTGAATGGATTCTAGGTGCCCTGGATGAAATCAGCCAGGAGTCTTAATTAGTTCCTGTTAGGTACACCTCACAATACTTCCAACAACAGGACAAGACCAGGGTATAATTGCTTCCTCCCAGTAAATAAATCCTTCAGTGCAGGGAAGCTTGTTTTACAGTAGCTTGTGTTGTATCTCTTTAGTTTAAAGGGGGCTATTAGGTTTCCACTACTGTTTATCAAATACATTTTGTTATGTTATACTCACTGAAAGGGAAAACTCGGTTTGTACCAAGAACTCATAGGTTGTTTTCAGATGGACCACAGTCCCACCTCTGTTCTGCCTCATTCCTGGGCAGCCTGTATGTCTAAAGGCAACCCACCAGATGTGGAGAGGTGGAGCAAGCTCTGCCTGCTTTGGGACAGCCCTACCTGTGGCTCTCCAGAGCACTGCTGGCAGAGTGGGCCAGCCAAACCCAGGCTGTGGACGGGGGAAGCTCCGGGAGCAGCCAACCTCACATCTGTCTGAAAACACCCATAGTTCCTCACTTTCACCACAGCAAGGATTTTATTCCCAATTGAAACAATCCTACCAAACTGTTTTGGGGTTTGCTGTTGTTTTTTTCCCTCCTTGTGAAGAAGCCCTTCAATTTGTACCGAATAGACACAGCACTGGCTCTTCAGCAAGCATTAGGCAGCAGGACACAGGCCTTTCTGCAGCTTATTTTGTAGTAGGGCTTAACATACCAATAAACCCTAAACAGAAATATTCAAATTTAAATCAATGTGTTGAGAACATTGGTTTACTTGGATTTCCAATGAGCTTAAATATTAGCCTGAGTTTTATGAGATTGCTACATGAGATGGTGTCTTGTGTGCCACTAAGAGGAAAAAACACCATATCAAAAAGTGAATTAAAGAGTAATTTCAGACGTGATGGGTTGTTCAGCCCGCCACGCTGAACCACGGTCCGGAATCCATTTTGGATCTCAGACAGGAATCAGTCCAGCCATCCCTTAGACGTGCTGGCCTGATTTCTAGCGGGGATCGGGGAGTGGGAGAGCTGCACGGCGTGATATGCGGCCACACAACCGCGCTTCCCCGCCCGCCCGCCCACCCGCCTGCCTGCTGGGAGACGGGCAGGCGCAGTGGCCAATCTGACCACTGCGCCTGATCCCGTCCCATGGTCGGGACCACGCTCCGGGCTGGCTGAAGGTAACAGATGTTACTTTTGGCCGATCCCAGATCTTGGCCACTGTGATCACAGTTGGGGCCCGATCCCACCACGATTCTGGACCTCCGGGTGGCCGGAGGTCCAGAATCATGGTCAATGTGATTCCTGCTGGAGGTTCACTGGGGTGAACATCTGGCGGAACTCACACCAGACGTTATGGGAATCATGGGCACCACAGGGGATTCACTGTGGTTGACCGTGATCTCGTAACGTCTGAAATTACCCATAGTGGGAGAGAAAGACCCTAATTCTATTTTCAGTGCAGTTCCTTTAATGTGCAATAGGTGCAGCATACTAAATAGTCTGGCAACAGATTAGCTAATAGCTAAAACATTTCAGATCTCTGTAGCGCACTCTGTGGAATTTATTTTTTAGGTTTACAGTAAGTACAATTTCTAAGTACTTTCAAGAACCACAGTGCAAATTCTTAAAATGTATACAATTTCAGTATACTTCATACCCAAAGCACTTAAAATGAGTTCACTGAGTGACAGTCACAGCTAAGGGTGTTACATCTTGAATTTATTTGCATCTGTTTGTTTTCTCACTCCTAGAAATATACTATAGTCTTCACCCAAGCAAAATTCCCCTTGACATCAGTTAATGTTTTGCCTGAGTAAGTCCAGGAGGATTTAGTCCTCTGTTTTAAATGAGTTCAGGAATCCTGGAAACATTACATATTATTCATTTCTATGTTAGTAATTTGTATGCTAACCTTTAATTTTTCATCTAGCAAATTGAAGTTAAAATAAAAGCTTTAAAGGAGAATAGAGGAAGGTTGCCATTAGTGATCCTGTCCACCAAGTATATTTTTTAAAAGGTAAGAAAAAGCAACAAAAATGTAATATTACTGAAAGTCTGGTCAGTTAGTCTTTCTCAGTCAATTCTGTTCTCACTGAAGCATGCACAGCTCTCATTGAACTGAAGAGAAATTGCATATACTTATCTGAGGGCAAAATTTCCTTCTTTATCTTTCTGCATGCCTGTCTAGGATAATAATCATATTGCAGTCAGTTACCTATTAATTAACCACCCTACTACTCCCACTGCAATAAAAATTAAATGAGCAAATTCTTTCTCTCTCTCTAAACTTGCTGAAGTCAGTGGTGTTCTATGTGGGTAATCAAGCAACGCCACAGAAAAATAAACTTAAATTTTGTAGCTGACCCCCCCGCTCTCCTTTCTCATGCACCATCCCAAATCCTGCAGCACATGGTAGCTTCCTTGCCAGCTTCAAGACAATTCAAAAGTATGATTTTTTAAACCGAATTAAAATATGAATTGTCTACTATGATCCACACAGCTGTCCTTGCTGTGTATTTATATAAAATTACAAATGTTAACTAATCTTGGTTTATGTTTCCTCCTTTAGTATTTATTTATTTATTAATTAATTATCCCGGCCTTCCCGCCAAAGGCAGCTCAGGGCGGCTTACAATGGCCCTTTTCACAGACACTCTAACACTGATAAAATGGGTGTAACATTTTATTATACATGCTGCAGGGCACCCATAGAGCACACCTGTAGCCCTGCAACATGTATAACAAAATGTAACACCCATTTTATCCGTGTTAGGGTGTCTGTGTGAAAAGGGCCTTTAACAGCCCTTTTTGCACGGACATGATGGGGGAATGGGTGTAGGTCAGCAGCGGGTGGAGGTGGTTGTGCTCCCTTTTCCATGGGCGCACACCCACCTCCACCCATCTCCACCCAGGGGGCCTCCTCCATTTTTTCAGACGGCTCTGTGGGTGGGTGATGGGTGGAGATGGGTGTGTGCCAGGAGTGCACCCTCACCCACCCACCCCCTGTAGTGTTTCCACCCATCCCCCCACTCACTGCTGCACCCTGCATGGACAGTTCCCCCTACCGCACACCCATCCACACACCCAGCAGGGGTCTGTGCAAAAACGGGCAATAATTAAAATTATTTCCTGCTTTTTCAGGCATCAGTGTGCACTGGTTGGTCCTAGTCTCTACTTGTAGGCCTTTTCCTACAGGGATGCCGCCGCAAGCCCATTGGATGGAGGTGGGTGGAGATGGGTGAGTGAGCACACCCACTGAACACCCATTGGCGTTGAGCAGGGAGATGTTTACACAGACACCGCTGTGCGGGGTCGTGGGAAAGAAGGGGAGGGTCCGGTACACATCCATTGAGCACCCACCCACCCAGGGCAACACCCAGAAAACACCCATAATGTTTACATAGATTGCCCGTACACCAAACAGAGGGAAAACCACACCCAGCACAGTGACATTACAGCATGGCCGAGCAAGGGCAAATGAAGCTGTGGCACACAGCACTGCTCCTACACTGCCAGACTCCAAGCAGGTGGGGGAGGAGGGAGCTGGAATGTCAAGAGATACAAAAAAGCAGCCCCAGTCAAGCCCTGAGACACAGGTCAGACAGCCAGGTGCCACGGACCCCTCAGAACCCAGACCACACCCACACACCACAGTGCACACAAGCAGAATGATGGAGAAAGGGGACCCCAACCAGAGGAGGGGGGCCAGGAGAGAGCACAGTCACTGGGAAGAACAAGTGAGCTCTGAAACGGGTGGGGACCACACTACCCCCCCCCCGCCCAGCACAGACCACAGTCCACAGAACCTCCCATGCCCCAGAACAACATGCCCGGAACAGGACAGCTGTGGTGATGACAGCAGGTACCAAAGTGCGAGCCGGAGCCAGGATCGGAGGGCACAGAGTGGACAGCCGCTTCCCAAAAAACACAAGCCGGCTGCAATGCAGTAGCAGCCCAACAAGCACAGGGTGGGGATTCACAGGGCTCAGGATGAGCCCCACACCATGGCAGAGATGGGGGGGACATGGGAAACCACTCAAACAGTGGAGAGAGTACGACCCAGATGACAGGATACCAAGGGGCCAAACCAAAGAAGACCCACTGATACAAAGCACAACCATGGGGGGGGGGGGNCTTTGACTGGATAGGCGTTGGGGGCGAGGGGGTTGAAGGGTGGGCTCAGGATGAGGGACAGAAGAGCAGAGTCCAGACCATAGATCTCTGCTAAGGATCCACCCTTGAGTGCATTGTCCTCATCTCCTCCCCCTGAGCTCGCTCTTTCAGCGTTTAGGGGTAGGAACTGGATCCTTGGACCGGACTCGGGAATTGGAGGGGGCTAAGGAAAAACAACAGCTTGCTGTCCAGCGGTTCCCCACCTCTGTACTAGAAGATATAATCATTGTCAACGTATCTGCTCATGTGCATGATGCCACCGGCCAGAGCTGGCCAAGTGGGGGCACCCCACAGCACCCTCAAGGGAGGGAAATACCCCCCTCCCCTGCTGCTGATAACTCCATGGGGTATTTTGTGAAGGGGGTTGTTTTTTTTTAAGAGAGATGAGATGTTGCAGACTTTGCCCGAGTTACATCATCCAGTTTGCATAATCCATTCTGCTCGCAGAATCTGGGTTTCCTGGTTGCAGAATCTTGGGGAGGGGGGAAACAAAACAAAAAACCCCTGCGAACACAAGGGACCCCGGAGAGAAGCCTGAAGGGGGTGGGGGAAGCTTTAACAGGCTCCGAGAGAGAAGTCCCACGTCCTGGCTAGGCTGCCCGTTTGCCTGTAGGTTGCGTCGCCGCAGCGAGCACATTGTTGGAACAGCGTTTGGGAAACCGCTTCCATTCGGCTTGAATGTTACATGCCGGATTCTGTTTCATCTCCCAATGCCGGGAACGTGCGCTCATCAGCAGAGCGCCTGTTCCCAAGGGAGCGCCGGGTCCTCTAAGCCTCGCCTTGTGCAGTTGCCTCCTCAGATTTGCACGGCTGTCCTCCCCCCCGACACCAAGGGACCTCTCTCTGCCAGGATATTGTTAGCAGCCTGGCGTCTGGAAGGGCCCAACGACGGGCTGTTTGGCTGGCGCTGTAACGCTGCTGCCGCCGTCTTGCTCCCCCTCTCAGAGGTTGGCAGCCAACAATTCCCTTTTCCGATTTGTCCCCGTTTGCTTTGCAGGGGCGATGCTTGGGGGAGATTTGAACAGCACAAACGGAGCCTGCCCAAGTCCAGTAGGTGAGTGACGAGAACGGGAAGCCAGTTGCAAAGCCAACTGGGTGAAGTTTTCAAGCCCCGTGGGCACGTCTGCGCTGTGGCTTCTCTGGTGGTGTAACCCTGAAGCAGGGGGAGGGGGGTTGGAAGGTCAGGGCCAGCGTTACCACAGGGCGACTGCCCCAAGTCCCACTGTTCCCTCCGCTTCCAGGGACCCCGGCGCAGTGGCCCCCATTTTCATCAGGCCAGTGTGCAGGGCTCTCACTCCCTCCTAGCAGGGCCCCACGGAGGGTGCCCCTGAGGGAGTGGGGCCACCAGGGGGCTCCACATTTTATCTTTGCCTGGGGCCCCACAAATACTAAGGCTGGCCCTGCTGAAAGTTCAGAGTTCGAATTTGACATATGTAAGGGGCTGTCAGGGTCCAGAGGGATCGGGGCCAAGAGTTGTGCAGGATCAGGGTCCGAATCGGGCGCAGAGTCAAGGCTGGTTGCAGGTCACAGATGCAGGCAGCACAGATGCAGCACAGAAAGAGGAAGGGCCGCGTGACCTTGAGGATCCCCCTAGCTTCTGGCTCCTGCTCGCCAGCCTTTATCTGTCAGGCACTCATCAGGAAGCTACTGGAGGGCCAGAGCCAATCGAGAGGCTAAGGGGAGAAGGATGCAGGGGGGGGGAAGCAGCCTATGGAGAGAAGGATGCAGGGTGGGGGGAGGAGGTCAGGAGGGATCATTCAGCCTTACCTGCTGGCTGCTGCTCTGCTGACTGCTCCAGGACTCGCAGTGGTGCCGGTCCCAGGCTAGGCGCGCAATTAAAATAAATAAATAAAAACAACCACTGTCCACCTGCTTGCTGCTGGCTTGCTGCTGGCTTGCCACTCTCCCCTCCCGAGCGGCGGATGGGGGGGGAGCGGCAATGGCAGCAGCGCAGGCGGCAGTGGGAACCGAAGGCATGCGGAGCTTTCAGACTGAGGCAGGGAGGAGCACTCATGCGTGCTCCTCCCTGCCTCACTCCCCCCCCAAGCTATCTCTCCAGGGCTGTCAGCGTGACCACTCTGGTGAGATCTTCCATTGCACCCATTGAGCGCAATGGAAAGGCTTTGCCCCTCCCTCCACAGCACGTCCCATGCGTGCTGCAGACGGAGAAGCTCAGCCGCCCAAATTGCGTTTTCCATAGGAAAACGGTTTGGGCGGCTGAGCAGCGGAGCCTTTTTGTCCCTTCGGGGACCCACTCCCAGCGGAGTGAGTGGGTCCCCAAAGGGAGATGTTGCAACACAGTGACAGCTACAGCAGCCTCTGCAGCAGCTTAGAGGCCGCTGTAGCTGTCATAAGCGGTGTGGTTTTTTAAAAAAAACAACAAACAAACAGATTAAGCCACGGCGGTGTTCCCCGCAGTGCTTTGGGGGGCACTGCCCCAAACATCCTGCAGGGGGAACCACCATTGTCATCAACTGCACTAAAGGAGAGAAGGAGAGGGAGCATACCAGTAGGGCAGCCCACAGGCCACAACATCCACTGAGTCCACAAATATGGGGGGGGACAGACACACGCACAGGGGTAACTCGTGGATCTCTTGGTAGACCTGGGCCCCAGCATGAAGCTCAGCAGCTGCCCGCTGGAGCTGACCAGCCAGCTCCCCCAGCCACAGCACCATCAGGAACATAATCACAGCAGCTAGAAGGAAAGAGGAAGCGGGAGATGGGGATGGGGAGCCGGCAATGACAAGGGGGAGCACCCTGGTCACCATCTGAAAGCTCACAACAGCCCAACAGTTCCCATCGGGCCCTCCCAGTCACCGCCCCAGTGGCGGAGCCCAAGGGAGCGTACTGGGAGGCAGATTGCAAACAGAGGACCACCCAGACTCACAGTCAGGAGCCCATGAGCACGATGCCCTTCCATGCCTGCAAGAGTAGGAATGGGGGACCGATAGGGGGTGGTAGACACAGCACACCACGGGGTTGGAACCAGAGTGAGGTCAGGCCAATAGGAACGGACAGTAGCACATGGAAAGAAGGAAGGACTCTGTCCTGTGCAGCAAGCAAAACCGCCCAAGAGGGAGTGGGTCGGAGGCAGCCAGGAACAGACCACAGAGACAGGTGACATGGAGGGTGATGACAGCGGGCACTCAGAGTCATGCACAACCACACAGTCCCAATGCATGGCCAGCCATGTGCAAGGCTGCTGTGGGAGACAGCAAAGACCTGAAACATGCCATGAGGCTCACAGAGCCAGGGGAACACAACTAGGAAGAGCAACAACAGGGCGGGAAATGACAGACCACAGAGGGAGCACCCACTAGACAGCCAAGAGCCCATACCACGTAACATCCAACCAGGAAAAGCTAGGAACCACCTCCCATATGTATGCGCAGAGGTGCACGGGCCACTTATACCCAGTGCTGTCAGGGCTACATGCAGGGGATGCAGGGCTGGCTACCCATGGAGCAGGTCTGCCGGTGGTCCATCTAAAGACACCCATCGATCTATCCCCTGTCCTTGAGCATCTCTGTTCTCTTCCCTTGAGCTCACTCTTTTAGTTCTAGGAAGTAGGGACTGGGTTCAGGGGCCAGATCCAGGAATTGGAAAGGGGCCAAATAAAAACTAGTCATGGCTGTATTTGACCCCCCGGGCCTGAGATTCCCCATCCTTGGACTAGGGTCTTGGAGGTGGGGGATGGTAAGAAAAGGTCAGATTTTAGCAATCTTATGCAGGGAGAAGTGACAAGGCTTGCACATACTGGATAATATGATGTGCAAAAGACAGGGAGAAGTTAAAGATGAATCCCAGGCTATGTGCTTGGGAGGCAGTCTGAATGATGACACCATCATTTGGAATAGAGAGGGGAAAGAGAGAGGATGGTTTGGGGTGGGGGGAACATGTGTTTTTAAAATTATGAATACAAAGATTTTTCTCTCATGTGTCTGTCAGGAATGTGGAGTTCAATAGGTTCTAAAATAACCAAAATAGGAACCAGAATTGTAATAGGTCTAAAATTCCTTCTCTCAATTGTTCAAATCTTTGGCTTTTGCAATATCTTAATGCCAGTAGCTCTTCAATCATATATTCCTGTAGACATCAGTAAAATCAGGATAGATACTTAATATAAAAGACAAGCTGAAGAAAGCTAACCCTTATAGATTTTCTTTGTATGTCGTAAAAAAGCAAGGAAAAAGGCAAACTTTCTTTTCCCCTTTGGAGATTACCTTTAAGTGCTCTAAGACTGAAACTATGTCATTTCTACCTCCTGTCACTATAGTAACAGATTTTGCTTTTAAAAAAATAGGACTGCAATTTTTAGAGATATATAAATTTCCCTTCTTTTGAGCATGAAATGACCAAGTAGAAAGATGGCTTTGTAGGAAATGCTATTTGCTCCTCCTTTAGAAAGAACTTATGATTCAAACTAGTAGTTTTTCTTGAGTGAAAGGTCCCACCTGAACCAGAAAGTCTAGAATGAGTTTCATTGATCAAATTGAAGGAGTGTGAAACTATGATTTTAGTCTAGTCAGATTACAGGTTAATAATGGAAGATTTACTAGTGAGTGAATAACTTCCAAGCAGTTCTTATCACAGACAGATATGAAGACAGAAAGGAATCCAAACTAAATAGTGTTCCTTTCAGTGAAACCCTAGATTACAGATAACCCTGTTTTCTCTATATTTCTCTTAAAGATATCTCTCTCTATTTCTTCTCTTCTCAGAGTGCTGGTTTTGACCTTTAAACCCTAAATGGTCTGGATCCCATATATATGAAAGACCGCCTATTCTATCATGTTCCTTTGCGGCCCCTACAATCGGCCGGGGGTGCTCTCCTGCTCATTCTGACCGTTACCCTTTTCCGTTGGGTGGGGGTGCGCGGGAGAGCATTCTTGGTTGCTGCCCCCATGTTGTGAAGCTCCCTTCCCTGGGAGGTTGGCTTGAGTTCGAATCTGACTATCTTCTGGAGGTGGTGCAAAACCTTTTTGTTTGGAAAAACATTTAGCAGGCAGGAATAGGTTGGGTTTGGTTGGTTTTTTGGGTGGAGCTGTGGGGGAGGATGGTGGTGAGGGGAGGGTGTTTTTATTGTATGAATTTCAATGTTATAAACTTTTTTTGTGGATTGTGAGCTGCCCTGACCCTTGTGGGAAGGGTGGCATAAAAATTAAATAATAATAATAATAATAATAATAATAATAATAATAATTCTCTAGCTTTCTTCTCTGCTGTCATAACATCTGCCAAGTCTTGTCCAGCAGAGCTGTTCTGGGTGGTGAGGGGCCTGGTAAATGCTGCTTGTTTCTGCCAGGAAATGGTCTCATCTAATGCCTGCTGTGACATTTTTTATTAACTACTTTGCAGATAAAATCACTCTATTCACCATGACTTGCAGTGCTGCCTTTTCACTTGCAGGGTCAGAGTTTGGGGTTATGGAAGCTCAGTCTTGTCCTGTTTATTTGGATCGTTTTAGTTGAAATCACCCACTGTTGCGGAGGAGGTGCTTGATACAATGAGAGCAACCAGTTGTGAATTAGATCCTTCCTGTCCTTGTTGGTGAAAGCCAGTTGGGAGACATTAGGGCCATTGTTGGCTGGGGTTTTCAATGCCGACCAACACCCTTAAAACTGTGGTGTTTCAGCCCCTGTTTAAGAAACCATCTTTGGATGCTGACTTCCCAGTCAGCTATTGACCTGCCTCAAACTGTACCTTTTTAGGGAAGGTTATTGAACGGGTGGTTGCCCAACAGCTCCAGGCTCGCCTTGATGCTGTTGGATTCCTGAACCCGTTTCAGTCAGGCCTTTATCCTGGGTGTGGCATGGAGACTACACTTGGTTGGTGATCATCTACACCTTGAGATGGACAAGGGAAATTCTACCCTGTTGATCTTATTAGATCCTTCAGTAGCCGTTGATACAGTTGATCACAAGGTGTTGTTGACACCACTGCAGGACCTGGTGGGCGGTGCACGGGACAGCTCTTGGGTAGTTCCATTCTTTCTGTTGGGGAGGTCCCAGTGGGTGGGGATGGGTGAAGTCCTCTCCCCCCACCAGCTCTTTGACAGCTGGGGTGAGTGCACTCCTTCAGGCCCCCCATCTGCTGTTTGGTGACTGGGGTGAGCTCGCTCCTCTGGGCCCACCTTGAACATCATCATCACCTCACAGCAGGGCTGCGTGGGCCAACCAGATGGGAGGCAGCCCCGTGGCCACACATTAGCCTAGGAAGGGCAACAGTAGCCTGCGTTACATCACTGGCCTTCTCTGGCTAATGCATCCCATAGTGGTCAGGTGCCTGCCACAAGGCAGAAGTGGGCAAACATCTGGTGACCACTGAACGGATGGGCAGGTGAATTATGGGCTACTGTGAGCTATTGTGGGCTACTGTCTTGTTTGTTTTTGCCCATTGTGCCATCCGTATGAACACCCATACCCGACATTCTTGCTCAATGACATTCTTGCTCAATATGTAGGGCAGATCTTCATGATAAGTGATAAGTTTCCAAAGCTTGATTGGACAAAAAAAGGGGAACTTTTCAACTCTACTGAAGCTCAAAGGCTATCAACACTATGCTGCTGATGGAAACATACACTGAAACTTTGTGTAGCTAGTTAGTATACGATACCAATAGATATTGAAAGTTTCGCTCACTACCAGTACCAGCAATGAGCATACCGTAGTTTCTAGGGATTTGTTAGATTCAGTCAGAATAGTCACTAAGCAACCATGAAAAGACAAGCCAGAGAATATAGAAAGCTTACTTGCATTTACTGCTATTCCATAGGCAACCATCTTGTGAAATGCGATGTTTTTGTCAAGCTGTCTTCTCAATGCTATTCTACAGCACTTTAAAAAAAAAAGGAAAAATCAGTGTTTAAAATGACATGCTTAACTTCATTTGTAACTTTCACATCTTGCTGCTTTGGGAGACTGGAATGGTCGTTTTTACAGATTTTTCAATTTAGAAAAATGAAGGCGTTACTGGGCTGATATTAGGAAGCAAGTCATTGCATGTGACACACCCACATGAGTTACTTATTCAGAGATTTCTCACAGGCATCAGCCTAACTGGGGGCCTAATATTAGAAATCCAGTGGAAATCAATTAAAAAGTAAACGTGTGATCCTGCAAGCCCTGTGGAGCACGATAGGGGATGTAGGTTTGTTGCACACGGGTGTGAGAACACTCTATGACTATAGCTACACATATAGCTACACGCTCTGTGAGCAGAAGGGTGCAGGGTAGAAATGTAATGAAATAAAATAAATAAATAAATAAATGAACGAACAGTATGCTACACAGAGATATTTTGCACTGCGTGGAAGTCAGTTCTAGCCTGCTGAATGCATGCTCCCATACTCATAAGAATGCAAGACAGGAATCGGGATACAAGGCACGGGCAAAAGGCTGACCATGTCTTAGAAGGCCTTAAATGTGACCCTTATTAAGCTAATGAGGCTATTAGTTATCCATTCCTCTTTTTGGCCTCTCTCTTGCGCTACTGAGCAGGCGTAACTTTATTGATCATGCAGCCGTGCTGTGCATTAATGAAAGATTATGTTGATCCAGTGCTTCCCATGCAGCTCAGTGGCTTCCAAATTGAGTGGGCGCAGAATCCTGGTGAGACAGAAGATGGGGGCAGAGAGGGATTATAACTGCCAAATACCTAGCTCCATTTTGGCTGAGCTAGACCGAGCTTCAGAATAGGGGCAGCCCCACCCACTTCAGGAACGTGAATTCTGACTGATGCTGCAGTCACCAATCCAAATGTATGCTTCACAGGTTGCGTGTCACCATTGTAGAAATCTCTCAAGCTCAGCTGCTTTGAGCTAGAGGGATAAAGGCAGCAGCAGAAGCCACTGTGAGAGAGGAGAAAGAAGAAAGAGAAGGCAAGGGGGAGAGACAGAAAAGGGAGACAGAAAGAGGGCAAGAACAGGATGGCCAGCAGTAGAGGGAGAGAGGAACCAAGGTAAATGTGGAGTACCAGAAACAAGAGGAATAGGAATGTCACCCTTAAAAAATTGATAACCACTGGAATGCTTACTACTTTTTAACCTTTTGCCTAATATAGTGCAACATTTCATATCACCAGTGCTATGAAGAATCTAAACCCAGCTCTAAATAGTTACCTTTTAGATAAGGCAATACTGCAAATTATTTGCTGCTTTAATCATGGACATGTAGGAATAATTTTAATGGTAGTAACTGGTACACAGACTTTCATTGACAATTAAATTTGTCTGAATTTTATTTGGACACAGGATAGAATGACAATTAAGAAAATAAATACATATTGATTCAGAAATTGTACTTACAATGCTTGTTCCTCTTATGTATGAGATAAGGTTTCTACTGACTGGTAACAGGATCAACATGCAGTTAAAATTAAGACATGCTGCAGAAGCTCTTGCCCAAGCAAGTGTTGACTGTACACGTAAAGGTATGGCAAATTTGGAAGGAAGAAGAGGAAAAAGAACAATCGTTAAAAATGTAGGCAACTATTTGGGGGAAATTACATTATTGATATCACAGGGTTGCCAAACAGTCTGCTTTTAATGCAAGTCTCAGATTATGACTATTTCCTTATAAGACAAGGCTGGTGAAATTTGAGAATCTCTGTTGTTGGGTTTTTTTGTTTGTTTGTTTGTTTTTAAAGTTTCTAGCTCTCATGGGGTAATTTCAGACATAACGATACCACGGTCAACCACAGTGAATCCCCTGTGGTGATCGTTTGTACCGTTACATCTAAAGGATTCCCGCCAGATGTTCACAGCCAGTGAATCACTGGTGGGAATCGAAATGACCATGATCAAACCGTGATCACATTGGCCACGATCCGGGATGGGCCAAAGGTAACGTCTGTTACCTTCAGTCTGGCCAGATCGTGGTCCCGACCATAGGACAGGATTGGGCGCAGTGGTCGGATTGGCTGCTGTGCCCACCTGTCTCCCGGAGGGCGGGCGGCCAGGAGAGCGCAGGGGGGCAGGGCTATGGGGCTGTACGTCGCACTGCTCAGCCCCGCCCCCTCCCTGATCCCTGGTGAGAATCAGACTGGCACGTCTAAAGGACGGATGGCCTGATTCCTGACTGGGTATCAGGGACACCCGCCAAGGTCGTCCCAGGCGGGAGCCCCGGAGACCAACCTTACCCCAGGAACCCCAGCCCCCTGATCGGGGCTTACCGGATCGGCCGCACGGGGCACAAGGTGACGCGGCGGTTGCTAGGCAGCTGCCGCAACAGGTCTCCCAGGACGTTCCTCTCCCCACCACTGCACAGAACGCAGGGGTGGGGCCAGCACAGCTGCGCTGCTTGTTGCAGCTCCAAGCTCGGCGTGGGGGCGTGGCCTCCACTATGTATACCGGCGCCGAAAGGGAATCAGCGCTGGTGATCTGCTCAAGACTGACTGGCCCCCTGGACTTTGGAGAGAGTGAACCTCATAGCTAAGTGTTTGTTCAAGTGTTTTCCCCTGTGCCTTTGTATTGTGTAAGAGTGTGTCAAGTGTGAATTTAATTCCCTCCGTGTGTTTCCCTAAGTTTGAGTGGGTGATTGAGTGAGAGACAGTGAGTACGGGTCCTGAGGCCCTGGGCCGTAGGACTATCCCCTCCCCTGGGACCCAGACCTTCCCTTTCCTAGTTGCTTGCCTGAAACTCCCATCCCTTTATCCTCCTGGGACCTGGCCCGTGTGTTCCTCCACCATCCTGCACTATCCTCCCTTCCCCCGTGGTGAGCAAGGTGAGTGGGAGTTGGGTGGTGGGAACGAGGCACCCTCTTGCATAGATTGCTCAGCGTCCTATGATGATATAGGCCTTATCTCTTTGATATATCAAGGGCCACTACACTATCCTGACGGGCATTTGTTCCTTGCAATTCGTGTGAGCCAGCCAGAGGGTAGGGCTGCCTGGGAGTGTGACTGGGGCTGGGGTGCGTGGTCATTGCTTGTGACTGGGCTTGCTTCCCCTTTCCCCCTTCCCCGTGACACTGGGATTCGAAACGGATCCCGGTCCATGGTTCAGCGTGGCAGGCCTCCGGGCCCGGTACCTCTGAAATTACCCATGGTTGTAAAGAAAAACATGAAAACACAACTGCTGTGTACTCTGCAGCAGAGTAAAGATCCAAAAATTTGTTTAAACAACAGAGTAAAGATCCAAAAATTTGTTTAAACAACAGAGTAAAGATCCAAACATTTGTTGGGGGTTTTTTTGTCTGATTTTTTAGAAACCAATTCATAATTTTTTGAGGGATGTGTCTGTCACTTTTAATACTTGGCATCCCTGGTTCCATCAAAAGTAGAACAGTAGTGACTAATAAAAATATGTATCATGAAATATTATTCTTAAGCATTTAACAGCCAGACTTATACTTACACCCAACATAACTCGAGTATAGAGGTAAGCATCCTCGCCTTCATACCAGTGGAATGTGTCAATAAACAGATACATGTTCAGTCCCAGCCACAGCAGCTGCAAGAAAGAGGGAACCACTAATCAATACCACCTTCAATATTTGACTGAACGTTAAATCAGTGATGTTACTCTTTTTAAGGAAAGGAGCTGAAAAATAACTTCAGTCCCAAACTGGTACTCAGAGAGTAAGAACATGAATATTAGAAATTGTAAAGAGGCATAGTGCAATCTCATTATAATGTGGTACTTGGGAGTTATGTCCTCACATTATATTATAACTGAATTTGTGCTATAACAAGGATGCTTAAATCTTGCATCTTTGTACACGCTGGCCCTTTTTACATGGGCGGCATCCACAAATGAACACCTGGATGTTCATGCATGGGTTCTACCTGTGTAATCCCACAGGTATGGATGTGCATGCTACCGCACACATGCATCCCCACGCGCAGAGCAACCGGGGAAAATGGAGGTTGCTCTGTCCATGGGGATGCGTGGGGATTCATGGGTGGTGGGGGTACACCTGTGTGCACTGGCACCCACGTGCCGCCCACACTGCGGAACACTCACCCCATGCAGCCACGGCCCGTGTAAAAAGGGCCGCTGAGTGGTTGCATGGTGGTTTTAACTGATAAAGTGCACTGCATTTTTTATGGCATATGTTGGGATCCATGCCTGCTACTATGTTGTACAATAATTCACACTATAATAACACATGTAATAATGAAGTTGCAATGTATTAGGTTCTGCCTATCCTTTGATAAATGCAGGACATAGTCAATAGGGAATTCATGATCACATTCTATACATCAGACACGAAAGGATACTATCTTTAATTGAAGGTACAACCCTTGGAATGGCAGATGTGTAAAAGGCAGTAATAATTAAAATGAGAGATTTCTGGAAGCAGAAGAACTTGAGGATTATGGTAACTCCCCTCACTTCCTAATCAGAAAATATTTTCAGGAGAGGACACCATTTCAATTAGAATTACAAGTCAGTGTTTCCCATTATCTTAGTACTAATAAAATACTTAAGGTGCAGTTTTTATCCATTAAAGTCAATGGGAATTTTGCCATCAACTTTAGTGGAGTATAAATTTCACCCTGGGATTTGAAAAATAAATAAATCACAAATAATATTTTAAATCCTCTTAAGAGTAGTTATTTAAAAAGTTGTTTAATTTTTCATTTAAATTTTTCATTTAAATCAGGAGTATCACTGCAAGCAAATCACTAAAACCTCTTCAACTAGCATAGAATAAATATATCCAATTTTTAATACTAAAGAGTTACTCACAAATAGCAGGATGGACAGACTCTCATCCAAAATCCAGTATCCCATCTTGATTGTCTCTGTTTTAGGCTAGTAATAATTTATCCATTCTTGGTATGATAGTCTGGGTTCCCTGCCCATTTCCCAAGCTTTTCTACTAACTCCTTTTGTCTTTTGATCTGAACAATGACCTATCAGAAGCAGCACTCTCTAGGAATTTTCTAATTAAAGACTTTGTGCCAAGAGTCTGTCACCAAGCTAACATACCTTATGACGCAAGTAAGTAAAAGCTTATCTCTGTCCAGCGTCTCCTCTCTCAAAAGTTTTTTTTTAAGAAATGAAAAGCTTGTTTCATTAAATTGTCCTTGTCTGCCAATTTTCATTGGATATCAACACAATTTCAACAGATTAAAATAATTCTGTGCAGTTTCTATTTTTAATGACACCAGGGGGATAAAAACACACGTGACCATGGTGCAGCAGCAACCTAGCCCAGGCCAGGGCGGGAAGCCGCAGCAGACACAACCTGGTCCAGGTGAGGCCGCAGAACAAATGTGCCTGTGGGTGATTTCAGAAGAGATGGGGCGGAATTCGCCCCGTCCCAAAATCACCCTTCTGATTCCCCGTTGGAATCAGCCCGTCATGTCCAACAGATGTGCCGGCTGATCCCGGCAGGGAATCGGGGAGGGGGCAGGACCACGTGGTGCAACGTGTGGCCGCATGGCCCCGCTCCCCCACCGCCTGCCCTCTGGGGAGACGGGCAGGCGCCGCGGCCAATGTGACCACAGTGCCTGCCCGAATTGACCACGACCCGGAATCCTGCCAGGGATTCTGAGCCATGGTTGCCATCCAGACAAGACGGGCCCCTTCATCACGATGGGGAATCACATTCACCACGCGATCGGCGCCGGCCCCGCCAGTTCCGCCGATCGCATGGTGAATGTGATTCCCCGCCGTGATTGACTGTGGTAAACATCTGGGGGGGAACTTCCAGTTCCCCAACAGATGTTACGGGACCATTCCCCACCACAGGGTATTGACTGTGGTTGAGCGTGATCTCATAACATTTGAAAATACCCTGTGACTGGGGCCCTCAGAGGACAAGGGGAAGCACTAACATGTGTCTGGCTGACTCCGTCCCCACGTTGCACCCAGCACCCCCTCCCCTGCCATAATGAGCAGTCATGGCGGCCAATGATAGGCAGTCATGGCAGCCCTTAATCCGTCCTGTGTCTGCTGGCTCAAACCACTTTGGCCCAGTTGGGCAGGCCTTAGCCTCAGAGGTTTTCTAGCCCAGGCTAACTGCTGACACAGCCCGGGGCAAGCCTAGTCCAACATCAGGCGGCCGGCACAGATGTGCAGGTGAAGTCCAAGCCACAGTGGCTTCCTGTAATGTCTGTTTTACCTCCCTTTGTTGGTATGTATGTAGACATACATCTATCTTCTGCATGAGGAGAGTAAGACAAGAGTTTTCAGTGATCAGGCCTAAAGCCATTCATTTTTCAGTAAAAAATGTGTTTCTGAAATATTTTGTTAAAAAGTTAGATAAAGCAATCTATTATCAATGACCTTGTTTCCTCATACAATTAAATCTAGTCAGAATTCTGAAAATCACAGACAATATTTCCAACTTAAGAAATCCACTCTTGACCCCTCCAACATTCATGTTCTATTCCATTGATCACGTAAGTGTGAAATTTTAATGCTGGCCCCGTCTACTGTTGGCCCCACCCACTGTTGGCCTGGCCCTGCCCATTTCTGGCCCTGCCCACTTCTGGCCTCACCCACTGCCCCACCAGCCTCAGAACCCACCAGCTGCCACTGAACTATTGCCCTATCTCACTCCTCCCCTTCACTTCCAAGCTCCTGGAATGAGCATTTGTACCTTCTTTCTTGAACTCCTCTCCTCCAGTTCCTTCCTTGATCCCCTTCAGTCTGACTGTAGATCACTTTAGCACAGCAATTTTACCTCTGTTTGCTACCTGGTGGATTTGTTGTGATGTCTGCACAGAGCTACCACGTGGTGCCTATACCACGGATTACCTCAGCAGTACGACATGGTAGATTCATTCAGACAACACAAAAACACCACCAGGTGATAAACTAGAAGCAAGTGCTGTAGAAGCTATAACTGAAGTCCTTGGATGATAATCATGGTTTCTCGCAGCTTTACTCAGACTCTTCCCAGCCAGAGTCTTCACACCTTGATGCACGCATGTGCACCCTTCCTGAAGCATTTGTCTAATTTACCAAGAAATGTATCATCACCATTCTGGCTGAAAACTTCTCACAAGATACCTCCTTTGGACCTTTCACCCTGGATTGATCCTCCGATTTAGGCTGCAGTTAATGAGCCATCTGCAAAAGTGAATCAGCAGGACTTTATCTCTCAGTAGAATTAAAAACTACTGACATGGAGGATTCAAAGGAGAACACTGTCAGCCTGTTAAAAGTTTCTTTTAAAGGAACGTTTGTTTGACTATTATAAAGGTTAGATAGTTCCATAATTATACTCAACACATAGAACCAGTTTTCGTTCACTATGTATGCATATGCAGAATAATTTAAGTATATTGGTTTCAGCACCTTTCTTCTGCTTTTCCCTGGGAAAATCTCCTAGTCTGAGAGTGCAGCCACATGAGTTGGGCTGGGGAGGCTACCAGTCTTTGGGTAGCCTTCCCACTCCCTAGGCAAATGAGCCACTCAATGCAGTGGGGCGGGGGGAGGCAGTCGGCTGCTCCTCAATGCATCCTTGGGAAAATCCTGAGGGGTAAGGCTGCCCAAGGCAGGGCAACCCATGTGACGGGGTGAGCTTGCCCAGCCACACTCGGAGCAAGGCTGCAGGGCGGGGGGCAGGGTAGGGAGGTGGGGCAGGGCTGGGCGGCTGCTTTTGTGGGCAGCGCCTCAACTCTGAGATGGGCGGAGCTGCCTGGCTTCTCCGCACTTGTGTGCCCAGCTCCCTGAGCTGGCCCCACAGTGTGGTGGGGTCGATTGCTTGCCACAGTGCTGCTCAGGGATCAGGCCTGTGCAGCTCATCTGGCTGCACCCTGAGATATGCAGCTAGTGGATGGATGTCTTGCAGAGGAAAGGAGGGAGAATTCCCTACCCTGGCTACAGAATGACAGCAAAGTTCATGTTCCAGTAGGGACTTCACATCATGACAGATGTCCTGCAACACTGCTGTCCAACCCAAATGTTTAAAAATCACAAGAAAGCCCAATCTCCCTCTCCAAATCATAAGACTGGCTTGAAAATAATAAGTTTTTCAAAAGAATAATACTTTTCTTTACATTTTTATTATGGGTTCTTGTGAGCCTTTATAGGATTTGCAGTAAAATTTTCAAGTTTTTCTCCACACCCACAAAGCCTAGAAATATACTTTTTTTTAATGGAAAGCTTAGTATTTTCAGCAACAAGTGTGTCAAGGAAATACTCAAACTCATATGAAGGGTGATAAAACTAAAGAGCAGGACAATCGGGCTGCCACCCTTGTCTGGATAAGTCTTCTGCCACACAGCCCTGCTTTCCCTTGCACTTCCCTTGCCCCAAGCCTAGAAAGCTATGTGCACAAGTACCTCACCCCATGTGAACCGTCCATAATGCAGTTCATACCTGAGTTTGTGCAACCTCTTGAAATACTGCCTCTCTTGCACAGCAGAACCATTTCCAAAGTGTACTCTTCGCCCACCGTTAACTATTTCCCCAAATGTGAACAAACTCATTTTGGTATTTTTAGCAATAAGAAACAACAGAAGACAATATTGGGTTTAAAAATAATCTAGAATGCAACCACAACATTTTTTTCATTTGTAGTTTTGAAAAAGAATTTTAATGACTGTATTTGATATTATGGATGAACATGGCAACAGGGAAGTGTATAGCAGTGGGACTATACTATGGACCCCCTGACCAGGACGGTGAGTAATGCTAATGGAGATTAGACAGGCAACTAAAGTCAGAAAGAAACACAATAATAATGGGCGATTACCCTAATATTGGCTGTTTTTAAATGGGCACAGATGGGGTGGGTGAATCCATGTGCACTGCATGGAGCGCCCACACATGTCCGGTGAGGGGGGGAGGGGATCAAACAGGCCAGGGATGGGTGTCTGCCTGTACCCACGCTGCCGCACAGTTTGGTCTGCCCCCACCCCCACATGAAGCATCCCGGATTTTTCCCAATGCTCATGCCCAGTGCATGGGCATGAGTGGGAGGTGTGCGGGTCATAGGAGTGTGCACCCCCATGCCGCCTTCAGATGGGCATCTGGATGCATGGAGGATGGGTGGACCTGCGTTGGTGCTTCTCATTTGAAAACGGCCATTGACTGGGTGAATGTCTCCTCGCAGCCTGATGCTGAGGTAAAATTTCTTGATATCAAAAATAACTGTTTCTTGGAGCAGCTAGTCCTGGAATCTGCAAGAGGAGGAGCTACCTGGGATCTAGTTCAAGTAGAGTGCAGAACCTGGTACAAAGGGTAATATTGGTGGAGGAACTTGGCAATAATGATCATAATATAATCAAATTTGACATACTTATAGGAGGGAGAATGACAAATAAAAACGATTGCAGTAACATTACTCTTTAAAAAGTGAAACTACGAAAATAAGGAAACTAGTTAGAGGGAAACTAAAAAGAGCAGCTGTGAGGATCAAGCAGTATAGAGAGACTATTTAAAAACACAATTGGTCTGACCCAGTAGAGCACATCTTAAATTCTTATGGTACAAGATATACATTGACAATACTGCCTAGTACTAGAAAGTAGCTTGTAATGTAAGTCCACATTTTGAATACTGGATATACAAGGGAAGGTGATATATTTTATTGGAACATCTGTTGGTGAGTGTATACAAGTTTCTGAGCTTTAGAGAACAATTCTTCAAAATATGAATCCACACTATTAGTATATGCAGCTTACATTTTATCTATTTTGAGCTGGGTTTCTTTTTTACCATGTAGGATGATTATTCACCAACAAACCAGCAAAAGCTAGCAAACACTGGCTGAACAATTTCATTAGGCTATTCAACGTAAGTTATACTTACAGCCAATTATTCACTTTGGAACCTGCTCTAAGGTCAACCATTTAACCTTTACTGTGGCCTCTGAACTGTCACAATTACTAACAAGAGAGAAAAACAGATCTATTTTCCAAACAGAATGAAAGAGAGAGAAAATGACAAGAGGGAAAGAAGAGTCCTTTAAGGGTGAAGAGAAATATTGTTGGGGACAGATGCCAATTTTGACTAGTTTAAGGAAATCAGCATCTGGATTAGTTGTACTTCAAAGTAGAATGCTGTGCTGAAATTTTGTTCTTTGAAGTACAGCTGATCCTGACACCAATTTTCTAAAATCAGTCAAAAATGGCATCTGAACAGAATTCTTTTTTTTTTTTTTTTTTTTTAAAAGTACAGCAGATTCATATGCTGGCGTGGACTCCAAAATCTGTCTGGATTTTGCAGATGTACTTCAAAGGAGAATATCTCAATGCAGCATTCTGCTTTGAAGTACATCTGATGCAGATGCCAGTTTTTTTAAAGTAGCTCCTACCAGCATATGAACTAACTGTCCTTCCAAAATGCTTTTAAATATATATTGGCAGTGATGTGCAATCCTGTATAATGTATCTACAATAAATAATTAGCTGGTGGGGTAAATTGTAAGTAGCAGATGTTCATTGCTTCATAATTATTAGAAACTAATAACAATTATTTTTATTGTACTGGTAAGTAATGACTTCAGCCAGTCTTTAGACAGAGCTGCCTGGCAGCACTCAAAAATTAATCCTGAATGAAGGATTCTTTAATGACCATGGAACTAATGTTTGCTTCACTTTATGGTGGTTGTTCAAAATATGAGGTGCAACTACTCATACCATCATGTGGGAAGTGGAGAAAAGGGAAATTCCCCTCTGGCAATCAGAGCATAAATCAGTTATGGAACCATATTGGGGACTGGCTTGAGAATACATGGGGCCCAGGACTTCTGTCTTCAGTTGGCCCTCATAGAAATTTCTGCATGCCGTATGGCAAGTAACCTAATATTTATGTGTGTCTGTTTCCCTAACTGTAAACTAAGTATAATAATATGGATGTACAGTCCAAGAGTATTGTGAAGAAATATACATTCATATTTGTGAAGTACTCAGGTCTAGTGATGAACACCAAAGAGAAACCTATAATACATTATGTAACTCTCTTTCAGCTATCTGTCACTCAGTGAACATTTATAGAAATCCGATACATTTCCTTCACAAAACTTGAATCACAGCATTGTAAGTCAATCAAAACTGAACTTTGGCCTCTGCTTTTTCAGTATCATCTGAAAATGGGTTCGCAATCCAATCATCTTGTACATTTTTTGTCCCTTTGAGAGTCTGAATGGCTGATCAAATGAATCCTGAAGTTTCTTGATCCATTCAACAGAGACAAATGTCACACTCATATTTCTTGGGCAGATCAAAAAATGAAAGAAGATAGCTCCAGCATCTTGTACAGGTTTAGAAAAGTGAATATACATTCCAAGGTCTCATATATTTAAACTTTTTGCAAATGCCAAAAATTGAATGTTAATTGGTCTACAAAGTTGAGTACATTATCCTGAAAAGACTTTTACGCATGCTTAACCTTTTGTCCATTGGTAGTTTTACTGAAGCCAATAAGGTTATTTAAGTAAGAGCAAGACTATTATTAAGCCATTAAAGAACTCGGATTTCAACCAGTGAAGATATGAAACCTGGTTAAGTACATACATATTTATTTATTTTTTATTTTTATCCCACCCTATCCCAGAAGGCTCAGGGCAGCTAACAACATCATAAAAACCATAAAATACATATCCATAAAATGCTTATAAAACCCATTAAAATGCCTATATGACCCCACCCCATGCACCAAAGGGGTGCTTCTTAAACCCATGCCTGTTAAATGCCGAAATCATTGGGAAGCATCTTCACCATAGGCAGTATGCACTCAAACCACACAACATGTGACTTAATTACAAAGAGAAAGTGTGGGATACTAAAAAGGAATCATCAGTCTAGGCGAGGGAAGCACAACAAGAATAAATAGCTGCCAGTAAGATTTGAACACATTTAAAATGAGTTAAGGGCAAAAAACTTTAATAAGGGTAGCCACTGGATGGTTTCTCCATCACTTGTAGTTTTCATATTAGAAACCCATTTAACAGATAGCATTTAGCAAAATTCAGTTTACGGGGCTTGGTATAGTGATAACTGGAGGAAAGTCAATTTGCCTGTGTTATACAGAAGGGCAGACTAGATGATCTTAGTAGTACTTCCGACTTAATAGTAGTCCTTCCGACTTTCTATAAAACTATGAATGTATGCCACCCTGTGGAGTTGGGGTCGGGGTACATAAATTCTCCACTCATTGGAGCTAAATGGGGATTGGGTGTGGGCGAGCCAATTGAGACTGAATCCAGACAAGACTGAGGTGATGATGCTTGGCCGGCCATGTGACTTGGGAAATGTAGGAACCCCTGTTATTGATGGGGTCTAGCCTCCCTTGGTCACACAGGCTTTCAGCATTGGGGTGCTCTTGGATCCATGACTGTGCCTGGATTGCCAGGTTGTGGCAGTGGGCAGGAGAGCTTTTCACCAACTTCAACTGGTGAGAAGGCTGCAACCTTTTTTATTTCAGATCTGAATCTGGCCACGATCATCCATGCCTTCATAACCTTGAGGCTAGACTACTGCAATGCGCTCTACATGGGGCTGCCCTTGAAGACTGTTCAGAGGCTGCAGTTGGTGCAGAATGTGGCAGTCCACCTTCTGTCAGGGACAGGTTGCTGGAAGCACATTACACTGGTGCTCCAGAGTCTGCACTGGCTGCCAATAGCATTCCAGGCACAATTCAAGGTTGTGGTTTTAACCTATAAAGCCCTAAACAGCTTGGGTCCCAGGTATCTGAAGGACTGTCTCTTCCCCTATGTCCCGTCACAGCCTCTGAGGTCAGCTGAGGGCATCCTCTTGTGGGTACCAACTGCTTGAAGGTTTTTACCACAAGGGCATGCATTGAGGCATTCTCGGTGTCTGCCCCTACAGTTATGGAATTCCCTCTCTGAGGAGGTCCACCTGAGCCCAAGCCCGCTCACTTTCCGGAAGAGATGTAACTCCTTATTTGGCCAGGCATTTGGCAGGCAGGAATAGGGGTGGATGGGATTAGGTGGTAGGGTTTCAGGAGGAAGATTGGGGCGTAGGGAGTGTTAGGGCAGGTGGGGATAGGGATTAGGGAGGAGGTTGTTGGTGGGAGGGTTGGGGGGAGGGGTTCTTTAGATAAATTGTATTTAAATATCTTTAAATTATATTTTATGTTTTTTGTAAACCACCCTGAGCCTTTGGGGGAAGGGTGGAGTAAAAATGTTGTTATTTATTATTATTATTATTATTATTATTATTATTATTATTATTATTATTAAGCATTTCTATAGCACCAGCAATGTACCTGGCACTTTACAATTGTAAGAAAGAAACACAATCTAAGAGAGACAAGGTAAGGGGAGGGGGGGAGACAAATGGTGGTGGAAACAAAGGAAGAGACAAGGATACATACACGAACTGGCGAGGTCTCAGATGCACATGCTTGGCTTAGTTACAAAGCTGTAGTTACTCATTTAATTTTACACAAGATACATTCATTCAGGATAAGTCAGCAAGGGGGCGAGGGAACAAGGAGGTAGGGAAAGTTTGATGGAAGAGGTGGGTTTTAAGGAGGGATTTGAAGATTTGGAGGGAGGAAGCCAAGCAAATGTGTTCATGGGGGAAGTTCCAGGCATGGGGGCTGCCAGGGAAAAGGGGCAGAAGTGTTTTGAGGAACTGTGAGCAGGCGAGGGTGATGGCAGAGGAGGAGCAGAGTTCCCGGACAGGAGTGTAGTGGGAAATGAGTGCTGAGAGATAGGGGGTAGCAAGGCCATGAAGAGCCTTGTATGTAAAAACCAGGAGTTGTGCAGAATGCATTCAGGAAGAGGGAGCCAGCCAGTGGAGAGAGGAGAGGAAGGGCTGTACACGGTCAAAGAGGCAGGCAAGGTGAATGACCTTGGGAGCAGAGTTATGAACAGAAATGACAGGAGCAAGGTGAGACTGAGGAAAGTCAGTGAGAAGGAGGTTTCAATAGTCAAGGTGAGAGATGACCAGGGCATGGACCAGGGCTTTAGCAGAGGCAACAGTGAGGGAAGGACGGATTTTAGCAATGTTGTGCAGAGAGAAGCGACAGGACATGGTAACAGAATTGATCTGAGGTTTAAAGGAGAGGAAGGAGTCAAAGATGAACCCTAGGCTACTTGCCTGAGGAACAGGCTGGATGTTGACCCCATCAACGAAGACAGAGAAGGAAGAGAGAGAGGAAGGATTAGGGGGGAAGATGAGGAGTTCGGTTTTAGCCATGTTAAGTTTGAGCTGACGATGAGGCAATCAGGTAGAAATGTCAGAGAGGTAGTTAGTGAGGCAAGACTGAATAGAAGGAGAGAGAGGGGTGGGTAGAGAGATAGAGTTGGGTATCATCAGCATACAGATGGTACTGGAAGCCATGCGATTTAATGAGTTTGCCTAGGGACAGAGTGTATAGAGAGAAGAGAAGCGGGCCAAAGATGGAGCCTTGGAGAACTCCAACCGAGAGGGGAAGAGAAGTAGAGGAAGCACCAGCAGGAGACACATTGAAGGATCGGTCAGAGAGGTAGGAAGAAAACCAGTTGAGGGACTGAGTCATGGAAACCAAGGTTGCGGAGGGAGTCAAGTAAGAGAGAGTGGTCAACAGTGTCAAAAGCAGCAGAGAGATCGAGGAGGACAAGGTTGGAGTAGAGACAATTGGATTTTGCTATGGAAAGGTCGTTAGTTATTTTAGCAAGAGCAGTCTCAGTGGAGGGGGCAGAAGCCAGATTGGAGAGGGTCAAGGGAGGAGTAGGCAGAGAGGAAGTCAAGGCAACGGGTGTACACAACATGTTCCAGGAGCTTAGAGACAAAAGGAAGGAGAGAGATGGTATGGTAATTAGAGGGATCGGAAGGATCAAGGATAGACTTTTTGAGGATAGGACAAGCAGTGACATGTTTGAACACAGAGGGAAAGGCTCCAGTTGAGAGGGAGAGACTGACTATGTGCAGGAGGGGTGGGGAGACAGTGGGTGCGATAGAGGTCAGGAGGTGAGAAAGGATAGGATCAAGGGGGCAAGTGGAAGGGTTGGAAGTGGAGAGCAGGAAGGTGGTTTTCTCAAGGGAGCTGAGGGGAAGGAGGACAGGAGGGAGGGAAGAAGGGGGAGGAGAAGGGGGGAAGCAAAAAGGGGATGGAGAGGAGTGAGAAGCAATATCAAGGTAGAGTTTATCTATCTTGTAGGGGCGGGAAAACCGGTAAATCCGGTATCCGATAATGCTGGTACCGGGCGTACCAGCATTATCGGATTCGACCCGGTAATCCGGTCCGGGTACCGGATTCCAGGGTACCGGATTTTTTTGTATTGCAGCCATTTAAAAATGGCTGCAATGTAAAAAACTCTAGGCCTCGGTTTCCCTGGAAGGCCTAGAGCATCTCTGACGCCGGCAGCCACAGCCGGAGCTGAGGCCTCCGGACCGCCCGCCGCCGCCGCACCCGGAGCTCCGCAAGGTAAGCAAGTGCTGAACTTTAGTAGGGGTGATCCCTGGGGGGTTGGGGGGAGTGTTAAACCCCCCCCCAGGGATCGGGTCATACTTACCGGCGGCTGCAGGGATGCCACGGCCGCTGGTGCTGGGGGGTGGGCTCGCCTCTGAGTCTTTTTTTAAACAAAAATCCAGGCTGGGCAGGGTGGGTGGGGGGTGTCCCCCCTTCCACCCGCGTAGCCTGGGAGGGGGAGGGGGAAGTTATTAATTTATTTCATTGATTTCAATGGGGACACAGTGCCCCATTGAAACCAATGAAATAAATCTGGTACCGGTATCCCGGATTTAATCCGGGAATCCGGTTTTTACAGAACCGGTAACCAGTAAATCTGGTAGCCGGTAATGGGACCCGGGGTCCCACCTCTACTATCTTGTTAGTGAAAAATGAAGCGAGATCCTGAGCAGCAAGAGAAGGGGTGGGGTGGGGTGGGGTGGAGGACAGGGGGGCTTGAGAAGGGAATTGAAGGTTGAGAAGAGGTGATGGGGGTCATGAGAACAGGATTCAATGCGGGTGGCAAAGTAGTGCTGTTTAGCGAGGGAGATGGCAGAGCTGAGGGAAGAGAGGGAGAACTTAAAGTGAAGAAAGTCAGCATGACTATGAGATTTTCGCCAGAGGTGCTCAGCAGCATGAGTGCAGAACCAGAGGTGTTGGATGGAGGATGTGAGCTAGGGTCAGGGGTTGGAAGAACGGGCAGGGTGGGAGGAGAGGGGAGCGAGGGAGTCTAGGGTAGAGGACAGAGAAGCATTGAAGGCAGAGACAGCAGAGTCAGGTGAGGAGGCAAAATAAACTGATGAGAGAAGGGGGGAAAGAGAGGAAGCAAAGTTCAAGGGATTAATAGATTGAAAGTCACGGAAGGAGAGGGGGATGGGCAAGAGGGGGAGATATGGAATGTGGCAAAATGGTGGTCAGAGATGTGGAGGGCATCAAAAGAGAGGTTGGAGACAGAGCAGTTTTTAGAGAAGACAAGGTTGAGGGTGTGGCCATTGAGTGTAGGCCAGTGGGTCCAGAGTTGGAGGTCGAAGGAAGAGGTAAGAGAGAGGAAATGGGAGGTGGTAGAATGGGAAGGGACATCGTTATGGATGTTGAAGTCCCCAAGGATGAGGGTGGGAATGTTGTCAGAGAGGAAAAAAGTGAGCCAGGAGTCAAAATCGAACTGAAAGGAGGAGAGTGAACCAGGGGGGCAGTAGATAACAGAAACACAGAGAAGGAGTGGAGAGAGCACATACAGAATGAGCCTCGAAGGTAGAGAAGGAGAGAGAGGGAGGAGGAGAGAGAGGCTGGAACTGGCAAGATTTGGAGAGGAGGAAACCCACACCACCACTACCACCATGACCTTCTAGGTGGGATGAGTGGCTGAAGGACAGGCCTCTGAAGGAGAGGGCAGTGGGAGTCGCACTGTCACGTGAAGGAATCCATGTCTCAGTAAGGGCAAGAAGCTGGAGGGAGCAAGAGAAAAAGAGATCATGAATAAAAACTGTGTTTTTTTTATGGAGGAGCAGCAGTTCCACAGAGAAGAGAAAAAGGGGAGCTGATTAGGGGGTAGATAGGGTATGGGAATGAGGTTAGGAGAGGGGAGGCGATGATGGGAGTGAGGAACAGGGTATGAGGATGAGAGGTGGGGTGGAAGGGCTGGGTGGGGAGAAGATGGGTTGGAGCAGGACTGGGGGGTTATGAGGGAATGAGAAAGAAGTTGAGTGAGGAGGAGTTGAGGAGGTAGAAGGAGGGGCAGAGAAGAATAGAAGGAAGGCAGGAACTGATGGGTTGGAAGGGAAAACACAGACTAGCCATGATAGCAGAAGGAAGGAGCTTCTGTAGAGCTGGGCAGAGGTAAATGTAGACTGAAGCAAAAGGAATTACCTAAAGTTAAAATGTAAAGGTAAAAATGTTAATAAATAAATAAATAAATAAATAACAGATTTCAGCAATAGATTCAAGCAGATAATTAGGAAAATCAAATGTTCTGCTTTATCTATTTGATTTGGGTTTTTTCACAACACATTATCACTATTTATAGCATGTAGTGTAGGTTTCTCCCTCTCCTACATGCAACTCAGGTGGGGTCACATGCACTTTCCCTTTTACTGTTGTTTTCTTTATTTAAGTAAGGCTGATGGTTTACTCATCACAATAACCCTGACTCCAGTCTAATGTAACAACTTATCTTCTGAAAAAGGTTAAACTGCTGGTGGACCCCTCTCTGATGCTAAAAGTATATAAAGTAGAAAAAAAGAAAATTAGGTCACTTGAAAAAGCCTAAATTCTCATTTAAATAATATCACTTTTTAAATTAACCAAAATTGGTCACTTAAATGATGGCCTATTGGGGCCCTTATGCTACCTTCTCATGCACGCCAGGTTTTAAAATCAATTAAAAAAATTTCAAAGATAATAATTTGGGTCCAAAATTTCAGGCTTCAACAAATCTGTCTAAGAAGCTCTTGGTTACAATATTTATTTAATGTATTTATTTATTACAAATATTTATATCCCGCACCCTCCTGTACATTAGCAGCTCAGGGTGGGGAACAACACAATCAAAAACTATAAAATCCACTTAAAATACTACAAATATTAAAAAATATTAAAATACCAAAGACAGAAAAGCTAAAAGGCAGAAAAACCCTCCCCCCCCCAAACCCCCCACCCTACCCACCTCCCTCCCCGAAGGCCCGGCAGACCAACCAGGTCTTACAATATCTTCGGAAAGAGGGGAGGTCTGGGGATAGATGGGCCTCCATCAGGAGGGAGTTCCACAGCTGAGGTGCGACCACCGAGAACGCCCTCTCTGCTGTTGCCACCCGGCATACCTGGAGCACTTAGAGTCGGGTGCCTCCGGCCAACTACAAGGGCCGCAAAATGACCCGGGGCCTGAGGTGGTCTCTCAGATAAGCAGGACCCAAGCCAGTTGGGACTTTATAGGTCATCACCAGCACCTTGAATTGGGCCCAGAAGACAATAGGCAGCCAGTGCAGAGCACGGAGCAGAGGTGTAATGTGCTCACGGTGACCCGTCCCTGTTAGGAGATGGGCTGCAGCATTCTGCACCAGCTGCAGCCTCCGAACCATCCTCAGGTGTAACCCCATGTAGACTGAGTTACAGTAGTCCAGTCGAGCGGTAATGAAGGCATGGATGATGGTGGTCAGATCTGAGTCTGAGACATACGGCCGCAGCCGTTGCACCAGATGTAATTGGCGAAATGCTCCCCTCACCACAGTCTCCACCTGACAATCCAGGCAGAGCTATGGGTCAAGGAGCACCACCAGACTACAAACCTGAGTGGCCAAAGGGGGGCAGACCACGCTAATGATGGGAGCCACCAACCCCTCAGCCCTACCCACCTCCATCTTGTCGGGATTTGGCAGATGCGGCTCCTCCTGCAGGGTGTTATGGGCATTGCCCCGCAAAGCCCTGCAGGGGGACCGCTGCGGCTTTAGTTTAAAACAAAAAACAAAAAAACCCCCCGCTCTGCCGTTTCTGACAGCTACAGCAGCCTCTGAGCTGCTGCCGAGGCTGCTGTAGCTGTCACTACCTGTTCTCCCTTCGGGGACCCACCCACTCCACTGGGAGAGGGAGTGGGTCCCCGAAGGGACAAAAAGGTTCAGCAGCTCAGCCGCCCAAAGCGTTTTCCTATAGGAAAACGCGATTGGGGTGGCTGAGCTCCTCTGTCCACAGCACGTATG
>QEPC01012219.1:133498-164574 GCA_003113815.1 Sphenodon punctatus
TGTTTTCTTCCATCCAATGTTAACCCTGGGAGCTCCTGGGTTGTGCCAGGGTTTTGCCACTGTTTCCCTTTTAAGCTTGAAGTGCATTTTAGACTGGGTTTTCTTCCATCTGATGTTAACCCTGGGAACTCCTGGCTCCGCCTACCATTGCCCTGGCTCTGCCTACCATTGCCCTGGCTCCACCTACCATTGCCCTGGCTCCGCCCACCAGCTCTCCGGCCAGACGGCCTTACTGCCCCTCCAAACTAAAAAGCCACCAGCCGCCCCTGGGATTCAGCCTCAGACAGCTCACCCTCATCCAGTCCCCCATAGCTGCCAAGCACCGGGTAAGCACCGAGACTGCCAGTCCTGGGTCTCCGGAAAACAAGAGGCAGAGTTGTGTATCATTGGCATACTGATGACATCGCATGCCAAACCCTCTCATGACCTCACCCAAAGGCTGCATATATACGTTGAACAGGAGAGGGAACAGAATAGAACCCTCCGGGACTCCACACGTGAGGTCCCGGGGAGATGAGGTACATTCCCCAAGAACCACACGCTGAGTTCTCCTGGCCAGGAATGAATGGAATCATTCAAGAACAATCCCACTCACCCTGGCCCGGTCCCGCAGCCTTGTCACCAACATGTTGTGATCAACGGTATCAAACGCTGCTGATAGATCTAATAAGATCAAAATAGATGATCAGCCCTGATCCAATTCACGGCATAGGTCATCAACCAAGGCCACAAGTGCAGTCTCCATGCCAAACCCAGGGTGAAAGCAAGATTGTGAGGGATCAAGAAAATGGACCCGGTCCCGATGCCCCTGTAACTGCCAGGCCACCACCCATTCAATAACCTTCCCTAAAAAGGGCCGATAGCTGGCCGGGGATTCAACATCCAAAGATGGCTTCTTGAGCAGAGGTCACACCACCACCTCTTTGAGACGGCTCGACACTCTGCCCACTCTGCCCTCCCTGTTTTAAATCTGCTGGCAGCAAGTTTCATGGAGTGTCCCCTAGTTGTAGTACTATTTGAGAGGGTATATAGTTACTCATTTTCAATTACATTTCTATGTTTGAAAACAAAAAAGATATTCCATACGTATAACTAATGGGGTTCTACATTACTGGTATTAAAAATGTGTACCGAGGGATGGGGATGTGATTTGTGTGTGACATACATTTGTGGGGGCATGATTTGTGCTAGAGAGACAAATTGTGAAAAGGGGAGATAGGGGCTAAAAATGGAAACAAAAAAAAGTGTGACAGACCTAATGGACAGTCCCTTAGGTGTTCAGTTACTGGGTGCAAATGGCAACTGAAGAGCGAAAATGAGAGGTTTTGCATTTTCAATGAATAACTGCATATTTTAGTATTCATATTAGTGCTCAAATGTGATTTGGCATACCGAGCATTTTCTGGGTACCTGTTTTGAAACCAAACTAGACTAAATAATATTAATAATAATAAATAACTTGACCTGCAAAATCAAGCAGATGTGCTTACAAATTTTGGAGATGTATTCTCAGGAAAACACACTGAAAACTTAATTGTACCACTATTTGAAGCTTTCCAATGAGGTTAAAAATTAATTCTCTTGATTTTGTTGATGGTGGTGGTAGTAACTATGAGAGGTAATGCAAAGCTTTGTCTAAAGAGAAGTGAGTCAGAATCAGTACAATGCCCCTCTTATTTGATAGATATTTTTAAAGTGTAAGGCAAGAAAGGAGTGACTATGGGTGTTAATAAACATGATGGCAAAGTGCCACCATCATGATCTCATCTGAGTTTGTCTCGACAGAGTCTGGACAAATGTTCATGTGGCCGGGACCTGGAGGGGATTGGGAGATGCATAAATGGGCGGCCATCCAGCCCCACCCCCATGCTGTGTCTAGCACCCCGCCCTCCATCATGACAGGCAGCCATGGTGACCAGTCATTGCAGACCCAATCCAGGCTAGCAGGAGAAGACATGGTAACAACATGCTCTGGCCTGCTTTGCACCGATTAGATGGATCTTAACTCAATCTGTGACTCTGGAGGTTCTCCAGCATCACAGTCAGGACTTGCCGCCAACACGTCCCAGGACAATCCCGGGCCGACATATGGCAGTGCCTGCACAGAGATCCAGGTCAAAGCATGACAGAGCGGACAAAAGTGACCTGGCATCATGTTTATCAACACCCAGTGTTATCGAATCTCATTTTTTAGCATGAGACATGTATAGTGCTGTTTTGAATAATAATAATAAAAAAAATCATGAGTATTTCCGAGGGTCTGAGGACCAGTCCCGAGTGTTTGGGCTGGTCCTCGGAGAATACTTGGAATTTGGGGGGGTCAGAGAAGTGGTCCAGAGGGGTCCTGGCATGGAGGGAATAGGCCAGCAAGGACCAGGGAGAGGGGATGGGTGCCTAGTGGGGGCTCAGGTGTAGTGTACTTACCTTACCAAAGGGGTCCTGCGATGCATGGCCTCTTCCCGGGCTAGTAAGTTAAAGAAAAAGTCTGGACATGCTCAGAAGGGCCTGAATTATCTCTTCTGAGCATGCTCAGACCTTTTTAAGATGGTGCTCACAGCATCAGCATACTGTTGGCACCATCTTGGATGTGGCCAACCAGTTCGGGGCATGCTCAGAAGAAATGGCTGGCCACATCCAAGATGGCACCTGCAGTGTGTTGACACTGCCAGTGCCAACTTGGAAAGGTCTGAGCATGCTCAGAAGGGGCCATTCAGGCCCTTCTGAGCATGCCCAGTTCCCCCCCCCCTTTTAACTTACCATCCCAGGAAGAGGCCACGCATCACAGCACCCCCTTCGGAGGGTAAGTACACTACCCCTGACCCCCCTACTAGGCCCGCATCCCTTGTAAGTACTTAAACCTTATAGCCCCTGGTTAAGCCCCTACTATGTCACATGCCCCCACTTCCCAGGCCCACGCTGGTCTATTCCCTCCCTCTCCCAGCCCCCACTATAGTATTCTCTCCACCTGCTGCCCTCTGCCACTGCCTCCCTGCACTTGGTCAAGGTTTAGCTGAATACCTAATCTGGAGGGCAAGTTCTCAGAAATTCAGTACTCAGCAAACCATGGCTGAATAGTCCGATCTTAATTAAATTCCAAGGAGAACTGAGGACTGAATTGCAGCTCTAGTCATGTAATGTTTGGAATTTTACAAACCAAGTTTCAAGCTACTTGGGTGGTGAAGAAATAATGGGTGTTGGTACCCCGCTGGAGTCTGTGTTCAGTCCATGCAACCCCTACTCAGTGCCCACTCACATGTTTAGCATATCCAACCTAATAAATGGGCAACCCCTATGTGCATTTCATGTGCATGCAAGCCCACATAGCCCCATCTCACAAGCTTAGCCCGATAAACCGAATAGATAAGCAGGCGTTCCTCCCTGCTACACTCTGCCCAACAACCCCCCTTCCTGCAGTGAACTATGGGAAGGAAAAGCCAACTGAGCTGTTTTTTTTCTTCCGGGCTATCTCACCCTGAGAGGACACATGACTAATAGTGGCCAATAACTACTCATGTGTAGCGCACAGCCAATCCTAGCCAGGCAGCTGCCTAGCTCTTTAAGCATTTCAAAGCATTTGGTGTGTGGTCTGCAGAGTTCATGGACACAGCAGGAGCCAAAGAATGTCAAGGCGCTTGGTCTCACACCCCAGGTTCTTCCTTTTTGCTGCTGAGCAGAACCTGAGAGTGATTCAGTAGATCCAAATGTGCATCTGTCACTGGTGAGATGAGATTACAAGGCACAGATGGGCTCTCGCATGAGTTGCAGCCATGGTTTGTGGAGCACACCAGATTGGAGAGGCAGCTCCTGCCTTGGAGCCATAAATGTTCCTTGCTCTCTTGGGAGCTGTGCCCATGGTACTGGGGCACACCACATTGTGGTGGCAGCTCCTGCTTCGGCGCCATAGACTTGCCTTCCTCCTGTGACAACAGACCAGGATCAAAGAGCCCTGAAAAGGGAGCTGATGTAAGTTGAGGCTACCTTTCTGGAGATGCAGCTTCAGTCACCAAGGACCTGCACCTGGCTGTCCCCACTGTGAGGCTTGTGTGGGTTAAGGAGAAAAGCACAGACAGGTGAAAGACTCTCACATATTGTGCTTGCTTACAACTTAGGCTCCATGTACCCACACTTTGCCTTGGTCTTTCAGTCCCAGTCCTCTTCCTCCGCAAGGTGGGGGCAACACTGAAGCTGGGGACAGCAAATTCCTCTCCATGCCAATATTACAGCAAGCTGCCCCCTAACCCCCTACTTTTCCTACGTGCTTTCATTTTGGTTAGGGAGAATGGGACAGCTGAGTCCTGGGGGGTGGACTGTATATGGTGGAAACAAAGTTGATTGAGATGGGATGTATAGATTTAGAGACAGCTGAGGACAGCCATGTAGTGGAAGAAGTTTTTGTATCTGGCCAGGTGGGGGGAGTGTTTATGAAGGAGAAGACTGAGAAATGGGTGATGTATTGTATATGTATGGATGATACTGAGAAAAATCAAGGGTGGCAGTAAGTGTATTTATTATAAATTTATTTATTTTTTATTATTATTATTATTATTATTATTATTATTATTANGCAGCGCTGCATTCTAGCCCAGCTGGGGAGCGAGAGGAGGTGACGAGCTGCAGCGCTGCATTCTAGCCCAGCTGGGGAGCGAGAGGAGGTGACGAGCTGCAGCGCTGCATTCTAGCCCAGCTGGGGAGCGAGAGGAGGTGACGAGCTGCAGCGCTGCATTCTAGCCCAGCTGGGGAGCGAGAGGAGGTGACGAGCTGCAGCGCTGCATTCTAGCCCAGCTGGGGAGCGAGAGGAGGTGACGAGCTGCAGCGCTGCATTCTAGCCCAGCTGGGGAGCGAGAGGAGGTGACGAGCTGCAGCGCTGCATTCTAGCCCAGCTGGGGAGCGAGAGGAGGTGACGAGCTGCAGCGCTGCATTCTAGCCCAGCTGGGGAGCGAGAGGAGGTGACGAGCTGCAGCGCTGCATTCTAGCCCAGCTGGGGAGCGAGAGGAGGTGACGAGCTGCAGCGCTGCATTCTAGCCCAGCTGGGGAGCGAGAGGAGGTGACGAGCTGCAGCGCTGCATTCTAGCCCAGCTGGGGAGCGAGAGGAGGTGACGAGCTGCAGCGCTGCATTCTAGCCCAGCTGGGGAGCGAGAGGAGGTGACGAGCTGCAGCGCTGCATTCTAGCCCAGCTGGGGAGCGAGAGGAGGTGACGAGCTGCAGCGCTGCATTCTAGCCCAGCTGGGGAGCGAGAGGAGGTGACGAGCTGCAGCGCTGCATTCTAGCCCAGCTGGGGAGCGAGAGGAGGTGACGAGCTGCAGCGCTGCATTCTAGCCCAGCTGGGGAGCGAGAGGAGGTGACGAGCTGCAGCGCTGCATTCTAGCCCAGCTGGGGAGCGAGAGGAGGTGACGAGCTGCAGCGCTGCATTCTAGCCCAGCTGGGGAGCGAGAGGAGGTGACGAGCTGCAGCGCTGCATTCTAGCCCAGCTGGGGAGCGAGAGGAGGTGACGAGCTGCAGCGCTGCATTCTAGCCCAGCTGGGGAGCGAGAGGAGGTGACGAGCTGCAGCGCTGCATTCTAGCCCAGCTGGGGAGCGAGAGGAGGTGACGAGCTGCAGCGCTGCATTCTAGCCCAGCTGGGGAGCGAGAGGAGGTGACGAGCTGCAGCGCTGCATTCTAGCCCAGCTGGGGAGCGAGAGGAGGTGACGAGCTGCAGCGCTGCATTCTAGCCCAGCTGGGGAGCGAGAGGAGGTGACGAGCTGCAGCGCTGCATTCTAGCCCAGCTGGGGAGCGAGAGGAGGTGACGAGCTGCAGCGCTGCATTCTAGCCCAGCTGGGGAGCGAGAGGAGGTGACGAGCTGCAGCGCTGCATTCTAGCCCAGCTGGGGAGCGAGAGGAGGTGACGAGCTGCAGCGCTGCATTCTAGCCCAGCTGGGGAGCGAGAGGAGGTGACGAGCTGCAGCGCTGCATTCTAGCCCAGCTGGGGAGCGAGAGGAGGTGACGAGCTGCAGCGCTGCATTCTAGCCCAGCTGGGGAGCGAGAGGAGGTGACGAGCTGCAGCGCTGCATTCTAGCCCAGCTGGGGAGCGAGAGGAGGTGACGAGCTGCAGCGCTGCATTCTAGCCCAGCTGGGGAGCGAGAGGAGGTGACGAGCTGCAGCGCTGCATTCTAGCCCAGCTGGGGAGCGAGAGGAGGTGACGAGCTGCAGCGCTGCATTCTAGCCCAGCTGGGGAGCGAGAGGAGGTGACGAGCTGCAGCGCTGCATTCTAGCCCAGCTGGGGAGCGAGAGGAGGTGACGAGCTGCAGCGCTGCATTCTAGCCCAGCTGGGGAGCGAGAGGAGGTGACGAGCTGCAGCGCTGCATTCTAGCCCAGCTGGGGAGCGAGAGGAGGTGACGAGCTGCAGCGCTGCATTCTAGCCCAGCTGGGGAGCGAGAGGAGGTGACGAGCTGCAGCGCTGCATTCTAGCCCAGCTGGGGAGCGAGAGGAGGTGACGAGCTGCAGCGCTGCATTCTAGCCCAGCTGGGGAGCGAGAGGAGGTGACGAGCTGCAGCGCTGCATTCTAGCCCAGCTGGGGAGCGAGAGGAGGTGACGAGCTGCAGCGCTGCATTCTAGCCCAGCTGGGGAGCGAGAGGAGGTGACGAGCTGCAGCGCTGCATTCTAGCCCAGCTGGGGAGCGAGAGGAGGTGACGAGCTGCAGCGCTGCATTCTAGCCCAGCTGGGGAGCGAGAGGAGGTGACGAGCTGCAGCGCTGCATTCTAGCCCAGCTGGGGAGCGAGAGGAGGTGACGAGCTGCAGCGCTGCATTCTAGCCCAGCTGGGGAGCGAGAGGAGGTGACGAGCTGCAGCGCTGCATTCTAGCCCAGCTGGGGAGCGAGAGGAGGTGACGAGCTGCAGCGCTGCATTCTAGCCCAGCTGGGGAGCGAGAGGAGGTGACGAGCTGCAGCGCTGCATTCTAGCCCAGCTGGGGAGCGAGAGGAGGTGACGAGCTGCAGCGCTGCATTCTAGCCCAGCTGGGGAGCGAGAGGAGGTGACGAGCTGCAGCGCTGCATTCTAGCCCAGCTGGGGAGCGAGAGGAGGTGACGAGCTGCAGCGCTGCATTCTAGCCCAGCTGGGGAGCGAGAGGAGGTGACGAGCTGCAGCGCTGCATTCTAGCCCAGCTGGGGAGCGAGAGGAGGTGACGAGCTGCAGCGCTGCATTCTAGCCCAGCTGGGGAGCGAGAGGAGGTGACGAGCTGCAGCGCTGCATTCTAGCCCAGCTGGGGAGCGAGAGGAGGTGACGAGCTGCAGCGCTGCATTCTAGCCCAGCTGGGGAGCGAGAGGAGGTGACGAGCTGCAGCGCTGCATTCTAGCCCAGCTGGGGAGCGAGAGGAGGTGACGAGCTGCAGCGCTGCATTCTAGCCCAGCTGGGGAGCGAGAGGAGGTGACGAGCTGCAGCGCTGCATTCTAGCCCAGCTGGGGAGCGAGAGGAGGTGACGAGCTGCAGCGCTGCATTCTAGCCCAGCTGGGGAGCGAGAGGAGGTGACGAGCTGCAGCGCTGCATTCTAGCCCAGCTGGGGAGCGAGAGGAGGTGACGAGCTGCAGCGCTGCATTCTAGCCCAGCTGGGGAGCGAGAGGAGGTGACGAGCTGCAGCGCTGCATTCTAGCCCAGCTGGGGAGCGAGAGGAGGTGACGAGCTGCAGCGCTGCATTCTAGCCCAGCTGGGGAGCGAGAGGAGGTGACGAGCTGCAGCGCTGCATTCTAGCCCAGCTGGGGAGCGAGAGGAGGTGACGAGCTGCAGCGCTGCATTCTAGCCCAGCTGGGGAGCGAGAGGAGGTGACGAGCTGCAGCGCTGCATTCTAGCCCAGCTGGGGAGCGAGAGGAGGTGACGAGCTGCAGCGCTGCATTCTAGCCCAGCTGGGGAGCGAGAGGAGGTGACGAGCTGCAGCGCTGCATTCTAGCCCAGCTGGGGAGCGAGAGGAGGTGACGAGCTGCAGCGCTGCATTCTAGCCCAGCTGGGGAGCGAGAGGAGGTGACGAGCTGCAGCGCTGCATTCTAGCCCAGCTGGGGAGCGAGAGGAGGTGACGAGCTGCAGCGCTGCATTCTAGCCCAGCTGGGGAGCGAGAGGAGGTGACGAGCTGCAGCGCTGCATTCTAGCCCAGCTGGGGAGCGAGAGGAGGTGACGAGCTGCAGCGCTGCATTCTAGCCCAGCTGGGGAGCGAGAGGAGGTGACGAGCTGCAGCGCTGCATTCTAGCCCAGCTGGGGAGCGAGAGGAGGTGACGAGCTGCAGCGCTGCATTCTAGCCCAGCTGGGGAGCGAGAGGAGGTGACGAGCTGCAGCGCTGCATTCTAGCCCAGCTGGGGAGCGAGAGGAGGTGACGAGCTGCAGCGCTGCATTCTAGCCCAGCTGGGGAGCGAGAGGAGGTGACGAGCTGCAGCGCTGCATTCTAGCCCAGCTGGGGAGCGAGAGGAGGTGACGAGCTGCAGCGCTGCATTCTAGCCCAGCTGGGGAGCGAGAGGAGGTGACGAGCTGCAGCGCTGCATTCTAGCCCAGCTGGGGAGCGAGAGGAGGTGACGAGCTGCAGCGCTGCATTCTAGCCCAGCTGGGGAGCGAGAGGAGGTGACGAGCTGCAGCGCTGCATTCTAGCCCAGCTGGGGAGCGAGAGGAGGTGACGAGCTGCAGCGCTGCATTCTAGCCCAGCTGGGGAGCGAGAGGAGGTGACGAGCTGCAGCGCTGCATTCTAGCCCAGCTGGGGAGCGAGAGGAGGTGACGAGCTGCAGCGCTGCATTCTAGCCCAGCTGGGGAGCGAGAGGAGGTGACGAGCTGCAGCGCTGCATTCTAGCCCAGCTGGGGAGCGAGAGGAGGTGACGAGCTGCAGCGCTGCATTCTAGCCCAGCTGGGGAGCGAGAGGAGGTGACGAGCTGCAGCGCTGCATTCTAGCCCAGCTGGGGAGCGAGAGGAGGTGACGAGCTGCAGCGCTGCATTCTAGCCCAGCTGGGGAGCGAGAGGAGGTGACGAGCTGCAGCGCTGCATTCTAGCCCAGCTGGGGAGCGAGAGGAGGTGACGAGCTGCAGCGCTGCATTCTAGCCCAGCTGGGGAGCGAGAGGAGGTGACGAGCTGCAGCGCTGCATTCTAGCCCAGCTGGGGAGCGAGAGGAGGTGACGAGCTGCAGCGCTGCATTCTAGCCCAGCTGGGGAGCGAGAGGAGGTGACGAGCTGCAGCGCTGCATTCTAGCCCAGCTGGGGAGCGAGAGGAGGTGACGAGCTGCAGCGCTGCATTCTAGCCCAGCTGGGGAGCGAGAGGAGGTGACGAGCTGCAGCGCTGCATTCTAGCCCAGCTGGGGAGCGAGAGGAGGTGACGAGCTGCAGCGCTGCATTCTAGCCCAGCTGGGGAGCGAGAGGAGGTGACGAGCTGCAGCGCTGCATTCTAGCCCAGCTGGGGAGCGAGAGGAGGTGACGAGCTGCAGCGCTGCATTCTAGCCCAGCTGGGGAGCGAGAGGAGGTGACGAGCTGCAGCGCTGCATTCTAGCCCAGCTGGGGAGCGAGAGGAGGTGACGAGCTGCAGCGCTGCATTCTAGCCCAGCTGGGGAGCGAGAGGAGGTGACGAGCTGCAGCGCTGCATTCTAGCCCAGCTGGGGAGCGAGAGGAGGTGACGAGCTGCAGCGCTGCATTCTAGCCCAGCTGGGGAGCGAGAGGAGGTGACGAGCTGCAGCGCTGCATTCTAGCCCAGCTGGGGAGCGAGAGGAGGTGACGAGCTGCAGCGCTGCATTCTAGCCCAGCTGGGGAGCGAGAGGAGGTGACGAGCTGCAGCGCTGCATTCTAGCCCAGCTGGGGAGCGAGAGGAGGTGACGAGCTGCAGCGCTGCATTCTAGCCCAGCTGGGGAGCGAGAGGAGGTGACGAGCTGCAGCGCTGCATTCTAGCCCAGCTGGGGAGCGAGAGGAGGTGACGAGCTGCAGCGCTGCATTCTAGCCCAGCTGGGGAGCGAGAGGAGGTGACGAGCTGCAGCGCTGCATTCTAGCCCAGCTGGGGAGCGAGAGGAGGTGACGAGCTGCAGCGCTGCATTCTAGCCCAGCTGGGGAGCGAGAGGAGGTGACGAGCTGCAGCGCTGCATTCTAGCCCAGCTGGGGAGCGAGAGGAGGTGACGAGCTGCAGCGCTGCATTCTAGCCCAGCTGGGGAGCGAGAGGAGGTGACGAGCTGCAGCGCTGCATTCTAGCCCAGCTGGGGAGCGAGAGGAGGTGACGAGCTGCAGCGCTGCATTCTAGCCCAGCTGGGGAGCGAGAGGAGGTGACGAGCTGCAGCGCTGCATTCTAGCCCAGCTGGGGAGCGAGAGGAGGTGACGAGCTGCAGCGCTGCATTCTAGCCCAGCTGGGGAGCGAGAGGAGGTGACGAGCTGCAGCGCTGCATTCTAGCCCAGCTGGGGAGCGAGAGGAGGTGACGAGCTGCAGCGCTGCATTCTAGCCCAGCTGGGGAGCGAGAGGAGGTGACGAGCTGCAGCGCTGCATTCTAGCCCAGCTGGGGAGCGAGAGGAGGTGACGAGCTGCAGCGCTGCATTCTAGCCCAGCTGGGGAGCGAGAGGAGGTGACGAGCTGCAGCGCTGCATTCTAGCCCAGCTGGGGAGCGAGAGGAGGTGACGAGCTGCAGCGCTGCATTCTAGCCCAGCTGGGGAGCGAGAGGAGGTGACGAGCTGCAGCGCTGCATTCTAGCCCAGCTGGGGAGCGAGAGGAGGTGACGAGCTGCAGCGCTGCATTCTAGCCCAGCTGGGGAGCGAGAGGAGGTGACGAGCTGCAGCGCTGCATTCTAGCCCAGCTGGGGAGCGAGAGGAGGTGACGAGCTGCAGCGCTGCATTCTAGCCCAGCTGGGGAGCGAGAGGAGGTGACGAGCTGCAGCGCTGCATTCTAGCCCAGCTGGGGAGCGAGAGGAGGTGACGAGCTGCAGCGCTGCATTCTAGCCCAGCTGGGGAGCGAGAGGAGGTGACGAGCTGCAGCGCTGCATTCTAGCCCAGCTGGGGAGCGAGAGGAGGTGACGAGCTGCAGCGCTGCATTCTAGCCCAGCTGGGGAGCGAGAGGAGGTGACGAGCTGCAGCGCTGCATTCTAGCCCAGCTGGGGAGCGAGAGGAGGTGACGAGCTGCAGCGCTGCATTCTAGCCCAGCTGGGGAGCGAGAGGAGGTGACGAGCTGCAGCGCTGCATTCTAGCCCAGCTGGGGAGCGAGAGGAGGTGACGAGCTGCAGCGCTGCATTCTAGCCCAGCTGGGGAGCGAGAGGAGGTGACGAGCTGCAGCGCTGCATTCTAGCCCAGCTGGGGAGCGAGAGGAGGTGACGAGCTGCAGCGCTGCATTCTAGCCCAGCTGGGGAGCGAGAGGAGGTGACGAGCTGCAGCGCTGCATTCTAGCCCAGCTGGGGAGCGAGAGGAGGTGACGAGCTGCAGCGCTGCATTCTAGCCCAGCTGGGGAGCGAGAGGAGGTGACGAGCTGCAGCGCTGCATTCTAGCCCAGCTGGGGAGCGAGAGGAGGTGACGAGCTGCAGCGCTGCATTCTAGCCCAGCTGGGGAGCGAGAGGAGGTGACGAGCTGCAGCGCTGCATTCTAGCCCAGCTGGGGAGCGAGAGGAGGTGACGAGCTGCAGCGCTGCATTCTAGCCCAGCTGGGGAGCGAGAGGGGGTGACGAGCTGCAGCGCTGCATTCTAGCCCAGCTGGGGAGGGAGAGGAGGCGACGAGCTGCAGTGCTGCACTGCTTTCCCTCCCCGGGGGTCAGGACCCGACTCACCTCGCCAAGCTGCAGAAGGGGGGAAGCGGCAGGCAGCAACTGCAAGGGTGGCCGGCGCCGGTGGGTGGGCCCCCTCGCAGCGTGGCCATGATGCTCCGGCCAGCTGTGGGCCCCCACAGGCACAGGCCCGGGTGCAATTGAGCCCCCCGCACCACGGTAGCTACGCCCCTGCGTAGGCCCCAGAACCCTGAGGGTGGGTCCTGGGGCTGGAGTGGTTAGCTGTTTCTTGATGCAGTGGAATGACAGCTCCCCATGAGCAGAATGATGGCCCCAGAACCCTGATGGTGGGTCCTGGGACAGGAGTGGCAGCTTCTGGATGAAGTGGAATGACAGCCCTCCCAGCCCTCCCAGCTGATGAAAGCCAATGGGAGCAGGGGGCTGGAGCATTGCATGCTCTCCCTGGCTGCCATGAAAAAAACAGCTGATGTGGGAAGGGGCCAGAGCATTGAGCATTCTCTCCAGCTGCTCTGACAAACTGCTGATGGGGGCACGGGGCCTGGAGCAGCATGCATTCTCCCTTCCTTCCCTGGCAAACATGTCCTGGCAGCCGGGGAGAGTGTGTGCGCTGCTCTTGGCTCCTTGCCCCCATTAGCTGTTTGTCAGGGCAGCTGGGGAAAGCATGCAGTTCTCTGGATCCCCCCCTGCTTGTATCTTTGTCATGTGAGCAGACTGCTCATTTAAAAGTACGTCCCCTACCTCATGCATCTGGGAGCATTACATGAGTTTTTTAAACCTGTGAATCCTTCCCGTTTGTTTTAAAACACAGTTAGAGTCAGCTGGGGTGGGAAGCAGTGTGTTTATGAGGAAGGGGCAAGTACTGCGGGGTGGGGGTATTTATATCCTGCACGTGCTTCACTAGGAGCGCATTCACACATACATTAAAATGCTGTTTTTCTTAAATGCAGTCAGTTTCAAAATGCGCTTAAATAAACCCATGCACTATTCACATATGGGTTTATTTAAGTGTATTTTGAAATTGACTGCATTTAGGAAGGAGCATTTTAATCATGTCACTACACAGCGCCTCGCTTCCCCGACTCTTGGCTCGCAGAGAGGGGAGAGGAACGGAGCTGAGAGCCGGGGAAGCAAGGTGCTGTGTAACTGACATGACACCGACATTCCCACAAGAGGATTTATGCGGGTCATTTCAAATGCACGCTTGTAAAGGTAGCTTTTGGCTGCTCCTCAATGCGCTGGAAAAACAAACGGGAGAACTGCTAAATAAGCGCATGGAGTCTTTCCCACATCATTCTAATATGCGGGGGAAAGACAAAAGTGCTGATTTAATGTATGTGTGAATGTGCTCTAGGTTACAAGAAGCTAGATTTTGAGTGAGGGGGAGGAGGACACAGTTTCACTCATGACAAGCTTGGGAAGACCTGATGGAAGAGGTGTGTTTTCAGATTGAAAACTGGGAGGCAGCAGAGGGAACATATCCAGGGAGGGAGTTCCAGGCATGAGGGGGAGCAAGGGAGAAGGGATGAAGATGTTTAGAGGAGCAAGGGGGTCATGAGCAGGTGAGGGTGGGGGCAGAGTAGGAGTGAAGCTCCCAGGTAGGATTGTGGTGGGATACAAGAGCAGAGAGATATGGGGAACAAGACCATGAAGAGCCTTGAAGGTGAAGACCAGGGGCTTGTGCTGAATGCGTTCACGTAGAGGGTGCCAGTGCAGGACTGAGAGGAGGGACTGACCATCATCAAAGCGACAGACAATGTGGATGATTTTGGCTGTGAAGCATTGAATGGAGATGGGGGGCTGGGGCGAGAGCAGAGCAGAGGAGGCCAGTAAGGAGGAAGTTGCAGTGTCAAGACAAGAAATGACTAGAGCATGCACTAGAGTTTTTGTGGTGGCAACAGTAAGGCAGGGCTGGATTTTAGCAATATTATACAGAATGAAGCAACAGGATTTAGCAACAGTTTGGATCTGAGACATAAAGGAGAAGGAGGAGTCAAAGATGAATCCCAGGCTATGCGCTTGAGGGACTGACTGGATGGTGACTCCCAGAATGGAAATTGAGAGGGAAGTAGGAGGGGAACATTTTTGGGGTAAGATGAGGAGTTCGGTCTTGGCCATATTCAGCTTGAGTTGGTGGCGAGACATCCAAGCAGAGATGTCAGAGAGATAGTCAGTGATACAAGACTGGATGGAGGAGGAGAGCATGGAAGTGGAGAGATAGAGTTGTGTGTCATCAGCATATAGGCGATACAGGAAGCCGTGGGTTTCAGTGAGTTTACCCAGAAAAAGAGTGTAAAAGGAGAACAGAACAGGATCTTGGGGAACTCCCACAGAGAGGGGAAGTGACATAGAAGAGGTACCAGCAAGAGAAACGCTGAAGGAGCATTTTGAGAGATACAAAGAGAACCAGTCGAGAACAGAGTCCCGGAAACCAAGGGAGCGTAGTGAATCCAGAAGGAGGCTGAAGTTCAACAGTGTCAAAGGCAGCAGAGAGATCGAGGAGGACAAGAATGGAGTAGAGTCCATTAGACTTAGCTAAGAGAAGGTCACTGGTGATTTTGGTGAGGACAGTCTCAGTCGAATGGAGAGGGCGGAAGCCTGATTGTAGGGGGTCAAGGGAGGTATTTGAAAAGAGGAAATCAAGACAGAGTGTATGGACAGCCCACTCCAGGAGCTCGGAAGCCAAGGGTAGGAGCAAAATGGGGCTATAGTTGGAAGGGTTGGTCAAGACAGAATAGACTTTTTAAGGATAGGAGAGATGGTGGCATGTTTGAAACCCACTGGAAAGGGAGTGGCTGTCATGGTGTGTCAGGCAGTCAGTCCACAGGCAAAGGTCCAATGAAGAGGTCAGCAAGAGGAAGTGGGAAGTGGATGGTAGGGGTGCCCATACAGTGTCAGAGGGGGTGTCCACATGATACTGAAGTCCAAGAATGAGGGTGGGAATAATGTCATCAGAAAGAAAGTAAGCCATGCGTAAAAGTCATAGAGAAAAAAGGAGCGGGAGCCTCGGGGTTGGTAGATGACAGCCATATGGAGGTGGAGGGGAGCGTAGACGCAAACACAATGGGTCTCATAGGAAAAGAGTGAGAGGGAGGAGCAGCAAGGGGTTGGAACTTGCAAGATTGGGCAAGGACTCCTTGCCCATCAGTGGCAGCTGGTGGGTTCTGAGGCTGGTGGGGCAGTGGGTAGAGCCAATGGTAGGTGGAGCCAACCCTAAAATTGCACACTTACATAATCATGATCAGTGGAACAGAACATGCAAACGAGGATACATATGCATCTTAGATTCAATAACCAAAATGTGTTCAATGGCAGGAGTACAATAGCGGAGAAAACAGAAGTACCATAACAGCTAGACCAGATTACAGACATTTCCAATACCTTCCTTAAGGTGCAATTCAAGTAACATTACAATATCTGAAATAGGTCACAACTGAAATGCACAGAAAATGCTGCAAAAGTCAACAGGATTATGTGAAATCCTAAATGGCACACTATAAATGTTGCATAGAGTTTTACAGAGGGAATGGAGGTATGCACAGTTCAGGAGATGGCAGGAGGAAACCCACCATGTGGCATTCAATGAAAGGACACACCAAAATGCATGGAAAATGCAGCAAACAGGATTATGTGGAATCCTAACATGCACACCATAAATGCTGCAATTGTTCCCCAAGAGGGAAAAGATTCCCCACCTCTCATATAGCACTTTTAAAATCTTCCCTAGTACAGAGTGGAGCTAGAACCACTATGGGGAACGTCTACAGCTAACACCTTTAGTGACTTTGGGATAGCATACACAATCAGCAAGGCAGCATGATTAAAGTAGCAGCAAAACTGGACAAAATAAGAATCTACACGAACCTGCACTCAAAATAAAACAACACATCTTTCCTAAAGATTACCATGAATCCATTAACTAGTTTTCATATTTATCAGCCTCTTGACACACCCTAATTTCTGATATAGTGGACAGTAGCTGCAGTATGTAACTGTTGGGAGGTTATTTCATCGCATCCATGTGAAAAGCATATTAAAAAGAGAAAACTTCAGTTCTAACAAGTCTAAAGTGAATTAATGAGACAGAAGGGTTATATTAAGCAAATTAAAATGCCGCAGGTTAACATTTTCAGAATTCATTATTGTGGTGAAAATAGAACAGTATCATGGGGTAGATTTTCAGCAGCTAAAGTGGCATGTAAGCACCTAACTCTCATTGAAAACCAGTGGAAATTAGGCTCCTGAGTGTCATTTTGCCTTTGAAAAACAACCAAAATAAGGCTTATTTGCCCTCTTATCGTATGTAATGAGAACAGACCTGGGTCGTCTTAAACTCTCTTGACCCAAATAAAGAATGTCCTTGGAAATACTTAAATATATTGCATGTTTGAATGTGAACAATAATTTTACTGAAGTGGTCAAACAGTCCCGGACCTGTTTCATGCCTTGCAAGCTAAAATGAACTGTTTCATGCCTTGCAAGCTAAAGTAGACCAAAACAGGCAACGGATTTGGCCTATGCCTTTTTCAGCATTGCTGGTTAGGTGTCATCACTTTGAAATGTGAATCATGCACATCCCCCCAAAAGGTTTGATCATAAAGTGGGTCCTGTAATGTGTCATTGACATAGTAGCCTCATGTTACAAAATTTTAAAAAAGAACCAATTGGCTGAGATTTTTAGGTGTACCTCATTTTAGTGGTTTGCATGCAATAAATGTTCTACTGCCTGTTGGTGGTGTTTTTTTTAGGGGGGTTGTTATTTTGGTTAACTAGTTATTTTCCCCCTCCTTTTCCATTCTGCCCACACTCCCACACCCAATCCCACTCCCTGGGCCCCCATTTCCCCCCAACCACACCCCCTCCAAGACCCATTCTACCCACTCCCAGACCCCCATTCTGCCCACACCCTCCACCCAATCCTACCCCCAGACCCCCATTCTGCCCCCACAGACCCTACCCCACCCAATCCCACCCTGAGCCCCTTTTTGCCCACACAGTGCACACACCCTCCCAAAGCCCCCATTCTGTCCACCCCCAGCCCCCCTTCTGCCCACACTCCCCTACCTATCCCAAGAACCTCAATCCCACCCCACCCCAGGCTGCCAATCTCCCCATGGGGGGGACAAATATTTAAGAGGAGCCAAAAGGCTCCTCAAAGACTTATGGGTCAGTCAGGAGAAGATGAAATTAAAAGCACTAGTGGCAGCACGCGGTGCAAGGTGATTGAAGAAATGCCGAGTCAGCCTTCCTCAAGACTGTTGGCAGCACCACAGCTCCTGATGGCTCCACCTCCCCCCCCCCTCTCTCCCGACTCCCTCCCCCTCCTACAGCAGAGAGTGAGAGTCCCTGCCTGGGCATCTACTTGTACCGCCCAGGCACTGAATAAAACTGCTCCGCTTCCCCTCAATGAAACAGTGCTCCTACTGGCACTTACAAACAGGTGCCATTTCCCATTGATACAGTATGGATGGTGCTCCTAGCTGCCCATACCACATTCTTGGGAGAACTGTACTGTTTTATCCATGAAGGCTTCCTTACTTGACTCCTGAGCCATCCCACCAGCCTCACTGATGCATGCAGCACGCTGCTGCTTTAGCAAGCAGCTCTAAGAACAAAGTGGCACTTGTGCATGCTCAGAGATGGTGCATGCACAGTTAACTAGCACAGCATCCCAGATTTGGAAGTGCAGGTGCAAGCCGCTTCAATGGCAGTGGTGGTGTGGCACAGCGTGCTCTGGTCTGGCGGCTGGGTTCAATTTCCTTCTAAAAGAAAAGTGGCTGATGCTGATGCTGCATGGTGATATAATCAGGGAGTCCAGGGGCCAGGAGGGGCAGTGCCCCATATTCCCTATGGGGCCCACTCTGTCTGGCAAGGAGCAGGCCAACATTGCTGCCACAGCCTTCAGAGCATGGCAAATGGGTGAAGGTGAGACTGCCAAGGGAGAGGGCAGCAGAACTGGCAGTGTTACAGGAGGGAACCCAGATTTCTGTAAGTGCAAGAAGCTGGAGGGATCAGGAAAGGAAGAGTTCATCGATGAATGATGCTTTCTGGATGGAAGAGTGGCAATTCCACAGGGTGCAAGAGAAAAGCACCAGAGATGGGGGGAGACAGGGGATGGGCATTAGGTTTGGGGAGAGGGGGTGTGTGGCAAGAGTGATGAGCAGGTTTGTTGGAAGGTAGATGTGCAGACTGAGAGGAAGGAGGAATGTTGCTCCAATGGGGGAATTGGGAGATTAGAAGTTTAGGAGATAAGGAGGAAAGGAGGAGAAGGGAAGAGAGGTACATGGAAGCAGACCAGATATTTACTGCAGGAGGACAGATTGATGGATGGGTGTTGGCATGTTGCATTGATATGGTGAATGGTATAGCAGAGAGTCACAGGAATAGGTGGTATATGACCTGGCCCCAACTGGCCCAGGAACAGCTGCAAAATGGCCAGCACCCTTTTGCGTCACCCTTCGGACACCACCCGAGACCTGCCGCCCCAGAGCAGAGGCCCAGGAAGTGAAGACTTGTTAATTACTGGGGGTGGGAGGGAGGAGGAGACATAAACAGGGCTGGCCCCAGCCATGTACCACCTGTGTGGCTGCACATGGCCCTGTGGCCAGCTGGGGCCCTGCGCTTGCCTGGGCACCCTTCAGCCAGTTTCTCCCCCAATAAGTTCTTCTGCCTCCCGTCCATGGCTCTGGTCCCCATCTCTCACCTGCCTCTGCCTCTGCCTCTGCCTCCTAGTAGTGCTCCAGCAGCAGCAGCAGCAGGACACCAATGGGACTGGGAGATAAAGCTGTTTGTTTACAAACAACTCCTCTGCATATGAATGATCAGAAGGTTGTTACCTTGTAAAGAAGGTTCTTCGAGATAGCTCCCAACATTCTCACAACTGGGTTCTGCATCGGCACCCTGTTCAAATAATAGATCACATTATGGTCTCGAGCTCCTCTAGTATAAAAAACACTCTCCCCCTCAGAATGACAGTTCCTTCCAACCTTTTCTAGGAATATAAGAAAAAAAATCCATGTGAGGCTTGAAGGGTGGGTGTTGTGAGAATGTTAGGCGTCATCTCAAAGAACCTTGTTTAAAAGGTAGCAACCTTCTGTTTGTCTTTGAGTGACTCCTCAAAGTCTTTTGTTACATGGCTCCACCGGGTGGGGGGTCCATCCACACCCACGGAGTAACCACCATTGCCCCTGGTTGCTCCGTGAATGGGGACAAGTGAGGGGTGACTGGGAATGCGTGTTAGGCAGGCGCACATGCACTCCCACTCACCATGGGTGCATGCACTGTGTCATTTAAACGGGGATCCCCCACTCATGAACACGCAGAAATCTGTGTGCTCATGGGTGGGAGAGACCCATGTAAAATGGGCCACATACAACTGTCTTACTTATATTACCTTACGTAGGAATTTAGGATGTAAAGGAATATCTATTCTATCTTGGAAAATCTGCAAATATGATTCTGAGATTATTATGGCTGCTATTTCACTAGCTCTTCTTAATGAAGTTATTGCTAACAGGAATACTATCTTTAAACCCGCACCCCATAACCAGTTCATTTGCATCCCCCCATATAATCAATTTGCGCTGCCCCAGGGGCACAAATTAAATGGTTATGGATAGGGGGCAGTGTGAATTGATTATATGGGGGTGGGGACGCAAATGAACTGCTTATAGGGTGAGGGCAGTGTGAATTGATTATGGGGGCACAACAGAACTGAACTGGTTATGGGGGGCTGGTTATAGGGTGTTAGCCTATTAAGCGCATATATATATAATGCGCTTAATAGGCTAGCTGCATTTTGTGTGTCTTGTGTGTTTGATAGCAGCACCTCTGGACCAGTCACACCATGTGCCTTGTCCCATGGGACAAGGCACAGGCAGCACCAGCAGCAAGAAGCAACAGACCCTGGAGGCCAGGCTGGCGAAGCCCATCCTCTCCCCCCCAGTAAGGCAGTGGACGCAGTCAGTCTCCCTGTGCCTGCCTCACTGCCCGCCCAGCTGCCCCTGCAGTGGAACCACTCCTGGAGTGGTGGTAGACACTCGGCTGGGGAGGTGGGGAGGGAAAGCATTGGGAGGCCATGCTTGTCCATAGCCGCTCGGAGGGGTGGAGAATGGGAATCCTTCCTTTCCAGAGGGAGTAAACCATATGTAAATGTACACATTTGCATAATTAGGTGGGGCCTAATCATGCAAATTAGGCCCTGCACCAAGACTTCGCACATGGCCTCATAAATCCCGGGGCCAGCCCTGCCCACAACAGAGGCCTTTTTTGCATGGGCGCCCCCCTCCTCCTTCTGGGTGTGCAGGCAGGTGTGTGTGTGTGTGGGGGGGGNAAATCCCGGGGCCAGCCCTGCCCACAACAGAGGCCTTTTTTGCATGGGCGCCCCCCTCCTCCTTCTGGGTGTGCAGGCAGGTGTGTGTGTGTGTGTGTGGGGGGGTATTGTCCATGTGTATTCAGTGGTGGCGGGTGGGGGGATGGGTGTCTGTTTGTAGAAACACCACAGGTGGTGGGTGGAGGTGGAGGTGGAGGTGGGTGTGTGCTCCCGGCGCACACCCATCTCCACCCATCACCCACCCATGGAGCCATCTGACAAAACAGAGGAGGCTCCGTGGGTGGAGATGGGTGGATGGAGATAGATGTGCACCCGTGGGAAAAGTAGCACTCCCACCTCCATCCGCCACCAGCGCGCACCCATCCCACACACCAAGCGGCGCCATGTGAAAATGGCCAGAGAGAGACAATACCACTGGTGATTTTATGGCCCTTTTCACACAGACACTCCAACACTGATAAAATGGGTGTTACAGTTTATTATACATATTACAGGGCACCCATACAGCACACCTGCAACCCTGCAACATGTATACTAAAACATAACACCCATTTTATCAGTGTTTGGTGTGTGTGAAAAGGGCCTATGTGTAAAGGGATGGAAACCAATAGCTTTCTTGTGGCAGTGAAAACAAGTTCAGCATATTTCCATCTTACACTTTTGCATGAGACTGCAAAACTTCCAGTGTTACAAAGAATGTTTTGTAGTTATTTGGAAATACTATTTATAGTCTTTGTTAAGCAAGAAAGTGTTTTTACCGTGTGAGTCATATATGTGCAATATCTCTACCTTGCCAATATTACAGGCTACACACTGATGATTTTTCAAAATGTTGCACCAAGCAAAATGTGTCCATCTTTAATTTAACCGAAATAGTACACAATAATAATTTCAGAATGTCCTTGGTGAAAAGCTTTGGGAAAATGACTCAGCTTTTGAATACCATCTAGATGACATTATTCTAACAGCTCTGATAATTTCATTACCAGAAGGAGCAACTTTTCTGTGACTCTGTCTTAAACTGACTGATAAAATCTTGGAAGATAACATCTGGACAACAAAAATATAAATAATCTATGTGCAATGTTTGAATGGATTTAACCAAATTATTTGTATTTTTATTTTGAATGCCATATATTTCATTTATGGTTTTGTAGTTTTTACCTCACCCTCATCTTTGACATATTCAGTGAAAAAAATCCACAAACAAAATACTATCAAATACTCTACTGAAAGTTTTCCACTCAAAGCATGCACGTTCTTGTTAGCATGTCATCTTAAAAAAAAAAAACTGCAAATGATTCACAAATATTTGAATAAGAGCCAGAAATGAGATCATCTTAATCCAATAACCATTGTGTAAAACAAACATGACAAAAATTAATTTTGCAAAATTAACATTGGCACGGACAGGTTAAAAAATATACATACTGCTTAATCCGCTTTATTTTAATAAAATAAACAGAGATCAAGGATCATCCTCATATTGGAACTGAACTATTTACCCTGAGAAATATGTTTGTTGGGAAAAAAAATAAAAAATAAAAAATGAAATAATAATACAGCCCATGGAAATGCATTTTCCATGAGAACATTAATCGTTTGCACTATTATGATTTTTCCCTATTTCTTTGCATCACTATTGGCAAAACATCAAGAAAACTTTATGTAAAAATAGACAGAGAGTCAAATCTGCTAGCTGTTATTTTGGTGAAGATCTGAAGTGACAGCATAATCGAGTATCTGAATTGCTGTATGTAACATCTGAGCTGAACTTTGAGAATGAATTTTAATGGACAGTGCTTGAACTTGTGTAGTAAGGGGGGTGAGGGGTGCCATAATTGTTGGAGCTAATGCTGCCCAGCAACTGTGGTAGGCTAAACTAGGAAACACCCACGGCCAGCCTTAGAATTTGTGGGGGCCAGGGCAAAGACAAAATATGGGTCCCTTAGTGGTTCCTCCCTCTTCCCCATTGGTCTGCTTCCTCAGAAGCACCCTCTGTGGGGCCCTATATGTTTGAGGATCTGCTGGGAGGAAGTGGGACCCCCACACCCTGCCCTGGAGAAATGGGCGACCACTACTTGTCCTCCAGAAGTAGAGAAAAGAGCAGGGCCTAGGGCAGTTGCCCCAGGTCACCCTGTGGTAAAGCCAGTCCTGGAAGCACTCCCACTGTGGCTCTGATCATAGAACTTGCACTGATGGATCACTTAAAAGGATCAGGCTGCCCTTCTTGACAGAGATGTAACTACTACATCTTGAACTCAGTCCTGTTGGTATGCATGGGAGCAGATATCTGGCTCTAATTGCAGCTGTTCCCCTTCAAAGTTTGTTAGTTCACTGCTGTCAAATTATGGCTCCAAATGGAGCAGATACATGTCAGTAGGTGAGAGAATAGGGCTCCCTTTGTCCTCTCTCCTCACACACCTGCTCCTACTGATGTAACGTGTAATTATAATATTAAAAAACTGTTAGTTTAACAGAGGAGTTACCCCTCTTACAAATTCAGTCTTGCCTAACAACCTGTGCACCATGTAAGCAGTAAAGACGTTGTGGCGTCTCACCTATTATGCTTGCTTACAATTCACAATTCAGGCTCCATGCACTCACACTTTGCCTTTGTCTTTCAACCCCAATCCTCTTCCTCTGCATGTTGGGGGCAAGACAGAAGCTGGGGACAGCAAGTTCCTCTCCACGCCAGTATTATGGCTTGATTCCTGTCTGCACTGTCCCATAATTTCTCTTTCATTTATAGCTCCTCACTCAAGCAAGATCTGTCTCCCAAACTTTGTCCTTGAATACAGATTAGGACTGAAACTCACCACTGCATTCTTGCTAAATCTCGGAGAAAATTGGCTTCTCGACGAGATTTGCGAGAATAAGAATGGCCAAAAACCGGCACTGAGCATGCGCAAAATGCCCGCTGCATCCATTTAGAATCATGTGCAGCTGCCGGTGGCCATTTTGTGCATGCGCAGAGCATTTTAAGGGCATAGAGAAATTTACAAGATTCTTGAGAACCCTCAAAACACTCTGCACATGTGCAAGACAGCTGCTGGGGCCGCACATGTGCAGAAATGGCCCCAGCAGTGATTTTGTGCAGGCACAGAGCACATCTGAGATTTTCGAGAATCTTGTGAAAATTCTTGAAAATCTCTGCAATATCTCATGCAGGGCTGCGGGAATCTCATGCATTCTCTCAAGAATGTGTGAGGTTTTCGTTTCAGCCCTAATACAAATCAGCCATGTGTTGGTCTTCTCTCCTCCTGCAGGGACCTGGGCCTGGGGGAGAGGAATTGCTGGGGAAGCTGTGCTGCTGGACCCACCTGTCTGCGTGCCGATTGACTGGTGTTTCCTCCATCTCCCCTAGGTACATGAAGGATCTAGGAACAGCAGGTGGCTACCTGAAGGCGAGGCAACGCCTAAGGGTTCTGACCATTAGGGTGGCCATTGATCCTGTTTTATACAGGACAGTCCTGTTTTTTTTAAAGTTTGTCTGTTGTCCTTTATGTATGCATTTTTGTTCTGTATTTTCCACACGCTGCTGGTACTGCCACTTTCGCTCCCCGTGGAAGTCATGATCTCATGACTTCTGGATGGGAACAGCAGGATCAACAGCATGTGAACGCAGAGGTGAGCCAGCGGTCCCCGCACTTGCGGGGGCGGGGAGGAGTGGTGTTACGGTGCTAGGGTTACTGTAGTGTCTACATTTTCCAGGACATGACCACTTTTTTGATCTGCCCAACCCCATACAGGTGTGTTTATGAAATATGCACACTTGGCTGGAATTTTGCTGGTAACATTGAATCCCCTTCCCCACCCCTCACCCAGCACTTGTTGCTCACCCCTGATTGGGGGGAGGAGCTCTGAGCCAGCTGCACTCTTCCTCCCCCACAAGTCCTGTATTTTCTCTCCCCATGTCCTGTTTTCTGGGGATGCATCAGTGACCACTCTAATGACCATTGTGTGGCCACTTGGCGATGTTTAAGGTGTGGTCCAGACATTGTGGGCACTGGAGACTATTGATGATGTTTATGCTTTTAAGGGGTGGGGAGAAATGATGGGAGATTGGAGTTTGTCTGGAGGACCCTTTGTGTGTCTGTGTGTGTGTGTGTGGGGGGGGGTATTGGGTTTTGGTGGGAAGAGGAGAGGTTTATGCAGTGTGAGAGGGGGCAGTGGTCGGCTGGGGTGTAAAATCAGGTCTGGAATTTCAGACTGGGACCTAACATCAGTTCTGGCATTTTCAAAACCAGGCATCCATCATTAGAAAAATGCAATATTGACAAAAAAACCATAAACATTCACTTTTAAATGGGATGGGGGACAGTACCAGTCCCTCTGGTATTTGCCAGAACTGCCAGATGGCCAGTCCACCACTGGAGGGGGCTGAGGGGAGAAAGTTTAGTTTTTTTTATGAAAAGGTGCAAGAGAAGACTAGGAATGGGTGAACGCGGTTTGGAAGTTCGGAGTTCAGGCCGAACTTGGCCTGTTCGGACGACAGAACCCGAACCCGAACCATACCAACCGAACCGAACCTGATACCGAACACTGAAATGATGGAACAGTTTGGTCACTTCAGATCGCATTCAGGTGAGTTCGGGTGGCAAAAATGTGTCACTGGAAGGCAAAACATGACGGACAGGGAGTCAGCTGAGGAACAGACTTCCAGGCACCAGAGGTGGAGAGGCTTGGAGTAGCAGCCAGCCTGCCCAATCACCATCCCTTTTCTCAATTGGCCACAGACTAGGTTGCATGGAGCCAATGGGGCTTGCGGTGAGGCGGGCAAAGCAAGTAACAAAACTCATTGCCCTCCCCTCTGCCAACACCTTCTGAGCTAGTCACTGTTCCTGAACAGCAGGTGTTTCAGAAGGCTTCCTCTTCCAGCAATTTTGTTCTCCTCAGTCCATTGCAATCCTCCTCCTATTTCACCCATCCAACCCATCTACCTCCATATTATCATTTATTTAGCTTAGCTTAGATAGATTCAAGTGTTATTTTTTGTTTTTACCCCTCCCTGTGTTCTCTGCGTTCAATCTTCCTTCCTCGCTCCCCCCTCCATTGAATCTGGTTCAGTTCTGCATGTTCAGTTCCACAGTTATTGCAGAGGATCATCTTGGGGCTATGGATGCCCCATCCTGTCCTGTTTTCTGGGATCGGTTTCAGATGGGGGTGCCTGCCAATGTGGTGTCCTTGTTGGGATCTGTTTGTGCCACTACTTGTGAGCAAGATCCATGCCCATCCTGGCTGGTGAAAGCTAGCCAGGAGATGTTACGGCTGTTGCTGACTGGGGTGGTTAGTGCCTCCCTTCAGGAGGGCAGGGTGCTTAACTGCCTAAAGGAGGCTGTGGTTAGACCCCTGCTCAAGAAACCATCTCTTGACGCTGATGCTCCTGCCAGTTATTGGCTGGTCTCTAACCTTCCCTTTTAAGGGAAGGTTATTGGATGGGCTGTGGCACGGCAGCTCCAGGAACATCTGGACTGCACCGGTTTCCTTCATCCCTCCGAGTCTGGGTTTCGGCCTGGGTATGGTATGGAGATGGCATTGATGGCCTTGATTGATGATCTCCGTCTGGCGTTGGACCAGGGTCGTCAAACCTTACTGGTCCTGCTAGACCTTTCAGCTTCGTTCAACACAGTTGATCATGAGGTGTTGGTGACTTGCCTGCGGGACTGTGCTGGAATTGGCGGAACAGTCTTGGACTGGTTTCATTCGTTCCTGGCCAGGAGAACTCACCGGGTAGTCTTGGGGGAGTGTACGTCTTCCCCCCGGGACCTCGCGTGTGGAGTCCCGCAGGGTGCCATTCTGTCCCCCCTCTTGTTTAACATCTATATGCAGCCGTTAGGGGAGATCATGAGGGGGTTTCAGGGCATGCAGTGTCATCAGTATGCTGATGACACTCAGCTCTACCTCTCCTTTTCTATCGACCCAGGCCATGCAGTCTCCTTATTTTCCCAGTGCCTGTCAGCTGTGGGGGCTTGGATGAGGTTGAGCCATCTGCAATTGAATCCTGACAAGACGGAGGTGATGTTGGTGGGCGAGGGCTTGGGGACCTGGGGGTGGTTGGATCTCCTCTTGTTGGGGGGGTTCACCCTCCCATGGTCTCCCAAGTACGGAGTCTGGGTGTGCTCCTCGATTCGCAGCTCAGCCTGGAATCTCAGGTTGCAGCCGTGGTGGGGAGTGTGTTTCGGCAGTAGCATCTTGTCCGGCGGCTTCGGCCGTATCTCTCAGACGCCGATCTCGCCACTGTCATCCATGCCTTCATCACCTTGAGGCTGGATTACTGCAACGCACTCTATGTGGGGCTACCTGAGAAGTTGGTCAGGAAGCTGCAGCTGGTGCAGAATGCCACAGCCCATCTCCTTACAGGGGTGGGTTGCAGGGAGCACATGACACCAGTGCTCCTGACTCTGCACTAGCCACCTATAAAGCAGGTTTAAGGTGCTGGTTTTAACCTTTAAGGCCCTTCACAGTCTGGGCCTCGATTATCTGCAGGACCACCTCACTCTTCATGTGCCCGTGCGCCCCTTGAGATCGTCCGTGGGAGCCTTTTTGAAGGTTCTCCGGGCGAGGCGGGCTGGCCACCAATGTGAGATCTTTTTCGGTGGCTGCCCCTGTGCTGTGGAATTTGCTCCCGGAGGAGGCTCAGTTGGCTCCCACTCTCCTGCTGTTTTGGCGTGTATGTAATACCTGGCTGTTCCATCAGGCTTTTGGCAAGTGGGGGGGTCGGGTGGGCGGGGGGTTTCCCCACATTGTATTGTATTTTTAAATTGTTTAATTTTTTTTTTTACTGAGTGTTGTTCGCCGCCCCAGGCTGCCCTGTGGGTAAGAGGGGTGGGATATAAATTTTGAATAAATAAAAAAAATCCTTTCCCTTTCCCTCTATATATATTCCAGCCCTGATTCCCATCCCCTGTTTTTTAATTCATTTTGAGTAGCATTAGATTGATTTAGGTTTCATTTCAGTTTTGTACCCCTCTCTGTGTTCTTTGTGTTTCTCCCCCCATCCCATATATATATATATATATATATATAGTAGGTTAGAGATAGTAGACAGCTGTAAGAGTTAGCTTAGTGATAGAGATAGCGTTAGTGATTTAGTTTTAGTGTTTGTAGGAGTAGTCCTGTGAACTTATTAATCCATTTAGTTCATAGCATTTAGAATAGTTAATAGTATATATATATATAATATATATAAAGAGAGAGAGAGAAAGAGAGAGAGAGAGAGAGAGAGTAGATTAGAGATAGTAGATAGTAGGGGTGGGACATCAGCGCAAATACCAGGTACCGGTTTTACCAGTTCCCGGATTTAAGAATACTGGCTTACCGGATTAATACCAGTTTACCGGTATCGGATCTTTTCCATTGATTTCAATGGGGAACTGTCCTCATTGAAATCAATGGAAAAAAACAAAAACCTCCCCCCTCCCTGAGTCCAGGCTGCGCAGGTGGAAGGGGGGACACCCCCCCACCCACCTTGCCCAGCCTGGATTTGTGCTGAAGAACCCGGAAGTTCCCCGGAAGGCCTAGTAGCATGCTGAAGCCGGCAGTCACAGCCAGCACTGAAGCCGCCGGAGCACTGCCGCCGCTGCCCAGACCTCAAGGTAGGTAGGCAATCCCTGGGTGGGAAATAGGGTGATCCCTGGGGTGGGGTGGAGTGTTAAACCCCACCCCACCCCAGGGATCAGTAGTACCGGTACTTACTTACCTGCTGGCTGCTGCTGGATGCTGGTGCTGTGCTGGCTCTGGGTTGCCGGTGGCAGCCCGGAGCCCGCAGTAGGGGTCACAAATTTTTGTTGTTGTTTAAATCCAGGCTGGGCAGGGTGGATGGGGGGGTGTCCCCCCTTCCACCCGTGCAGCCTGGACTTGGGGAGGGAAAGTGTTGGGGGTTTTTTTGTGTTTTTTTTTTTACATTGCGGCCATTCAATTGAATGGCCACAATGTAAAGAATCTGGTACCGGGGAATCCGGTAAACAGGCCGGATAACCGGGTTTAATCTGATACTGCTGGTACACCCAATACCGGCAGTATTGGATACCGAATGATCCAGCAGTCCCACCCCTATAGTTGTAGTAGTTAGCTAAAATAGAAATAGTGTTTAGAGATTTAGTGTTTGTAGGAGTAGATTTTTGTACTTATTAGATAATCCATTTAGTTGATAGCATTTAGAATAGTTATAGCAGTTAGATTTAGTGTAGATAGATAGATACAATATTAGACACAAATTTAAATAAAAAATAAAATAAAATTTTTAAAAATACAAAAACATTATTTTGGAGGGAGAAATGGAGAAGGGAAGGCCGGTCTGCTGCCTGTAGCGGAGGCAATGGGGCACGTGCCAGAGGTGAAAGGGGCCGTGCCAGGGGAGTGGCAGCACGCAGCAGCAGTAGCCCGAGCACATCACCCCCCACCCCAAAGTCAGCAGGCCTGTTTTAGGGCCACAGGCTTCAGCAGCTCAGCGTTGCCTCCTGGCAGTGCCCTCCTCCACTGCCACGCAGGGCACTGGAAGACCTGCAGGACTTGAGACTGTGTCTGTTTCTGTTGGTGGTGGTGCTGGGGCAGGTGCTGGTGTTGCTTCCAATGTTCCTACGGGGCCACCAATGTCCCCCACTGTCGAGGCGATCCCCAGCAGTCCAGAGCTGGTGGATCCCACCCTGGCTGCTAGAGGCAGGGCCCAATCTCCAGGCAATGGCAGTAGGGAGAGGAGGAGGAGCAGCAGCAGCAGCAGCAGCTATAGAGGGGGGCACAGGGAGAGTGCCAGCAGCATGGCGGGCACAGGCAGTCTAACCTCAGGATCCCAGTACTCCCCTTCACGGGACATCACTGTGATCAGGGACAGTGAGGAAGAGGAAGACACTAGTGCCGCAGAGGAGATGTCTGTAGCTGAGGCAATGGCTAAGCCTCTTCCCAGAGCTGTGTCATCAGTGCCACCAAGTTCTCCCCTTCCCAGAAGGGCTGGCAGCAGTGCATCACCTGGAGTGGGCCAGAAGGCAGGAGGAGGAAAAAAAATCCTCTGTCTGGGAACATTTTAAGCTGGTGCAGGCAGATGATCCCAGAAAGGTGCAGTGCACTTTGTGCAATAATCTAGTGAAGCGTGGGCAGGTTCTCGCCAACCTTGGGACAACTGAAATGGCGAGGCACCTCAAGGCATGCCACAGTGGTCTGATACTAAGCGGGAAGGCAGGGGAAGTGGATGTCAGTGGGTTCCCGACTGCAGCAGCAGCCAGTCGCCCGGCTCCTTCAGTGAGCAAGCATCCCACACCAACTGTTGCTGCAGAACAGCAGCAGGAGCCTCGCCAGCAGCGTCAGTCTACTATGGAGGAGCTGGGGTGGGGGCAGCTGCGAAGGCCATTGGGTGCTGGAGTGTGGTGTGATTTCTTTCAGGAGAAAGTCAAGCGACTGTTGGCTGAGATGATTGCGCTGGATGGGCATCCCTTCTCTATTGTAGAAGACAAGGACTTCCAGCGACTGATTAGATTCCTGGTCCCCCAGTTTAAACTGCCTTCCCACTCCACCCTGAGTTGGACTGTGGTGCCACAGCTGTACAGGGCTTTGAAGGAGCGGGCGAGGGAGCAGCTGGCAGGGGCTGGGAGGGCCACTGTCCACTTCACCACCGATCTGTGGTCCTCCAGGAATCCCAGCATGCCTACCTGGCAGTGACTGCACACTGGTGGCAGGACCCAGAGGCAGTGCTTGTCAGTGGAAGGAGGGGTCCTGAAGCAGGGTATAGGTGGGCCCTGCTTCAGGCACAAGTAATGGACAGCTTTCATACCTCAAGGAACCTCGAGGCAGCCCTGACCACCATGGTGAAGGAGTGGGTAACGCCAGGCGCGGCCTTCACCAAGGGGTGTGTGGTCGCGGACAATGCGGACAATATATTCAAGGCAGTCTGTGACGGGGTCTTCACAAGCATCCCTTGCGCTGCACACAACCTCTATCTTGTGGTCAAGGATGGTCTGGGCTTGGGGGATAAGGGGATTGGAACAGGCATGCTTAGTTCCCTGGTCGACCGAGGGAGGAAGCTGGCGGGGTTCTTCAATAGGAGCATGAAGGGCAGTGAGCTCCTTCGGATGAAGCAGGCTGAGCAAGAGTCCCTGGTGCACCAGTTGGTCCAAGATGTCTCCACCAGGTGGAATTCCACCTTCCTGATGCTCGAACGGCTTCTTGAGCAGAAAGTCGCCCTGCATCAGGTGGAACTGGAAACAGACATTGAGGCACCTCCAGGGTACAACAGGGAGGAATGAGAGATTCTCGCTCACACAGTCTTCATCCTAAGACCGTTCCTGGCCGTGATGGCGACCGTGAGCAGCTCCACCGTCACCTTCAGCCAGGTGACCCCGCTGGTCCATAGTCTCCAGAGGAACCTGGACGAGATTCTCGGGGGATGGGATTGTGGCCCTGCGGGCAGGAAGATGTCCGATGAGGCACTTGACCTGGCACAGAAGCTGAAGGCGGGGCTGAGTGCGCGCTATGATGAGCTCCTGCACCGGGAGGAATATGTCCTGGCAATCATGCTGGACCCCAGGATCAAGGGCAGCATGGCACGTGAGACAGCGGTCTATGGCCTCTGGAAGGGTGCACTGGTGCAGAAGGTCTGGCAGGCAGAGAGGGCCATGCAGCAGTATGCCCCTGGGGATGATGGGAGTGGGAGCAGCGACCCCTTCCTGCCATCTAGGTCTATCTCTGCCCCCAGCCCTAGCAGTAGCAGAAGCACCAGCAGGAGGATGAGCAGCAGCAGCAGGACCCCTATGCCAGCAGCTCCTTCCATGTGCAGGCCACTCTGGGGAGCATGGCACCCAGCACAAAAGGGAAAGCAGCATGGCTGAGGGCAGTGGGGCAGGTGGTGCCCACCCAGAGCTACCAGAGGGAGTATGATGACACGTCAGCAACAGTAGAGACCTACCTCGAGGAGGAGCCATGCATTGATCCTAGCAGCGATGCCTTGGCCTACTGGGCCGGCAAGGCCAACGTGTGGCCGGCCCTGTCGAAAGTGGCCAAGGGTATCCTGTCCTGCCCACCAACCAGTGTCCCCAGTGGCAGGTTGTTCTCTGTGGCAGGGGACATTTGCTCCCTGCACCG
>QEPC01012219.1:170272-213146 GCA_003113815.1 Sphenodon punctatus
CGGGGTCCCACCCCTACTCTCCTTTAACATAACTCCTTGTTGATAAGTTAATGGAAGTTTTACGGATTCAAACAATACAAGAGTGAATTCAGATGGCAACGGAGTTGCAAGAGCTTAGTACTCTGAAAGATTTGGTCCAATATGTGTGTGAATGAAAGTCAAACAGAATTTTAGGCCTTCTGATGGATTTGTCGACGCACCCCCAAAGAAGACGAGGACACCTCCGTGGGTTTTAACGGCTGCATTCTTTATTAATCATTTCCAAAAAAGGGGGAAGTGGTACCCCTCCCACTTCCCACTTTTGAACCAAGGTCCTCCTTTTTTAACTATCCCTAACTGTTTTTCCCAACCACAGGAGACTCCCACCACCCCCTACTGGGTGCCACCCTGTCCACCCAGCGCCCTACTTCCCCAGGTTCTCAGGTTAAGCCCAAGGGGAATCCTCCTGTGCCCTATTTTGTAAACTTCTTTAACTTGCACCCTGCCCCAATCACAAGGTTTCCCCAGGCCGGAGCGGGTTGTTCGTACCTACCCCCCCACCCTTGGGGGTTGGGGGGCTTAACCAACAAGGGTGAGAACACCGTAACCGCCTGTTTGGCACATGATCTGCCCAGCAGGTTTGGCCATTCACCTCTCACCCTTGAGCTGACCATGCAGTGGGCTGCACTGTGCGGCTATACATGGCCTTGCCCATCTCTTAAGGAGATGTTCCTAATCATGCTATGCTATCTACTTAACTTTATTCAACAATTTATTAAACAATTGGCCTTAACTCAGCCCACTGCCACCAGAACCACCAGGTTTGCTTGGCTGGTTCACTGCCAAATCACCAATACTTTCAAGGATCTTGACTAGCCGGCATTTTAGGACCCCAAGGTAAAGATTACAACCTGTATCTGATAGGTGGACACCATCACTTCTAAACAACTCGTCCTTGTCATGGTTGATACCTTCATGACTGATAACCTTTCCCCCTTTTCTTTGTAGCCAATTACCTATCTTGGTGTTTGCCCGCTTTCGCGCCCGGTCCACCCGCCTCGGGCGCTGAGCGTTGGCCCATACCCTCCTCTACAACATGTCAGACCACACCAGTGTGCACCCCTGAAATCTCTCCTGTACCACTTGCAGGTCAGCCTTCACCATCTTTGTCAGCCACAGCCCCATTAGCCTAGACAAGTTGTTCTCCCCTAAGTGTATTACAAGCATCGCCAGTGCAGGAAATTGTTCTTTTGATGCAGTCAGCATTGGGAGCAGTTGCTCCCAAAGCATTCCACGCCTACCTATCCAAATTACCTCTGCCTGGTCACTTAGGCCCAGCTGGGTACCCTACCCGCTGCATGCAGTCATCTTTCCTGCCCAGTGCACGATGCTGTGGCTGATGATCCAGACCACTTTCCATCCCCGCAGAGCTGACGTGTCTGCAAAAGAAATCAGGGTTAAGCGGTTGTGACTCCCTCAACTCCCTTTGCTCGCGCACTCTTGCCTCGGTGTTCCTGATATATGAGCGGTACGCACCTGATCGCCATCTCCCTATCCTCTGTATCTGCTCACCGGGAAGTCCCATGCTTGCCACTGCTGATGCCGCCCCAATCCTAAAGGAGTGTGTGCTGTAACAGCCCGTGTTGAGGCCTGCTGCCATCACATGCATGCTAAGGACTGCTCTGAATTCATAACGCGTCAGTGGGGACCCATCCCTGTGAACAAACAGAGGGCCCTTACCCCCTGGACGAGACGCTAGGTACTCTCTCATCCCTCCCACGGGGCAGATTCAGGTATCCTCAGTGGGGCAGAGTCTAACCACGCACCCCTCCCCCTCTGGTTGGTCTTTGACCTTTGGAAATGCAATATGAGCACACCTCCCCACCACACCACATCTTGGATTTGAAGGGCCCTACGTGACCTGTCAGCCCTGGAATCAGGGACGAGCTCTCTGATCCTGAAAGCTCTGAATAGTGCAGTGCAGAAGGCTGCTGCGAACAGAACTATCTTGCTGTTGGAATGACAGACACGATACAATGCCCGTATTATACTGATCAGCAACTGGGGGATAATGGGGGCCTTGGTGTCTTGTACTTGAGGAGTGTTTCTGGTCTAGTTCTCTCTCAAACGGCTCATAAAAAACCATTATTGGGAGAGGGATGACCTGCTAAATGGCTTGTGAAGGCAATGGCTGATATTTTACCAGAAATTGTCCCCGGCGCCAAACCTCTGTGTCTGAGCTACATTGAAAACTGCAGTATATACCTCTTGGGGATGGGGAATCCTAGTTCCCAACCTTTTTGTGACCTGAATTCCTGGAACTCGCTGAAAACCTTTTCGTACGCCTGCCTGGTTCTGGGTGCGAGAGACCCCTGCACTGCCTGATATAGTTCTAGAATCCAATACTCCACATGTTCCTCGGGAATGGGTCGGGATCTTCCCTGGCCTCTGGGGCCAGCTGGCGAAAATGATCTGTCTGAAATTGAGAAAGGGCATCGTCTATGATGTTGTTAATCCCGGGCATGTGTCTAGCTATGAACAAAATGTTTTCCCGCAGGCATTTGAGTACGAAGGCCTGGACCAGCCTCATGACCCTTTCCGATTTTGATGACAGCTTGTTGATAAAATGCACCACTGCCGTGTTATCACACCAGAACAAGACCCTCCTGTTGGCAAACTCTGTCTCCCACAGGGCCACTGCCACCACTTTGGGGAAGAATTCCAGGAAAGTCAAGTCACGGGTTATCCCCTGCTCTTTCCAGGCCTCCGGCCATGGGGCCGTGTACCATTTACATCTGAAGTAAACTCCAAACCCATGGCCTCCCTCTGCGTCGGAGTGAATCTGGAGCTTGACCTCCAATAAGAGTCGTTGCCACCAGAAGCTAACTCCATTATAGCCCTCGAGGAAGGCCTCCCAGGTCACCAAATCCTCCCGCATCTCCTTCGTCACCCTGATGTGGTGATGCGGGGGACAGTCGCTACCAATGCGGGCATACAAGTGGGACATGAACACCCTCTCCAGTGCGATGACCCAGCAGGCGAAGTTTAGACTACCCATAAGGGACTGAAGCTGCCTAACTGTTACCTTGGGGGCACCCATGATGCTATAATCAATTTTCTGAGCCCCTGAATCTGGTCCTCAGACAATCTTGACAGGGAAAGTACAGTATCCAGCTCTATGCCCAACTAGGTCAACCTGGTTTTAGGGCCCTCGGTCTTTTCGGGCACCAATGGCACTCCCAGATCTGCAGTGACCTCCTGAATTGCGCACATCGCCAGTGTGCATTCCATGGACCCTACCCTTCCTGCGAAGAGGAAATCATCCAAATAATGCATAATCTGATTCTGCCCCAAGCGGCGGTGCATGATCCATTCAAGCACTGTGCTAAACTTCTTGAAGGCCACGCATGAGATGGAACATCCTATGGGCATTGCCTCGTCGAAGTAGAACTTCCCCTGGAACTGCATGCCCAGCAGCTCAAAGTCCTCAGGGTGCACCGGCAGGAGACGGAACACGGACTTAATGTTGCACTTCGCGAAGAGGGCCCCGTTTCCGCAGGAGCACACCATTTTGACTGCAGTGTCAAATGATGCATACCTCACTGGTTCCAGGGGGTCGCATCATTCACCAACTCCCCTAGGGTGGGACAAGTGGTGAATCATGCGGAACTCTCCTGGGGTCTTCTTTGGCACTATGCCCAGGGTAGATATCCTCAGTGTGGGCATGGGCAATGCATCGAAGGGGCCTTGTATCCTCCCTTCCCTGACTTCCTTATTGATCTTTTGCTGAACCAACTGTTCTCTTCCCGTGACTGATTTAAAATTTCTGGTACTCAGGTGATAGTGGGGGCCCTCTGTTGGAATCCTAAAACCCTGCCTGAATTCTTCCACTACATATTTGGCGACCACCTTATCAGAGTACCTGTAGGTTTCTGTCAGCAAGGCATCATGCTGTACTGAGGTTGGTGCTCTTTCCCATTGCCTGGGTGGAGCTTCCTAGGCTGGCTGGGCTCTGCTTAGCGCCCACCCTTCCCCTATTCCTAGCCCCATACTGTCTGAATCTGTTGCATCCTGAGGCAGTGTGGTTGCCTGCACACTGGGTGTACACATGCTTGAACTTATATTGGGCCCGAAAACATCTACCCCCATCATTATAGTACCAGCACATCAGCCCCTCTGGGGACTGCCTTGCTCTCCCGCTCTGTTCCCTATCTCCTTTCTGGGTGCTCCCTGCATGGGAGAGGACATGCTTACTGTTGGATCATGGGGCATATCTGGAACAGCTTATACACTCCAACCAGATATCATGGGCGTGTATATCCCACCACAGCAGCGGGTTGTTGACTGCCTTGCACCAAAATGATTCATCATAATGCAGCCAAGCGCCAGGTCGTCCCGTGTCAAAGGCTTGGCGCACTATGTCTGAGTATTTGATCATCTCTAACCCCCGCTCCGGGAATTTAAGCAACATCACCCCCATGTAAGTTGTGTAGGTCACTGTCCAATTGGACCAGGTGCGCTCTGCCTTTGGCCTCTTAAACCTCTCTTTGTCCTTCCTCTCCTCCTTGTCATTGGGGTCAGGGATGGGGTCACTGAAGAGGAGGGAAAATATATCTATACATTCGCCAACCCAAATCTTCTCCTTCATGGCCTGTAGCAAGTGCTCCCCTAACGGGGCTGACACATCTGCGTGGCCCACGGACAGAAGCCAGGGAGAGCAAGGCAGTCCCCAGAGGGGAGAGCACATGCACAAATGCCACCCGCCCACCTGCTGCCACTTTCAAATGAGACACATCCACTCATGTCCACTGCATGGGCATCTTGTTTGATGGCTAACACAATGGGCAGCTATTAACTGACCAAGTTCTTTTTTCCCTGCCTCCAGATGGAAGGTTATCTTCCCACCCTTAATAATATGATTCACATTGGAATTTCCAAGAATGTTTACAGGAAATTCAGTCCTGATACAGTCATCTAGCAGAAGTTGGTACCTGTTACACTGGTGTTAGATTTAAGTAGGTCAGTCTCCAGTCCTCAGTCACATCACATCAGTGGAAAGAACAGTAAAAGGAAATCAGCTTTTAGGACTGGCTTGTCAGTGAGTTTGTTACATAACCGTTTTCCAAATGTACTCAGTGTTCTCGAGGGGTGGAGGCGGAATGCATGTAACTGAGGAATCACTATGGTTGGATTAAAAAACCCTTATACCCATATGTGGAGTTTATTTGCAGATTCCACAATGGAGCTAGCAGCTTTCAAAACTATTCCTCTCCCCCTTCTACTATTGATAATTCTTTAATCAACTTGGAAGCTTTTAAGGCAGGCCACAATATGTAAATTTGTTTATGGATGTCATCTACCCACTGGACAAGCACCTCTCTGTGAATTGGACAAGTCACCTCTGGTGTCCTGTGTACCCCCAACCACCTGCACCAGCGGTCACACAGACATCCCCCTCATCCACCCAGTCACCTACATGGGAGGGGGGTGTCTCTCATGAAAAGGACCAATATGAGGGCAAAGGAGGGGCTTGCTACGTAAGGAAAATATATGAGCCACGGCTTGACCTCAAACCATGGGGGTTGACGAGGGCAGCATCACTATGTAGGATATCAGCTGTCCCTAGCAGATGTCAGAATTTGTATTTATTTGTATTTTTGCCCTTTTTGCTGGGGTTCTATTTTGCTGTCACTGAGCCTGCATGGGACTCTGCATATCACTGGACCAGAAGTGGGTTAACAAAAGAGGGTTTTTTTTATCTTCACACTGAATTTTTCTGTAAAATAAAGAGTTGTTGCCTTTTCACCCAACATTTGTGTCTGTGCCTTTTTCCACGATGTGGGAATACATGAAAATTTTCAAAGTTGGTGATAAGAAAGAACTGATGATATAATTTTGTTTTTAAAAACGGAACTAATTTAACATTTTTAACCATTGTTTAATTAACCCAAATTTTATAGGGAAAGCCCCTCTAAGAAGTTCTTACAAGACTTTAGTAAAATGACTCTGAAATTCTCATTTCCAGTTTTTTCTAATGTGGTAGATAATTGATTCTTACATTTCTGCTTTCTCCTTTGTAAACCATCATGAAGGCAGTTTCTGTTTTATTGTTAATGATTCTTTATTATATTTAAGACACTTTGATTTACAATTTGCAATTATACTTTGCAATTAGATGAGGTGATTAGAATATCTTTTATTTTACTGGCATTTCCTTAAGGGAAAATACACGATCTCCTTCAACTTCAAATGAATCATGATAAGAACTACTCTGTGTCTTTAATATTCTTTCTTTTAAGGGTGATAGACAGCATCTGTAGACAATATGTGAGGAAACACATTTATTTTTTACAAGGCATAGACAATATATAATAGACAATTTTGCCAAATGTTCCAGAATGCTACAAAGTAGGAATGGAACATAGCACCTGTGTATGCTACACAAAATGAAAATGCTCTCTTAAACACTTCTGCAGAAAAACACATGGAAAGTGACAAAGATCTTTAGAAACTTCACAAGGTGATCCTCATCACATTTTCTTCTAGTGCTTTTAGGAGCAGGCCTCTTTATTTTCTATGTATTTTATTGCTTCCAGGAACTCTGCCCAGGGTTCTGGAGCCTCTGCCAGGAAAAGCTTCTGCTCTCTGAAATTGCACATGCAGTTACTGAAAATGGATATCTGGAACAATTTGGGTAGTAGCATGCCCAAATGGGTTTTCAGATGCATGAATGAATTCTTATTGGGGAGCATAGCTGCTGTAAATGGTACAGCCCACTCTGGCCACAAACCTTGTCAGGATGCAGTCAAAACAGCACACTGCTAGGCTCTTCCTCCAGTGTGTGTTTATTTACAATGACCACAGGCAGGTACATCACTTACTTTGCTTGAAGGTGAGCTTCTTGCTGGGCTCATATATTCTTGCTAGGCCTTCCACAACTCAGGCTAGCTCTATTAAGCCAGTTCGTGCTGTCCACTTCCATGGTGGTTCTAGCCACCTTTCATGGCTATCCACTTCCATGGTGGTTTCCACCTTTCAGGCAAGCTCTTTGTCTCTGAGTACCTTCCTGAGGTTGAGGTTCACCCTTTTATAGCCCTGTGCATTCTCCTAGCCGAGCAGCATTCTCCCCCTGCTCCAGCTGGGATCACCAAACTGCTCTAATCAATCAATCAATCAATCAATCTATCAATCAATCGGCCACAGATACTACTCCTTAAACCATCTATTATAAAGACCGTACCCTATGGCTACAAGTTATCCTGGCCCACACTTGGGTCTAACCATGCAAGGACTTAGGGTTGTTTCATCACAGTTTTGTAGGTTTGCAAACACAGCTGTAGGAATGGAACAGAAGTTTGTAGGCTTTAGGCTTTCACCAGCAGAGATTAGACATGTTAGAATGTATTAAAGGCAGAAAATCTAAGTGATACAACTTGAAGAAGTTGTAAGACTTGACTTTTCCACCAGGCGTTTGGTGAGGAAGATGGGTGATGGGGTGGGGGAATTGGTTGGGGTGGGTGTTTTTCCTCCTTTATATGTTGCTTTATTGATTGTGCTTTTATGGATTGTATGCTGCCCCGAGCTGCCTGTGGCAGGAGGGGCGAGGTAGGAATTTTTAACATAAATAAAATAATAATAAATAAATAAACTTAAAGTGAATTAACATCACCCCCAGCGTTCGGGGACTATTTGGCCAATATGACCCACAGTTCATTAGGCCAGACAGTGGAGTTTTAAAACTAAGGAAATACTAGTAGGATTAGAAGAAACTAAAAAACAATCTTCAATTAAAAGAGATGCAAAGAAAAATTAACATTTGGAAGTTCCAGGCTAGCTATGAATTTCCACACAACAGTCACAGAGCTACAGTGCTTTCCCTCATTTAAGCTGCAGAGCAGTCAAAATAAACTTCCACAATGGAACAGACACATTTCAGTGTTCAGTGTATTGGGGCAGAAGGGTGGAAAACATAAATATCTGGGGGAGGTAGGTAAGATGTATCACATTTTGTGGATCTTGCTGATTTATTTTATTTTATTTTATTAAAGCAATGAAAGTTTTGGTTTTAAATGGTTATCAGTCTTTAGTTACCCAATTCTTAGGTTAAAAATATGGCGGGTTCATAAAGAGGCTCCTTTTAAAAATGAAACAATGAGGTATTTAGTTATTAAAAACCCTAGGTTAGTTAGTTAATTTATTTATTAAGGCACCAGCTTTCACCATGGCCAATATAATAAAACAATAAGCATTAAAAAGAGATACACTAACAATGATCAGTATAACAAAAATGAATGCAACAATATACAAATAATAAAACACAGTTACATCATAGTCCAGGAAAATATTATTCAGCACAAAAACATTTAGCTTACTATTTAAAATTAACCATGCTCTTGTGGACCTATATTTTGTGTCCCCACTGATTCTCCTAAATCACAACCCCCACACGTATTTTAGAGGCCAGGAGTGCAAAGGATGCTACTGCTCGCATTCCTTCCTCGGTATTTGTGGAAAAACCCTAGGTGGAAGAAGAGATCTGTTCAAGAGACCACACAGTTCCACAATTTTCATTGGGAGTGTGTCACACAATATTAATATAAATTGTAATATTTCAGATGCCAGCTACCATCACAGTTAGATTAATTAGTCCTAAATAAATCATATTGCATATGACTACTGCTTAATGTTCAATGTAAAAAGAATCTGATTTATAGGCATGCATGAATAAAGATTTCTGTAAGGCGCTCTCTGCTTACAATACAAGGATTCAAACACAAATTGATTCCTGCGCTTTTCATGTTGGCTGAGATAATTATATAGATGAAGGTCGGCAAGAAACCCTATACTTGGTGCTAAATGCCTGGCTGGGTAGCTTGATCTTTGCAGAAAATCTTGTATGTTATTACTACCCAGTGGAGGATTGATTCATGTAATATTCTGGAGGACATTCTTTGAAGATGCAAATATGTAAATAGATATTAATTAAACTCACCACTTTTTCACAGAGATATTTAACAAAGTAGTATGAAATATTATTTATGCAAAACGCTCTTGGTCTTACGTTCTCTGTTCTTGCTGTGTGTTAAGATGTAAGACGACACTGTTGTGCTATGGCATGGCATACAACAGAATCCATTTCAATCAATTTGTTAGGAATGAGGGGGGAAATGTGTTTTCAATTTTTTTTAATAATTTGGTTTTATTGGTACCTGCCCTCAGTCTGTGACTCTTGGGACAGGGTGGAATCAAAGTCTAAATTAAAATAAAAGTCTACTGTTTTACAGTAATAAGCAATTAATTTTATTTATTTATATATTTATTTATTTCGTAGATTTTTATAGCGCCCCATCCTGCGAAGCAGCTCGGGGCGGTTAACAACAATAAAAATAGTTTAAAACATTTAAAATACAATATAAAATACATCAATAAAACAGGGCAGTGTGCATAAATAAATATATAAGTGGGGGATTAAAACTCACCCTCCCCCCCCCCTCCCAAAGGCCTGGGCAAACAGCCAGGTCTTACAGTTCCGCCGAAATGTCAAAAGGCTTGGGGCCAGGCGAGCTTCCTCCGGAAGGGAGTTCCACAGCCGCGGCCCTACCACCGAGAATGCCCGCTCCATCGTGGCCCCCCGCTTAACACGGGGGACCTCCAGGAGGGCACCCCCGGCAGACCGCAGGAGTCGTTCCGGGGCGCGAAGGGCGAGGCGGTCCCTAAGGTAAGAGGGGCCAAGGCCGTATAGGGCTTTATAGATCATTACTAGGACCTTGAACCTGGCCCGGCACACTATCGGCAGCCATTTTGTATGTGTGTTTCATTTTAAAGTTCCTGTGTTAACAGAAATCTCTCCTGTACCTAATACATGTTTGGACCCAGTCCTCCTCTCACTGAAATCAATAGACATTGATTGACATCTCAGACACAGAAGTTGGATTAAAACCCTTTTCTTAACCAATAACAACATTTCCTAAAAATCTCCTCAGTATTCTTTTATCAGATATTGTTATATAGAGAGTGTGGTTGTTGTGTTGACCCTAAGTATCAGAGAGATAAGAGACAAAATGGTCAAGATGATACTATTTTTTGAACCACTTGCCCACACTTAATAGGAGAAGGGGGAATGTTAGTAAGGGAAATAGCATGGGACAAGCAGAACAAGACATGACAAGTCAGACACACAGAGCAACCACTTAGAAAATGAGAGCAAGGCAGGGGGCTGATGGTTCTAGGACAAGCTCAGATGCCTAGCACTGGCGCTGCAGAGTTATAAACCTTTGTCCCCAAAAGACAGCTGGGTGGTGGTTGCCTCTGTCTCCATGACAACCAGCCACTGTGACCAGCCTTCTCCTAATGTGTATGTGAGACCTAACAGAAGCTTCAGTCACCAATGCCATGAGCAGGGCTGTAACCAATGGCAAGCTGGGTGAAGAGAAAAGCACAGACTGGTGGGAGACGTGTCATCTTCATGGGTAGATGCTGAGTGGATCACAAATTTCAGGATGCCCCATGGTCTTGTCCTGCAGATAACCAAGATTCTCAGACCATGACGGTGATATGGGGTATTTTCAGACGTGACGAGATCACAGTGAACCACAGTGAATACCCACCTGTGGTCACTGTGCCCTGCACGTCTGTTCGGCGGCCGCCAGATGTTCGCCACACATGTGGGTACATGGGGTCAATTTCAACCATGCTTCCCGGGCTCCCGGCGGGAAAATCCGCAGAAGCGTGGTGAAAGTGGTGAAAGACGGGCATCAATAAAAAGTAACATCTGGTTGGCTATCACAACCCAGAATCCCCGGCAGGATTCTGGGCCATGGTGAACTTGGCCAGACGCTGCAGCAGCATTGGCCTTGCCGCCCGCCCATCTCCCCAGAGGGTGGGCGGTGAGGGAGCGTGGAGGGGGCGGGGCCGTGCAGCCACAAGTTGCGCCACACGGCCCCGCCCCCTCCCTGATTCCCCGCCGGGAACCCCGGCACGTCTGTTTGCTGTGCCTGGGTGATCCTGGCGGCGAATCTCTGGGTTGTTTTCAGGACAGGGTGAAGCCACCCCATCACATCTGAAAACGCCCATGGTCACCCATCCCCATGGAGAAGTGCGTTGCCATCACCATCTGGAAGCTCACCACTCTGACTCCAGTTACTGTTACCCAGCAATTAGCCTTCATGGTGGGCACCATACTAGTGGAGGTTTGCATAGTAATTGTGGAAGTGCTGTTGGACTAGGTGGTGCAGTTGGCTGACCCCTGGAGGTAATGGAGGGCTTTCAGTGGGAGGGGTTCCCAAACTGCATAGGGGCGATTGATGGGAGCTATAGCATCATCATCTGCCAACCCAACAGTAATTATGACTACCTGAACTGGCAGCGGTTCTTCTCCATGGTTTTCCAAGCCGTAGCAAGCCAGCATGCCTGGTTTGTGGTTGTTCTGGCCAGGTAGTCTGGGAAGAACCACAGCACCCGCATCTTCTCACAGTACCCTTTCTTTGGCCGCATGTACACTGAAGACTTTGGACCCTCCACTGAAACATGCTTTGAGAGGGTGCTTATGAGGCCTGTTGTTCTTGGAGACCCTGCCTGCCTGGCCCCTGAAGCCCTGCGTCATGAAGGCATACAGGTACATTAACCCACAGCTCAGCACCACCTGCTCTGTTGTGGAGAGAGATTTTGAGCTATTCAAACAGCACTGGAGATAAATTGTGGCCAGAACTGATTTCCAGCTACAGACTGCTCCACTTCTAACTACTGCGACCTGTGTTCTCCATAACATCTGCAACACCAGCAGGGCTGCACTGGTGAACCCCCCAACAGTGAGCTTTGGTGAGCTAGTGCCCCTCTTCTGTGACCAGCTGAACTGAGTGGAGCAGCGCATAGCCAGAGATATCTGGGATGCCTTGTGGCAGCACATCAATCGCAATCCAAGTCCCAACACTATTAATCAGTGACAGTTTAATGAACATTAGTGAACATTTTCAAATGATCTTTTTAATATATCAATAAAGTCTTTAAAAGTATTACCTGTGTGCTACTGTGTATTCCTCTGGCCCATGCAGTCCCCCGCACCAGCTCTGGGATGGCATACTTTCTCTCCTTGTGCTCCTCCCATCCATGCTATTGTCTCCCAGTGGCCTTTCCCTGTGCATTACCTACTGGCATTCACATGCTAGCTGTATGAACCTTTGTGTTTCCTACTGGTAGAGTGCAGAGGCACAGGCGTGTAGCCAGCAACTCTGCAACTGGCCAGCACCCAACCTTTGACTGTGACTTTTGCACCCAGGCTTTGCCCCAATGGACTACTATGACCTCACATGCAAGTGCATGGGCCACCCTCTTCCCTTCCCTACCACCCCCAGAGGGGCGTATCACTATGCCTACCACCATTCCCCAAGGCCCCCCTTCCAAACTTCCCTCCTTTCCCAGAAGAAGCATGAAAACCATGGATTATGAAAAATTAAAGAACTTTATTAAAATAAAATTAGAACTATTTCTTTTTCTGCCACCTCCTTTGGGGGGGCAGCTTAGTAGGGATGGGCGAACAGAATGGAGTTCAGAAATTCGGTTCGGTTCAGTTTAAAATTCGAGTTTGGAAATTCGGTTCGGTTCGATTTGGTTTAAAATTCGAGTTCGGTTCGGAAGTTGGGTTCGGTCGACTGAACAGACCAAGTTCAATCGAATTCCAAACTTCCAAACCAAGTTCGGCCATTCAAAATCAGGGTTTTTGTGTGTTTGTTGCCACTAGGGATGGGCGAACAGAACGGAGTTCGGAAATTCGGTTCAGTTCGGTTCGGTTTGAAATTCGAGTTCGGAAATTTGGTTTGGTTCGGTCGACTGAACAGATTGAGTTCAGCCGAATTCGGAACTTCTGAACCACGTTCGTCCATCCCTACAGCTTAGTGCACTTTCTTAGGTGGTAGGACTGGTGGGGGTTACATTGTACCGATCCTTCTCCCACAGATCTGGTTTTCAAGGAGTGTGCATGGGACAGGAGGTGTGTGGGAGTGATTGGCAGGGGGGAAGTATGCTGGTGTGAGTGCAGTGGGGTGAGAGTTTGGGTGCTTTCCCTGGGGATGGAGTACAGGGGGAACCAGGATGGATGGTTGGGTTCCATCAGCATGAATGGCTGATGCTGATGGGGGTTAGGAAATGGCAACTGACCCTGAGTGATGGTGTTCATATGCATGAGCAGGGAGCTCTGGAGCTGAATGGATGAGGACAGACTGCTTTGCATCTGTCCCCACATCTCACTCATCTCCTTACTCACTTTCTTGACCATACTGTCCAATCACTCAAATTGCTGCCAGAGGTGGGCCCAGTGCCTGTCCTCCCGCTGGTGGTCCAGGCAGGCCTCGGCAGGAACAGCCTTGCGTTATGCAGTGTTCTGCCACACCAGCTGCCTATGCTCCCTGGCCATGCCATTAATGGTGTTGCAGATCTCATTCACCTACCATGTGGTCTCCCTAAGCAGCTGCCTTGCCAAATTCTCCCTGCTTCAACAGTTGCAGTCCCACAGGTCATGGTTCCACTGGGCGCTTGTGGCAGGGGGTTCTGTCCACACCCATTGCACTATCAGACCTGTAGCAAGGTAATAAGGAAAGCCATTACTTCAGACTACCTCACCCACCTTCCCAACCAAGTGTTTCAGGCCCCTGCCCACCCAACTTTCTGATCTCTGCCCACCCAAAGGGAAATGAGAAAGAGTACTTGGTCTATGCAGCTGCTGAGGCAGTTGCTACAGTGGGATCCTGATTCCCAGTGCCATGCAGTTCTCCCATTATCACTGTAGAGGAATGAGGAATACACTGAAATCAGCCACTACCATTTGTGCCATCTCCTCCCCCAGCCACCATTTGGGCTTCTCCTGGTTACCATTTTGGCTCCCCCCACCCTTCAACAGCCTGCCATCACACCATGGTGCCTTTCCCTCTGGCAGTCTATGGGCCCACAAAGGTGCCTTCCCACCCACTTCCCGCTCCTGCCAGTCCCATCCAGTGGAGCTGTTTTCCAGCAATTTTCCTAATGCTCCTCTGCTTTCTCCTGGCCACTTGGCAACATGGTAAACAATTAAAAAAAAATTAGATAATAAATGCAAGCCTTTATCATGCTGTTGTGTACACGCAAACACCCTGTCCCACAGGGGTCATTAACTTGCTGTTCTCCTCTGCCTCCACCACCTCCTCTACAAAGATGGCATCTGGGTTCTCCATGCCCTTGACCCAAACCTTGGGTAGCTCATTGAACAAGGGCTCACCCTCAAGCTTGAGCAGATGCACCATGAGAGTCATGGTATCTGACTGGCTCTGGAGCGTGGATGGGCATGGAGGGATGTTTTCCAGCAGTTCCATCTTCCATGGCTGGAGTGGGAGCAGGCAGCGGAGGAGCGAAATCCACCCACTTCTGACCCCTCATGAAGGTGCAGCCATACAGGTGGGATGCAACAATGACTCCATCCTCACAGAGAAACTGGTCAAGGAGCTAATAATAGGGTGCTGTTTGCCTCCAGTGGCTGGAGTGAAGTTGGTGTCCTGGATCCCATTGTATCTGTGACTCAAGTCCTTGGCCCACTGCCGGTACTGGTTCATGTCCTGGGTGTAGCCCTGCTGTGGCATTTGGGCCGAGATCTGTTGGAAAACTGCCTCATTCCTGTAGCACGTCGCCAGGGTGTATTGTACTGAGCTTCTGCTCGCTCCATAGAGCAGTTAAGACCTTGGTCTATTCCTAGGTCCAGGGAATATAGGTTGGTGGGCAGATTAGTAGACAGAGAGTGACTTCAATTGCACGGTGGTGGTAGCAATGCTGGTTTTTCCCTGGCTGTCAGTTTAAGCCATGGCCCCAGCTATAATCCTCTGCAAGTCATTACAGAGAATGCAACAGCTGGGAAAAAGCAAACATTGGGCCCATTGGGCCCGGACCTGGCCTCCCTCATCCATGCCTTCATCACCTCGAGAGTGGACTACTGCAACACGCTCTACGTTGGGCTTCCCTTGTGCCTGGTTCAGAGGCTGAAGCTAGTGCAGAATGCTGCGGCCTGCCTCCTTACGGGGACGGGTCGTCACCTGAGCTCCGGACTCTGCACTGGTTGCCAATAGCGTGCTGAGCTAGGTTCAAGGTTTTGGTGTTGATCTATAAGGCCCTTCACGGTCTGGGCCCCTACCTCAGGGACCGCCTCACCCTCCGCACACCAGAGCGGCTCCTTCGGTCTGCCGGGGGTGCCTTCCCCCGCGTTAAGCGGGGGGCCACAATGGAGAGGGCATTCTCGGTGGCCGGGCTGCGCCTTTGGAACTCCCTTCTGGAGGAAGCTCGCCTGGCCCCAAGCCTGTTGACATTCCAGCGATGTTGTAAAACCTGTCTGTTCGCCCAGACCTTTGGGGAGGGGGGTTAGAGGGTTTTATCTTCCCTACCTTATTTATGGTTTTAGTGAGTTCCAGGGCCCTGTTTAATACTGAATTGTATTTTGTGATATGTTTTAAATTGTTTTTTATATCTTTTATATGTATTTTTTATTGTTGGAAGTCGCCCTGAGTGGTTTTTAGGAGGGGCGGGGTAGAAATTCAGGAAATAATAAATATAAATAATAAATAAATACTGCCAAGCAGGAAGAGCTGGGAGAATGTGTGCTTGAAAATGGCACATTGGGCTTTTAAGGTGGACGTTATATTGTCAGTGAGAGTGAGAGTAGAGAGAGGGGCCAGAAGTGGTCACTCCTCAGTACGCTCTATGGTTTTTGCCCATGACTCTATGATGCTGGTGGACCTGTACACATTGAAGCTGCACGCAACCTAGGGACACGGACACATGGGTGCACATTAGTACACATTCACCCACACAGTGGGCACTGCTGCACGCTCTGGGAACATACTGTGAGTGGGGTCTGTATGTCCAGTGGGTGGTGGCCACGTGTCCAGTGGGGGTGAACACCTACTAAATGGGCAGGTGGATACCCACCTGGTGCAGGCTACCATCTCATATATTAACACCCTTTATCTCTAGCCATCTGCCCAAACCAAAGGATTGGAGAGGATCCTTGATGACCCATCCAGAGAGGGTAATCAGAGAGGGCTACATTCCCAGGGGGTTGGGCACCAGAACTCTTGATTCCAAGGGTCATAACAGTATAATTCTAACCATTTTTGCTATCAAGGCATTGCATCATTACAAGGCACACTATATGTGTTATTAAAGTAATAAAGCCCATTTTTGGAACAAATAGATTAATTACATTAATCTTCTCTATTACATAATGAGCTCCCATTAGAACTGAATGTCATTAAAAGTAAATTGCTGTTGCTTAAATTTATATGGTAAATCTATGCTTCTAAGCTGTCAGTTTTTTTATTTTCCAAGTCATCTAATAAGAAGGATTTGAATGACATCTCATCATGATTTTTAAAGCACATGGAGGGCCATGTTTCTGGCAACACTAGTGAAAGGTGACAGCTTGTAATACAGCCAGTATAGGGATCCATTATAAAGAAATACAATCCAGCGTCATTATCAAAAACACCTTTTAATCTAGGAGGTTAAATACTTTGTTTAAATATTAAACAAGGCGTTTCTGGTTTGGATTGACATTTAAAAATCTGGGCACTTGCTTAGGACGTCTCACCTAAGAATTTCATTATATATTTTATATGTGATATTTTAAATGCTGTTTTAGTGAGATGTCAATCACTAGTAGTTGATTCAAATACCAAAGTAAATAAAATTAAAACAACCATGAAAGTTTTGCAAGAACATTGTGAGATTTGCTACTTTAAAGAGATGTAGGTCTCTCAAAAGGGAAATGACTTTTCAGAATAAAACTATTAGTTCATATATTTTGGAAAACATTAAATGATAAACAAATATGGCAACCATTTACTAACATTAACTTGCTAACTTTATTTCTTCAGGCTAGAGAGTGTTTTATGCATCGGAAAGTTCGGCATGTGTGTGCCAAGCAAGCTTTGAAAGCAAATTCTAGAACACTTTGAAAATAAATTTCAAAGACACTGGTTTAATGAAAACTGGATTCTTCAGGAGCTTTCATCCAGTCTCAGGCAGGTGTGTTGAAAGGTGCCATTTACTTTGCAAATGGGTATCCAGGGGGGCTATTGATAATGTGCCCAACCTGGTAAGACTTTTCCAGCTGCATCCTCTGCAACTGATGCTCCTTCCCATGGTACATGGGAGTAATTTGGAGGGGGGAGGAGGAAGGGGGACTGAGATAGAAGGACATGCTCCATGCAAATTTCCTTGCCCCACAATTCTAGAGATGGGGGCAGAGCTTACACGTTTTGGTATCTCCCAAATTTTAGCCCCAAATTATTTCCATGCCCATGGAAATGTAGACCTGGACAAAATGTCCCCCGACACAGAGGCCTGAATTTAGGCACAGACCAATGTCCTCATATCCAGCCACAGGAGTCCCCCTTCCCACCTCCAGGAGTTAGGAGATGGCTAATTCTAAGGCTGAGTAAACAAACCGGACCTTTTTCAGTGGACTCCTTCCCACCGGGGCCCCTGTTGTCAACTTCAGGGAAGGAAATCTATTTTCCTTTTGAGGCAAGTTCTCCCCATTTTGATAACGTTGTACAGAAGTCACTATTATGGTGTGAAAGCAGCAGTTTACTTAACCACCTCAGAAAAATAAAGGCCTCCAGTCACAGAAGAATCAAAACATTCTTGCCATTTAATCTCAGCAGATTTGGATTTCAGGATCACTTAGCAACTAACAAAACAATGGAAATGTAATGTATTCAGCATACAAAAATATTAAAGTTTAAAGCATTTTCATCTATTCCAATCAGTTAATACTGTTTGGTATAGTATGTTTTATTCACAATTAATATCCTGTTATTTAAATAGTACAAAGAACCCATGTTTTTTTTGGTGAAAGACAAGGCTGTATCAGGCCCCAAACATGCCTGACCAACCGAAAAACATCAAGCAAAGAAATAATCAGTTATGGTGAAAGGAGTCTTTCACCTGCATTCATTTCCAGGATTACAATGATGGTTTTAATACAATAATGGTTTTAAAATAAAAGACTTGGACATAGGAGTGAACTTTTGCCAACTTTTTGTCCAGGAACGCTCTCAGGGGAATCTAGCTGGCCTCTTTTGCTTTCTTTTGGTGGATGTATTATGCTTATTTGCCCACAAAGGAGCATGCTAAATAAGGGACCTCCTGTAGGATTCAGGTTGTTCTACATCCCACAGTTTTGCTTACTTGAGAATAACTTCCTGATGTATTTGTTTAAATATATGCTTAAAGAATGGTTAAAGTCAAGCACTGAAATGTTAAGAAATGCCATAATTAAGGTTGATCTATTAATTTTTCTTTTATGTTTGCACTGTAACTTCCTTGCTCAACATGAGATATGAAGCCTGTAGAAGAGCTGCAAACAGAATTCACCTCTCATACATACCAGCCCAGTAACTACAATAGAATCTCCCTTTATATCTCCCCATGTAAGACGGGGGGCCACAATGGAGAGGGCGTTCTCGGTGGCCGGGCCGCGGTTGTGGAACTCCCTCCCGGAGGAGGCTCGCCTGGCCCCGGGCCTGTTGGCCTTTCGACATATTTGTTAGACTTGGCTGTTTGCCCAGGCCTTCGGAGCGGAGGGTGGGGGTGTGTGTTAATTTTTGTGGGGGGTGTTTTAAATTTGTTTTAATTAAGATGTTGTAGACTTTTTATGTTAAAAAATTGTTTTATATTATGTTGCAAGCCGCCCTGAGATGCCGTAGGCATGGGGGGGTGGCATATAAATATAAGGAAATAAAATAAAATATTCCTATAATCCCCTGTGTAGCAGGGTCAGGCTGGGTGCCTGAGCCTGGCCTTTTAAGGAGGCTTAGCACTACCCCGAGAAGCTAAGGCTCTGAGGCAGTACAGGCTTGCGCCCTAATGAGCCTCAGCTGCGCTAAGTCTCCCAAGCCTGACAATTAAGTGCCTGAGTATGAACAGCTCCCGTACGAGGAGAGGCTAGATAGGTTGGTGCTCTTCATCTTGGAAAAGAGATGACTGAGAGGGGATATGATAGAAGTTTATAAAATCATGAGTGGTGTGGAATGAGTAAATAGGGAATGGTTACTTTCCCGCTCAAATAGTACTAGAACTATGGGACACTCCATGAAACTAACCAGCGGCAGAAATAAAACAAATTGTTTTTTAAAAAATGTATTTATGTACTTGTTTATTTATTTAATTTATTTATTTTATTTATTTATTTAATAGATCTATATCCCACCCCTCCTGCCATGCAGCCCGGGGCGGCTTACAACAATAAAATACAATAAAAATGTACTTGTTTATTTATTTTCAAATTGGCTGTGGTGGGTGGGGGGATGGGTGTGCACTCACAGTGGGTGGAAGTGGGAACAGACACACACCCATCTCCACCCACCTCCATACATGGAGCAACTGGCATTGGAGTCCATTGCTCCATGCATGGGTGATGGGTGGAGGTGGGTGGAGTGCGGGAGCATGCACCCCCCCCCCCCACCTACTGCCGGCGCGAACAGGGATGGGCAAACAGAACGGAGTTCAGAAATTCGGTTTGGTTCAGTTTAAAATTTGAGTTCAGAAATTCACTTCAGTTTGGTTCGGTTTGAAATTCGAGTTCGGTTCGGAAGTCCGGTTCGGTCGACCGAACAGACTGAGTTCGGTCGAATTCCAAACTTTTGAACCAAGTTCGGCCATTCAGAACCAGGTTTTTTGGTGTGTGTTGCCACTAGGGATGGGTGAACAGAACGGAGTTCAGAAATTTGGTTCGGTTCGGAAGTTCAGTTCGGTCAACTGAACAGACCGAATTCGGTCCGAACTCCGAACTTCCGGACCGCATTCGCCCATCCCTACCTATGGATGCCCCCCACCGCAACTCCATGAGAATTCATCCCAGGTTAGGACAATTTCTGGGAAATAAATCCTGGTGCCTGAACTCATGAGAATTCTCATGGGAAAAAAATGGCTGCTCGTTCATCCCTACACCTATCCCTTCATGTCTTGCATGCAAAGCATTCTGGGATGAATTCCATAGAGTTCTTAGCAGGAGAGACACTTCAGGTTCCCATTACAAGGTACTTTAGTTTAGAAAGCAAAGGGGAATATCTTCTTCTTTTTTTTTCCAGAGCACAAACTTCACCTCTTACTCCTGAATACCATCACTTGACTTGTGAAAGATAACAAAGTAGAAGCAAGTTAAAACATATTAAACCAATTTAGCTGTATGTATGAACATGACCCCACTCAGACACATCAGACCTAGGCTCAACAGAATCCTGCTGCATGAGGCTCATGCCAAAATTTAGGGTGTTTTTGGACAAGCACCTCCCCACCCATCACACACCCATTATGCATGTTACAGGGCTGCATAGGGTGCCAATGCACTTCTGCAACCTGCATAATGGATGGGTGATGGGTGGGGAGATGCTTGTCTAAAAACACCCTTAGGCCTAATGAAGGCATGAGCCAGGATTGGGCCCACATTTCTTGCCTGATCAGGGTTCTACTCTGGCCTTGCATTCAGCATACTGTACTGTAGCTTATAATCTGTATGGTCTGGATATAGTATTGGTTGCAGTCTGGAAGGGTTTATGAACTGGGAAAACAAGTAAAAATGCCTCCTAAAAATCACTTTTTGAGCATAAAAAGATGTCCACAAGGAAAGCTAACATCAACTCTGACTGTGGATAAGGTATGATTAGTGGTGGTCAGAAGAGAACATAACTAGAGTTATTAGACAGGATCCCCTTGTGTGTACATTGTGAAAATGACAAGAAGGGATTTTTACAAGCAAAATAGCGTGTTCCAATGGTTTTTCCAGTCAAGTAGACATTTTTACATATATCACAGTCTGTTCTAGTTAACAGATCTGGAAAGCAGGGAATGTTGACAAAGGAGTCTTAGACCCTTTTCAAATGGGTAACGGTTGTGGGGGGGAGGGTGTATGCTGCAATGGGTGTGCGGTGTGTGGGCAGCCGTCACACAGACACGCACTCATCTACACCAATCTCCATGCATGGAGACATCCCCATTTTTGCCGATGGATCAGTGCGTGGGTGATGGATGGAGATGGGTGGAGATAGGTAGAGCGTGGGATTTCACATGCACACCCACCCACTCACCCGCAGTGGTGGTCACATGGGACTCCCACACACAGGCACCCCCGCATGTGTTGCCTGAGGGTGTCTCATGTGAAAAGGGCCATAGATGCAGCCTTAACAGATCATTTCTTTTCTCCTAGACATTTTGTGAATTCTAGCAACATTAACTCACTTTACATGTAGGGGTGGTGGCTGTTAGTATTATTAACTATATACGCAAGAGAAAATGGTAGAAGTCTGCCACTTTTTTAGTGTCATCTTACACAATGGTCCTCAAATATCAAATGGCAGAGAATGTGAAAGAAGTTTTAAACATGGTAACAACTTAATATGCAAAAAAATTACACAAAGTTTTATGTTTTTAGTTAAGTGAAGTAATAAATTAAATGAATCATGAAAAATTAAAATTGTTACAGAGCCTCCCATGTAATTTGATCAGTGGTTAATTTAATTTTTTGCTTTTATTTAATCAAAACCACAGGAATCAACTCATTTGGATTGTAAATTACACAACTTATGCCCTTTATTTCATATTCTGTTGATCATTTCTGGCAGGTGTGATTAGATAATTCAATCACTGGCCATGTGAAATTGCCATTTAATCAATAGGAAGGTCAAAACTCTAAAAGTGATACTAAGCAAGTGTTTAAGATAGATCTGAGACAATTAAGTACAATTAACATTTGGATATTTTTTAGATACTGCCACAATTATTTATCATGAACTGGCTTGTGACTTTGTGTACAATAGCCATGTACTTATTGGATACTCAAAACTAATGTTCTACTTACTGATTGCCTCACAAGGTTATTTGATTCTCTGGCCTTTAGATCACTGGGTAAAATGTATTTTGACTCATAATGTATACGTTTATTTTAGTTGAGTTTTTGTTTTGTTTTATTAGGCATTACTAGCTCTCGTCATAGCCAAGTGCTATATTGCGGTGCTGTGTATATGTACTTGGCTAAAGAGCACATGCCACAGATGAAACTCAATTCTACTTCTCCACTGCTGTCTTCTCCTCCATCCAGTTTTGCATCATCTATTGTCTTTCTGACATCTCTGCTTAGATGTCTCATCATCAACTCAAGTGTAATATGTCCAAAACTGAACTCCCCACCTTCCTCTTACCTCTCACTTTCCATTGATGGTGTCACCATCCAACTTGTCCCACAGTCCCATAGTCTGGGAGGGATCACACAGGCACTCCCCCCCACACACGTGTGCGGGGGGAGGGTGCCCGTATGAACGCCATGGCAGGTGTGGGGGGAAGGGTGGGTGGCGCCTGTGATGGGTGTGTGTGTGTGCACACTCCTGTGCTCCACCCATCACCCACACACAGAGAAATGGACTCCAATGCTAGTTGCTCCATGCATGCAGATGGCTGGAGATGGGTGTACACCCATGGGAATGGGCACACACCCACTTTCACCCACCCCGGGTGCACACCTATCCCTCTACACACCACGACCCATTGGAAAAGGACCTTTGACTCCTCCATCCGCTTTGTGCTTCATATTCAGTCTGTTGCTAAGGCCTGTCACTCCTCTGTATAACATCACTAAAATCCAGTCTTTCCTTACTGCTCTCATTGCCAAAATTCCAGTCCATATTTTTGCCATCTCTTGTCCTTCTAAGGAGCGGGTTGAAATCCCAAACTTCCAGGATGGCATTCACTGAAATGCTTCTGGTTCCATGGGCAGGGCCCAGAGGCAGACTCAGCTCCAGAGTCTCAATGCATAGATAAGACAATGGTGCAGGGTGGAGGGATTTAGATTTGTTGGGAACTGGGGAACCTTCCAAGGAAGAGGGAGACTTTAATGGAAGGATGGGTTCCACCTTAACCAAAATGGAACTCAACTGCTGGTGCTAAAAATAAAAATGTGGTAGAGGAGTTTTTAATCTAAGATCTGGGGGAAAGCTGACAGTTGCTGTGGAACACGTGGTTTGGACGGAGGCAACCCAAAGGGATGTCATCATTAGTGATACAGTGCATTGTCCAGTAAAGAGGATAGGAAAGAATCAGAGTGAGAACAGGTGGGCATTAGTATGGAACAGGCAAGCTTAAAAACTTCCAAATTAAATAAAATATACAAGAACACCAGAATAAGAATAAAAAGAATGTTTCAGTGATTATATACAAATACTAAAAGTCTAAAAAGTAAGATGGGAGAATTAGATGTTTGTCACTAAATGAAGATATAGACATAATGGGAATCTGAAAGACCTGGTGGAGTGAGGATAACCAATGAGCCACTGTAATACTGGAGTGCAAAATATATCAAACAACAGACTATGGGTATTTTCAAATGTGACAATGCTACACTTTGTCACACTTTGCCACACTCTACTCCATGCTCCCCCATCCCCCGGAGCCAGATTCACCATCACATATGTTCACTGGCAGCCAGATGTTCACCATGCTTTACTCCATTGCCACTCTGGACCGTGGCAGCGTTAACCACTCATTGTGAGGTCAGAAAACCAAAGAGGAACATCCTGGAGTTAGTAGGGATGGGCAAACGCAGTTCGGATGTTCAGAGTTCGGACTGAACTCAGTCTGTTTGGACGTCCAAACCGAATGTCCAAACCGAACTCTCGAATGACCGAACAGTTCGGTCGTGTTCAGATGAGTTTGGATGAGTTTGGGGGCAGGAAAAACGTCTTTCCAGGGCCAGAAATTAGGTTTCTGTTTCAGTTTCATTTCGATTTCGGTTTCGATAGCGCTATTTTTGACTGTTCGGCCAAGTTCGGCCAACCTGAACTTGGCTGAACTGAACCATTGAACCCGAACTCAGGTTTCGAACTGAACGACCGAACATCCAAACCGCATTCTGTTCACCCATCCCTAGGAGTTAGCACTGCCATGGTCGAGGCAAAGGGTGGTAAGGTGTGCTGTCACGTCAGATAGGGCAGATGTGACCTGTGGCCACAGAGCCCAGCTTGGAAAGAGGGTGAGCATGCAGAATGTAGTTTTCAAGCAACAACCCAACAACCCAACTGTGGTGGAAGATTTAAAGGAATCAGCTCACAATGGAATGGTGTTGGGGGTACAGCTGAATTCAGAATATGCAGCAGCAACAGGAGGAGGAGCAGCAACTGACCCCAGCCCAGCAACCGTAATCAGCCATGAGGCCGCAGCAGGAATCAGCACCCATTCTGGTAAGGCAGCAGCCCCGGGGTCAGGGGGCAGCAGAAAAGCTTCCCATAGCTCACAAGTGCTGTCACACCGCGTTGAAGCCTCCACCCGCTGTTATGATATGGCATGGGCCTAACAGAGATGTTAATTTCCTTGCTACAATGTTACTAAAGCAAAAGTGTTTGTTTTGACACAAATATGCCAGAACAGACATTGAATGTTATTGTAACTCATTCTTTGTTGAAATGTAACCAAAAGTACACTGGACTTATAATCATGATATTGTAGCTGAATGAAACTTTTGTGTAAGCCATTGTGTTTTTAGTTAAGAATATGTAGAATGTTAAGAATATGTAGAATGTTATAAGTTAATTAAGACATTAGTTAGCAGATGCATTGATTCACTGATTTAGATAAGACATAGAATGTGCTAAGAGTAAACGGTCAAATGGTCAAAGAGTCCTAAATTACAGGATAGTATGTGAACTGGTGCGAAGGAGGCAATATTCCTGTCTATTAGGTGCCTGAGAGAAAGCAGAGACCTTGTCTTCCCAAGCAATAGGGGCGGGCCCGGTACCGGTACCGGTACACCGGATTTTACCGGTTACCGGTTTTACAAAAACCGGATTCCCGGATTCAATCCGGTATACCGGTACCGGATTTATTGCATTGGTTTCAATGGGGCGCTGTGTCCCCATTGAAACCAATGCAATCAATTAAAATTAATTCCCTCCCCCTCCCAGGCTGCGCGGGTGGAAGGGGGGACACCCCCCACCCACCCTGCCCAGCCTGGCTTTTTGTTGTAAAAGATAGATGCAACAGAGTGAGACCCCGAGGCGAGCCCCCCCCCCCCCCCAGCGGCCGCGGCGTCCCCGCAGCCGCAGGTAAGTATGACCCGATCCCTGGGGGGGGTGGGGGTGTTTAACACCCCCACCCCCCCCGGGGATCACCCCTACAGCGCGCTTGCCGCTTACCTTGGGGAGCTCCGGCGGCGGCGGGCGGCCCGGCGGCTTCAGCGCCGGCTGTGGCTGCCGGCTTCAGGACGTTCTAGGCCTTCCGGTGAAACCCGGAAGTGCACCGGAAGGCCTACAGCGTCCTGACGCCGGCAGCCACAGCCGGCGCTGAAGCCGCCGGGCCGCCCGCCGCCGCCGGAGCTCCCCAAGGTAAGCGGCAAGCGCGCTGTAGGGGTGATCCCTGGGGGGGGTGGGGGTGTTAAACACCCCCACCCCCCCCAGGGATCGGGTCATACTTACCTGCGGCTGCGGGGACGCCGCGGCCGCTGGTGCTGGGGGGGGGGTCCGCCTCGGGGTCTCACTCTGTTGCTGTTCTATCTTTTTTACAACAAAAAGCCAGGCTGGGCAGGGTGGGTGGGGGGTGTCCCCCCTTCCACCCGCGCAGCCTGGACTCGGGGAGGGTTTTTTTTCTTTTAAACAGTTTGGCTGGGGCTTTAATTTTTTTTACATTGCAGCCATTTAAAAATGGCTGCAATGTAAAAAAACCGGAACACTGAAATCCGGTACCGGGCCGGAATACCGGGGCCGAATCCGATAATGCCGGTACGCCCGATACCGGCATTATCGGATACCGGATTGTACCGGTTTCCCGCCCCTACCAAGCAAAACTGGATAGTTTATAACTCACAGGAACATTGGGAAGATCAGAGGTTGATAACAGAATCAAACATTACCAGAGAGAGAAATATGACTTGATCAGACTATAAGGCGCCTCCAAGGGGGTTGTGGGGTGCTCAGGGCCAGGGAGTCAGGCCCTCCCTCCGGAGGGAGGAGGGGTAGGACCCTATCAGTCAGGGCAAACCCCTAAGCCAATGACTAAGCAGAAGGTACCCCAGATCTGAGCAACCAATGGGAGTACTCCACAGACTTAGCACTGACAACCCCGCACTCTGGATAATCATAAGGCAGTCACTGGATAAAAAGGCTAGCTTTAGACAGAAAAGTTGCCTTTCACCGTACTCGATCACTAGCCCTTATCAGGGTGCTGACGAGCTCAGTGATTGGCCCTCTTTGGGACTTCTTCCTAGGAAGTCCTGCAACTTGCTCCACAGCTAGGCTCTCTCTCTCTCAAGGCTTCTTGGGCCCCCTGCCCACCCTCCTTCTGGAACCAGACCGTTGACCTCTGATCACATAAGAATATATGCTTTGTATGTATTTGAAGTAGTCAGAGTAGGCAAGGGATTATATGTTACATGTAAGTGCTTCCTTAATAATTGGTATGTTAAATTGTGTTGCTATCATTGAATAAGTGCCTATTTGATTGAACAAAAGAGTCATTACTAGAAATAGAAAGAGGAGTAATTCCCTATTCTCTCAAACACAGTAGCATTTCCACTTGATCCCGGAAATTGAAAGGGACCTGCTTCACCAAGGTGCAGAAAAGCAGCTGAAACCCTTTTAGAAAGGGACCTGCTTCACCAGGATGCAGGAAAGCAGCTGAACCCCTTTCATTTCTTTTCACCGTGACGGCCTGCACAATGGGTTGCTAGGCAAACCGGAGGACAAACAAGCAATGCGGCGGGCCCAGTACAACCCCTGTGGCCGTCCGCCACAAGGCCAGCAGACGTAGCCCTGCCACGATGTGGTGCAAGGTTGGCAGGGCTGCATAGAATGTAGGGGGAGAAGCCAGGACCCCGCTCTCAGGGCTTGCACCTGGCTTGATGGGATAAAAACACTGGTGGGGCAGTAGATTCCGACCGGTAATCATTAGAGAGGCTGGCCCCTATGATGTGTGCTTGCTCTGCCTTGTTCCCACATTTAGACTGTTGACCCCGCCTTGTGCCCCCTTGTTGTGTGTTACCCGCCTACTTCCTTCTTGTATAGCATTGTCTGTGAGTGAGTGAGTGTGTGTGTTGTGTCTGCCTACCTGAGCCCCTCCACTCCCTTGTTCTCGCTCCTTACCCCCCGTACCTCTTCCCCATTTCCTGGACGCTCACCCTATCCTCTCTCCCACTCCCCGCTCTCCTTTCCTTTACCTTGACACCCCCTGGATCCCTGGACCCATCTTGCCCACTGACCAGATCACTGTACCCTGGACCCGTGTGAATCAGGGAGTAAAGTTATTGTTATTTGTTGGTGTCTCCCATGGAACCTTGTACATAGCCCTGCTCTCCTTCCCTGTGATGAGCCGGGTTGCCCTCAGTTCTTGAGGGAAAGTCCAAACACGACCCTGAGGGAACTACCATGAACTCCTTGACCAATTACTATGTATGTGGGGCTCCATAGTGGTCCCGCGCATAGTGGGCACTGCTGCCACAGAGGGCTGCAGCCAAGAGGATAACCCACTGACAATACCACTGGAGCCTGCACCCATTTGTTATGCTGTTTGCCCCCCCTCCTCCCCCAAGGAAGAAGCTGGACCATCAGGCACCACCAGCTCCCAGGTGAAGCAGGTATCTGGGAACCTGAGAGGGGTAGGACACAGAGGGCAGCTGACATGGGGTCCGAGTCGAACAGTAAGCCACACCAAGGGGGAAGAAGGGGGGAGCATGGCAATAGGGCACTGGATGGAGATGGGGTCGCTGATAGATAATGCCATGAGAAAGCTAATACAGCCCTGCAATGTCCCACATCAACAGGTGTCCAGGAGGAGGATGACGGGACCACCCAAGAGGCCAGGGAAGCATCTTCTGAGGCCTGAAAAGGTAGACAGAGGAGGGGCAACAGGGAACAGAATGGGAAAGTTGAGATTGGGCTAGCTGGGGGAAGGTGGCTGCACATGCTGCCCCACAACCCTAATGCCTGCATTTCCTCCCACACAGGAGATCAACAGCCCGAGGGAGATGTTCCTCAGACCAGAGACATCCTCCCTCCTGATGCAGGAAGGTGATGGGAATGCATTGGGAAGGAGGCTGTGGGGAGGTGGGAATGGATGTGGGGCCGGCTGGGTGGGGGATGGAGCCCCCACCCCACACACCATATGGCACAGTACCCAAGAAGGCTGGAGCAGCATGCACTATACACAGGCAACTAATGTCAGGAAGGCACGGGGCCTATGGCCAGGCAGACACTCAGGGAAGGGGACAACAGCACAGTGCACAGTGAACAGTGCACAGTGCAATGGGAATGCAGGCCCAAACAGATAGGATGAAGTACTATCCCCTGTCTCCCCCCAGAGCCCAAGAATGTCACAATACTGTGAGGATGCCCTGCCTGACAGAAACCCATGTCTCTTACCCCACTAGGGATGGGCAAACAGAACGCGGTTTGGCTGTTCGGATGTTCGGTCGTTCAGTTCGAAACCTGAGTTCAGGTTCGATGGTTCGGTTCAGCCGAGTTCGATTTGGCTGAACTTGGCCGAACATGCAAAAATAACTAAATTGAAACCAAAACCAAAATCGAATCAAAATTGAAACCTAATTTTTGGCCCTGGAAAGACGTATTTCCTGTCTCCAAACTCATCCAAACTCATCCGAACACGACCGAACTGTTAGGTTGTTCGAGAGTTCAGTTCGGACGTTCAGTTTGGATGTCCGAACAGACCTAGTTTGGTCCGAACTCTGAACATCTGAACCACGTTCACCCATCCCTATACCCCACAGATCAGCAGCTGCTAGAGGAAGAGAGCCCAGAAGGACTGGTACTGGGTGCCCAGCGAATGCAGGAGCACTGTGCCATGTGCACCTGTGCTGGGAGGACCTTGCAAAGGACCTGCTACAGATGGGGACACACCAGGGAGATGAGATCAGGGATGCCATCTGGCAAACAGAGGTGTCACATGATCGGTCCATGCTGCAGGTCCACCCACCAGCACAACCTGCTAGCAGAGATAAGATAGGACCATGTCCTGGAGAGGCGGGACTGGAACCAGCACCTACTGCGAGTGGGGAAGCTCCAGAAAGCAGTGGAGAGGGATGGCCAGCTCAATCATGACATCATGCGCGAGTCCCTCAACATTGGACGGACCCTCCTGATCCATGCTGGCGCTGTGAGCTCCTCCATCAGTGTTGCAGGGCTATCAGGTTCCGGTTTCGGACCGCTCCATGTGGCACCTTAAGTTGCCCCACTTGATCCCATCTCTCTGGTACCACCGCAGCAGGCCCAGAGCATATGGATCCGCCTCCCTGTGTCAGTCATGGTGCAGCAGCCCGCCCCTGCTTCACCCTCCAACAGCCAGCTGAGCAACCACAGATGGGCCCTGCCACCCACACCTAACCCTTCTGGGATCCAGCAGGAGGGAGGATCCCAACAACAGGGGCCTGAGGCATGGGACTCCTCCCCCATGCCACCACCACCACCCCAGAAGAGGGTGCAGCCAAAGAAAGCTGATGGGGGCCGAGGCAGGGGCCAGGGCAAGTGAACATATGTACAAAACCAAATAAACATATTGTAAATAGATGTTTGGCATCCTTGTCATCATTCCCTGATACTGCATGAAGATAGGGTGATACCAGCAGGGCAGTCACTGGTTACAAAGCCATGCAAGGCAACCACCCCAGTCCCCTAATGGTCACACCCAAGTGCGATGCCAAACTGTGTTCCGGGGAGCTGTCCCATGGTGTTCTGTAAAGATCATGAATGGGCCAGCACAGGTACAGCCATGCTACCAGCCAGACACTCCATTGCTGCCAGTGACCTACAGAACAACTGACCCATACCTCCAATGTGTCCCAATCGATTTGTCATGCGCTCCCTGAGAGGGACCACATACTATGCCCTTCCCACCCCACAGTGTTCTGGGGTGGCACTGGGACAGTCCCATGCGCACCACACTACTGTACCCATGGTGTACAGTACATGGTGTACATGGTGGAGAAGCGGCCAGCAACCAACTGCCCATACCCCTCAATGTGCCTCTAAGGAGGACCCCAATGTTCTCATGCCATACCTATGAAACCTTCCCACCCAGCCCCATTATGCCCTATTGGGGGTTGCAGGGTCCCAAAAGTAGCTCCAGGATCAGCATAGATGGAGGCAGAGACAGTGCTTTTTTAAAGATGTAGTTATTTATTGGTGCATATCCACATTAATGTAAGGAAATGCAAAGTGACCTGGGGAACACCCACCCACTATACAGGGTTTATGGGCCATAAGGAATCTGTAAGGGTTGGGATACACCCATTGGACAGTCCTGCAGCTACACCTGCACATTGTCCCTTCATGCCACATGCCTGTATAATGCTGGCCTGATTCTTTTGGCATACTGGTACTCCCAGGCCATCCAACCTATAAGGGGCATGAGTCCTGGGGGTTGAACGGACATGGGGTAATCCAAGGCAGCACCATCAGTCTCACAAATTTATTTTTATTTATTTTATTTAAAATGTATACCCCGCCCCTCCTGTCCAAAGGCAGCTCAGGGCGGCGAACAACACACACACACACACACAAATTTAACAATAAAACATTTAAAAACAAATCAACAAATTTTAAAACAAATAATAAAACTCCCCTCCCTCCCAACCCCCACCCCCACCGCCCCCTCACCAAAAGCCTGGTGGAATAGCCAGGTCTTACACAAACGTCGAAACAACAGGAGGGTGGGGGCCAACCAAGGGGTGGGGGCCAACCAACAGGAGGTTGGGGGCCAAATGTTGTGGAGCACACAAGGTGCTCCAGTCCTCAAGGCAACAGTCTCCACCTTGAAGTCCAGGTGACCCACAAGGGATCTCCAGCACTGCTTGAGGGCCCAGAAGACCTGTTCGACCACCATTCGGTCAGTGCTGAGTTGGGTGTTGTAGTCAATCTGGGCTGGGGTGCGGAGCGCTGGATACATCTTCATTAGCCAGCAGAGAAGGGGTAGGCAAGATCCCCAATGATGACCAGTGGCATCACAACCCCTTCAATGCGGGTCATGGTGGGATCACCAATGTCCCCCCTGTACATGCGAGCAAACATTGGGGATATGGCAAGGATCTGGGCATTATGGCTGCCATTGGAGTGGCCGGTGAACACATCAGTGAAGTAGCCTCTGTCATCCACCACCACCTGGAGTTGCAGGGAATGGTAGTCATGGTGGCTGATGTACTCCACAGCCCCATCATGTGGGGGCCGAAGGATGGCTATGTGCGTGTCGCTGATGGCCCCGATATAGTTAGGGAAGACCGCTGCCTGGAAGCCCACCATTACCCGGTCTTGATCAACGAGCTGGATCACTCAATTGAGGAGGATGACTTCTACTGCCTTGCAGAACTCCAGGATGATGGTAACCACTGTGCTGATCTCAACACCAAAGTGCTGGACAATAGGATGGCAGGAGTCGGGGGTTGTCAGACCTCATATAGCTATGGCCACTTGCTGCACCACGGGGATGGGTGATCACATCGGGGTGGCCTGTTGCTCCAGTCATGACCGGAGAAGCTCCGCTATCCTTAGAATGAGTAGTCTCTTAACCCTGAAGCTGGCCTGCAATGCAGCATCATCCCACATGTTGAGGACCCTCGCTCACTAGGGATGGGCGAACAGACCACGGTTCGTGTTTGGCCGTTCGTGTTCGGCCGTTCGTGATCGGCCATTCATGTTCGGCCGTTCGGCCATTTGCCGAGTTCGTGTTCGGCCATTCGTGTTCGGCCGTTCATGTTCGGCCATTCGGCGGGTTCGTGTTCGGCCATTCGGTCATTGAAATCATGCGAGAGCCCAAAATCGAAAGCGGAAGCACTGAAAAACGGAAATTCATGTGCGTGCGGAGCTGTGTGGCAAGTGAGTGTGTGTTTGACTCAGTTGGTGTGTTTTTGGCTGTGTTTGACTGTGTGTGACTTTGTTGGATTGGCTGGCTGTGTGTTTTGGTTCGGTTTGTGTGTTGGGTGAGAGAGAGATCCTTGTTTAAAAAAAAGAAAAAGAAAAACTGAAGAAGGCTGTGGTGAGGATCCCTCGGCTGGGGGCCAACTTGCCAGTGCAGCCACAGCCACTGCCACTCAAGGAGGAGGAGGTGGCCGAGGCGGCTGCCCTGGTGGCGGCTACGGCGGCGGCGGCTAGAGCTACTGCTGCAGCTGGTGCTGCTAGTCCTGCACTGGTGGCTTACTCCTCGGATGAGGAGGAAGCGGCGGGCTCTGGAGCTGCTGCCAGGTTCGTAAAAAATTTTTTTACTTTGAGGACAAGAAAGGCTCTATCTGTTGGAGAGAGCTCACTGGCATGCGTGTGGGTGCGTGGGCAGTGGGCATCAGTTGGGCACAAACAGTGGGCATCAGCGGGTGGCAGCGGATGTCTGCAACAGTGAGGGAGGGTAGGGTACTGTAGTGCGGTGGGCTTTGGCACGAGCAGCACCCCCACCCAAACATGTGCCAGGCTAGCAAGGGTTCCACTCTCCAGTTGCCTTGCCATCCCATTCCCTATGCATATGCACCCCCAAATAAGGGCAGGCTCTTTCCTCCAGCCAGGGTTGTTGTTGTTGTTATTATTATTATTATAATTAACAAACATTTATATAGCGCCAGCAGTGTACCTGTGGCATCATCTTTACAAAGTAATAAAATACAGACACGGTCCCTGCCCCTAGGGCTTACAATCTGAGAGACATAGGAAGGGGAACAGAGGGAGAGACAGACAAGGGGTCTAACATTCATGAAGATGCGAGGTCTCAGGTGCACGTGCTTGGCTTGGTTACGATGAGAATGAGGGTTACGATGACGGTTCTATCTCCTGTCGCCATCCCTAGCACCCCAAGGAGGGCAGGATTTGCACATGCCAGCCAGGGCCTTCCTAGTTGTAATCCCAAGCACCACAAGGAGGGCAGGGCAGGGCAGGGTTTGGTTTGCACGTGCCAGCCAGGGCCTTCCAGTTCCTAGTTGCACTCCCTCCTAGCATGAGCATCCCCGGAGGGCAGGAATAGCACACAATTAAATTTCTAGTTGCAATCCCTAGTACTAGCACCCCGAGGAGGGAGGACTAGAGAGCAGCCATCATCATAAATGCCTGATATTTATTTGGTGTTCTTATTTGTTCATATTTCAGAGAGGAATCGGATTCCAGCCTCAGCAGCCCTACTGCCAGGAGGACCAGGCCAAGGAGGACGACTTGGAGTCGGCAGAGTCAGACCCCTAGGGAGAGCTCGCCAGCGACACCCCCAGACATTCGGCGCCCATCGTCGGATGTCTGGAGGTTTTATCAGAAGGGCGACACAACCGCCACATGCAAGGTATGGCACGGGGACTGGTACAACAGGGAATGAATTGCCCTATGACCTGTTAGGAATGGAAGTCCCCTGCAGAGAGAGATTGGATGGCCACCCAGTCCACCCACTTGTGGAGACAGAATGCAGGCAGGGCTTGTTGACAGACATTGGTCTGACACAGTATGACCCTTCTTATGTTCTTTTCTTTTTCTTCTCTTTTTAGATCTGCAAAAAATCATTCCGCCGGCAGAGGGAGGGGACCACGTCGGGGCTCATCAGCCACGTGGAGAAGACCCACGGCAGGAGAGTGATGCGGGCGGGCGAGGCCGCAGAGGACTCTGAGGTGGTGCCCGTGCCCGCACTGCCCGTGGTCAAGCCTCAGCGCCAGAGGAAGGGGGGGAAGGCCACCCAGAAAAGGCGGCATACAGGCCCTTCCCCTCCACCCCCCTCCAGCCCCGACGTGGAGACCCCCGATCCCCTGGAGGACGCAGAGGTGAAGGCCCTTCGGGCCAGGATGCAGCGGTGCACCCTGGCCCATATGGAGGCGGTGCATCAATCGTCTAGCGAACTGGAGAAGACCCTGGTGAAAGAGCTGCAGGCGGTCCAGGCGGAGCGGCAGAAGGCGGTGGCATACGCCCAGTATGTCTCTGCCGAGCTCCGCCGCGTGCAGCTCTACCACCAGGAGCTCTCCAGTTGGCATGAGGCGATGAAGGAGGGCCTGGATTACTGCATCCTCAATGGTGTGCTGAGCGAGCACGAAGTCACCGGCCCTGAGGCCTGCAAGGTGCCGCTACCTCTCCTGCCCTTGGACCGATTCCCGGGGGATAGGCCAGGGCCCAGTGGCAGAGAAAAAGACTCTTAGGTTTTTGTAATAAGTTTCATTTTCATGTTTTGTTTTGTTTTCTTTAATGTTGTTGTTTTTGTTGTTGTTGCTTTGTTAAACTTATTGTTGAATTGTTCATTCTTATAATAAAAGTAAAGTAGTTTAATGTATTTCTTGTTACGAGCTTCATTTGACCTGTCCAATATTTTATTTATCCCTTTGTGCTGCTGAAGTTCTGGCTGGCAGGTGGCAGAATCGCATACAGCTTGTCGATCCCTTCCAGCAGCACCTCCTCCCAGCTCATGTACCGTAGTTCTGAACCCAAAGATGTGCTGTGCCAGCAGCAGGGTCTCAACTAGCGGAAATCCCCCCAGGAGGTGCAGGGCCAGTGTGTGTGTGTGTGTGTGTGTGTGTGTGTGTGTGTGTGTGTGTGTGTGTGTAGGTGTGACAGAGAGAAAGAGAGAGGAGAGAGAGACAGGCTCCTCGGCAGCAGGCAGTACTGGCGTCGGGAGGTGGGGGTCGGAGGGGCTGTTAGTTTCAGCAGCCAGCTTCAGCGGGCATCCGCGGGTGGGTGCAGAGAGGAGTAGGCTTTTGGGGAGGGGGGCAGCTTGTACTTCTCCACAGCCCTCCCCGCGAGTGAAAACTCAAGAGACACAAACTTCAGGAGTTCTGCAGATGGTAGGTCGGGTCCCCAGTTTACGAAGAGAAACTCGATAGTGACACAGATGTACAGACATCTCAGGAGGTGCAGGGCCTCTGTGTGCGTGTGTGTGTGTGTGTGTGTGTGTGTGTGTGTGTGTGTGTGTAGGTGTGACAGAGAGAAAGAGAGAGGAGAGAGAGACAGGCTCCTCGGCAGCAGGCAGTACTGGCGTCGGGAGGTGGGGGTCGGAGGGGCTGTTAGTTTCAGCAGCCAGCTTCAGCGGGCATCCGCGGGTGGGTGCAGAGAGGAGTAGGCTTTTGGGGAGGGGGGCAGCTTGTACTTCTCCACAGCCCTCCCCGCGAGTGAAAACTCAAGAGACACAAACTTCAGGAGTTCTGCAGATGGTAGGTCGGGTCCCCAGTTTACGAAGAGAAACTCGATAGTGACACAGATGTACAGACATCTCAGGAGGTGCAGGGCCAGTGTGTGTGTGTGTGTGCGTGTGTGTGTGTGTGTGTAGGTGTGACAGAGAGAAAGAGAGAGGAGAGAGAGACAGGCTCCTCGGCAGCAGGCAGTACTGGCGTCGGGAGGTGGGGGTCGGAGGGGCTGTTAGTTTCAGCAGCCAGCTTCAGCGGGCATCCGCGGGTGGGTGCAGAGAGGAGTAGGCTTTTGGGGAGGGGGGCAGCTTGTACTTCTCCACAGCCCTCCCCGCGAGTGAAAACTCAAGAGACACAAACTTCAGGAGTTCTGCAGATGGTAGGTCGGGTCCCCAGTTTACGAAGAGAAACTCGATAGTGACACAGATGTACAGAAATCTCAGGAGGTGCAGGGCCAATGTGTGTGTGTGTCTGTGTGTGTGTGTGTCTGTGTGTGTGTGTAGGTGTGACAGAGAGAAAGAGAGAGGAGAGAGAGACAGGCTCTATAATTAATAATAATCCTACTCTAAATGAATCAAAAAGGGGAAGGGAAGGGAATCAGTGGGGAGGGAATATATTCAATGGAGGGGGGAGGGAGGAAGGAAGATTGAACACAGGGAGGGATAAAAACAAAAAACAACAACTAAATCTATCAAACCTAATGTAAATAAATGAGAATATGGGGGTAGATGAGGGTTTGATGGGTGAAATAGGAGGAGGATGGCAGCAATGGATTGCGAAGCTGGAGTGGAAAATGCTGGGTGAAGAGGAGCCTTCTGAAACGCCTGCTGTTGGGAACAGTGACTAGCTCAGAAGGTATTGGGAATGGGGGAGGCAGAAAGTTTTGTTTCTTGCTGCGCCCGCCTCAAATCAAGCCCCATTGGCTCTGTGCAGCCTAGCCCATGGCCAATTGCAGACTGCCAAGCCAGTGGTCTGAGGCGAAAAGAGATGGTGATTCGGCAGGCTGGCTGCTACTCGAAGCCACTCTCTCCACCCTCCACCCCTGGTGCCTGGAAGTCTGCTCCTAGCTGAGTCAAATGACTTCCCCCTTCATTTGGCCTTCCAGTGACCTGACAGACCATGTTTTAGCCACCCGAACACAACCGAACGCGATCCGAACTTAACGAACTGTTCGGCCATTTCGTCATTCGGTGTTCGGATCTGTTCGGTGTGTTCGCCATTTTGCCGTTCGGTGTTTGGTTCCGTTCGGTATGTTCGAGTTTGGATTTGTGTTCGTGTTCGGTTGTCCGAACAGGCCGAGTTCGGGCCGAACACCGAACTACCGAACCGCGTTCGCCCATCCCTATCGCTCACCACTGAGCTGTCCTTGGAACAATCCAGAGGTAGTGTTGAATATACATGACCAGGTAGATGCCACAGGAAACAGTTGTGATGTACCCTGTCTGGCTCCAGGTAACATTCCTCAACTGGTCATTGTTCTGGCACCTGGCAGAGATGATCCTCATCAGGGACCACAGCTTCCCATATATCCAGTAACCCACCCTCTGGTGGAAGCGTCTGCATATGTATCTAAAGAGAGACGCCTGTAGCTCAGCCAGGTAACCCAAGAGTCTGAAGGACAGCAGATGATGGTCTACTTCTGCTTGCATGATCAACTGGTGCTGTCTATACCACTCCACAATGCAGTGCATGAGGCAATGACAGGCATTGACCTGCCCCGCATCCATGGTGTGGTTGACAGCAAAGAACAGACAGGCTAATGTGACCACAGAGGTGTTGTATACCATACTTCTCCAAGGCAAACCAGTGCCGGATTGCTCATGCTGTGTGGCTGACCATGTAGCCACATGGTTCTGTGCACAGCTGTGCTGCTGATCGAGACCTCATTGATCACAGAGAGTCTGTCTGTCTGTTCTGAACAGGTGCTGGCCATTTCCATGGGTAGGATGGTCCCCCTCCCCCAGCACAGGTGCGTGTATGTTTTACATGTGCTTCCATGGTGTGGAGCGTTTTCAGGCATCTGTTTCCCTTTTGCATTCATTATGGGTTCTACCCTTGGGTGTGTGGCCAGCAGGGCATGAGGCCTTTCCTGGAGCAGTGTCACTTCCTCTCCTTGTACCTGCTCTCTGTGTTGTGGTTTCACATGCCCCCCCCTCTGATGGGATTGAAAACCTGGCTCACTGTTGCCTCCTCGAGCATCCCATCCCCCTGCCTTGGTGGTCCCATCTCCCTCCTTGGCAATGCCTTTGGTGTATGCATGCCACTGTTATATTGTGACCTTGGAGCTGAGAGGGAGCCACTGTCTGGTTTCTTTTCACACAGCTGTCTCTACGTTCATTACCCGACCACCTCCTTGTTGGTTTGGAACATGCCTGGGGCTCCTGTTCCATTCGTGCCTCCTGCCCAGGGAATGTCTGCCCCCCATGATTGGAGTGTGTGGACTACTATGTCTCTTGCGGACTTAGGGCACAGACAGGATGTTCAGCAGCTGTTGGGGTCACCCGTTACTGCCCCAGATAGCTATGACCTCCTGAGCGATCAGCTCCACCAGCTTGGTCACCCTGCTAGCGGGCCCGGTTGCTGCTGCCGGGCCCTCAAGCTCGGCCTCCGGTTGTTTGACAATGATGCTACGCCTCCTCCCACCCATGGTGCTGTGACTCCGTGGGGACCTGTAGAAACCCCAGCATTACAAAAGATATGTGGGCTGCCACACCTTTGCCTGTGCCTTGCGACTGTGGGGCTGGGACCGTCATTTGTCTGTGTCCTCCTTGGGACACGTGGCCATGGTCGGTCCCGTCGCAGCTGCCTGAACTGGCGGCTTGAGCTTAATCACCTGGAGTCACCCCCCACCCCCCAAGCATCCTGTACCTGTTAGAGGAGCCTCCAGCAGCCAAAATTAGGACATTATATGATGTGTGGATTCAGCCGGATGTGCAGGTGGGCTTAGTCATTGGTGACCCTTTTGAACCATATTACCTGGCCGCTTACCATATGGGGAAGCTGGAGTACTGGAGGGGCGTATTCCAGTGGCCCTCGTATGTGGAATGTGTGGGTCTGCCATCTCCTCCCCCCAGACACAGACCCCTTGGACCTGAATGCTCCTGACCCTGCTTAAGACCCACCTGCCATGGGGCTGGACATAACAGTGCTCCTCCACCCACCCTGGACCTGGACATTGGTGTGAGTGCAGTCCCTGAGCCCTTGTGACTGTGTCTTTCTGTTCATGGGGCATGGGGTGTTGAGAACCCACAGTGGGTTATGTGTGCTGTGGCCCCCTGCCTCTCCTGTGTGCGGGACTGCACAGTGCTACCATCCTGGACTGCTGTTCTGTTCTTCCCAGTGTCTGCACCCTTCTCTCCAACTGTACCGGATCCAAAAAGCCTAGTGAAATGTTGGGCTTAATGGACTGTTGGTCTGACCCAGTATGGCCCTACTTATGTTCTTATGTCCTGCACTCTCCGCATTAGTTGCCTGTAGAGCGACAGATTTAATTTAAGATTGTGTTGCTGGTTTTTAGGGCCTTGAAAGGTACAGACCCTGGCTATATTCGAGACTTGCTTCTTTAGTTTCATACTGATGAAACCACCAGTGGGGTTTGGGCCTAAGCAGGTGAGTGACTGGGCCTTTGCTTTGGGGACCCCTCACGGTAGAGCACATTCTTTTCAGATGTCCATCTCAGTTCCTCCCTCTTCAACTTTAAAAAGCACTTATTTATTCCCCTGATGCTTTTAGGAGCCACGGCTGGTTTCCCTTAATGTGTGTTTCCCTCCCTCTTTACCATCCCCCTTTTAATTGTTTTTAGGTGGATTGCCATTTTAAATGGATTTTATATTATCATTATCTTGTGAAGTGATCTGAGCACCATTTTGAAGGAGACAGGTCACCGGGAGCACATTACACCAGTGCTCTGTTCTCTGCACAGTCTGGCTATAGTCTTCCGGGCCCGATTCAATGTGTTAGTATTTTTACCTATAAAGCCCTAAATGGCCTAAGTCCGACCTATTTGCAGAACCACCTCACTCCCCCAGCTCTGGATAGGCCCCTGTGGTTGGCCAGGGGCGCCTTCCTCAAACTCGCCTGGGTATACCAGGGGGCAACTATGAAGAATGTAGTCTCGGTGGCCTCACCAAGGCTGTGGAACTCCCTCCCAGAAGAGACCCAGATATTTCCAGATCTCCCCATCTTCCAGTGGAGATGTAAGACCTGGCTGTTCCACCAAGCTTTTGGCGAAGGAGATGGGTAGGGTGGGAGGGAGTGGGTTAGCATGGGCTGTGGGTTTTACACCTTCCAATGTTTTATATTTATTATTGTCACATTTTATTGTTTTTTATTAATTGTAAGCTGCCCTGAGCTGCCTTGGCAGGAAGGGTGGGGTATAAAATGGTTACATAAAATAAATAAATAAATAAATAAATCAAGCAGAGCACTATAGAAATAAAATGATTTATTTATTAATTATTATTTTTATTATTATTATTATTATTCATAAGCAGGTATATCAGTTTGCACATGTTCCAACTCAACCACCTTCTGCCTTTCAATAATTATACTGTATTCTACTCATCCAGGGGTGTAAAAACAGAGGGCCTGGAAGGAGCATATTTCCTCCTGAGTGAAGTGCAGGGGGCATCCTGGCCCTCATTCTTAATTGTGATTCCTTAATTTCTAGGACCAGGGATTTGAGGAGTTAAAAGGGCAGAGATTTCCCCTCCATCACATAGCTTTTTGTTTTCTGACTGCGCTTCATTTGATTTCTCAGTGCTAGTATGAACTATGTCTTCAAAATATATGATAAACTAATTAGGGAACTAGTTGATCTTATATTCATCTTAAACAGCGTCAGTATTCATAAGCCCTTTTGTTTTCAATTTAAACTGATTTTTTTTTAAAAAAAAGTCCAGGGTTTTTCAAAAATGATTATGTGGAATTTGTTTTACTGATTTTCACCCAAATTTTGTATCATTCCAGTATGTAGATCATTTTATTAGGAAAATACAGTACATTGCATTAGATAAGTGTTATGTTAATAAAAAATTAGTCTACATGTATATGTAAAGCTGCCTGCTGAAGTAAGGCAATGTAGTGGAAGATATACACACATAATACGCATGCTCAGAGGTGCATGCACATCTGTACATACTGATGAATCTCACGTACACCAGGTACACATTCCATGCTATTAGCAGTTAACAGTCTTAAGATTTGTCACACGAATGTAACCCCCCTCCCTTCATCTTCCCTGAAGTGGCACAGGGCTCAGAGCAGGTACGTTCCACCCTCCCACTTGGGATTGTTCCTGCCTCCCTGACAGAGCAGTTTTAGAGGCCCTGGGCTCAGGTTACTTTTCTTCTCTTGTTTGAGATCTCCCAGGGTGGGGTGAGGATTTTAAGTAACCTAGGTATTTGGTGCTTCAGCGCCTCCACCCTGGGGGTGTTCACCTGTCTCATGCAACTGGTGTTCTGAAAATGGCTGATCTAAAGAAGTTTGTAATTAATACTGGTGCGGTTTTCAAGCATTCCAGTAAAACAAAACAAAAACATCTTCTATGGCGTCTGTGAATATTTCATATTTGAATGCAGCATTCCAATTCCCATTGTACCGACAAGATGATTTAATTTGTATTTGGCTGCACAGAGTGTGCAGAAGGCATGGGGTGTCTTAATGCGGCTTTTAGATTGCAAAGAGTTGAGCACTGCAGTGGAAGAGCCCCAAAGCTGAAAACTCAAGCAGATAGGCAAGAAACTAGGCAAAGTCTTGATACAAAACTTGAATTTCTGATTGGAAGACTTCAACATATTACATCAGTGCTCCAAAGTTTGCACTGGTTTGGCACCCATAGCTTCCCAGGCACAATTCAAGGTGCTGTTTTTGACCTTTAAAGCCATAAATGGTCTGAGCCCCACATATCTGAAAGATTGCCTGTCCTTCCATGTCCCTCTGTGGCCCCTGTGATCAGCTGGGAGCACCTCCCTGTGGGTACCCGTCCATTAGTCTTATTCGGAAGGGCTTGCAGGGAGGCATTCTCAGTTGCTGCCCCCATGCTGTAGAACTCCCTTCCCTGAGAGGATCATTTTCGCTCGAGCCTGAACATCTTCCAGAGGTGGTGTAAGACTTTTCTGTTTGAAAAGGCATTTGGCATGTGAGGATATGGGATGAGGGGGTTGGTGGAGAGGTTTGGGGTAGAGGTGTGAGGGAGTGTTGCATAGGGGGAATGGGGAGGTGGTACTGGGTGGGTTTTATGGAGGGATGTGGCTGGGTTGGTGGGGTTTGGCGGGGTTATGTTTTTATTTTAATCTTTTCATTTTTTATAGGTTATGGTTATATTTTCTTTTTGTAAGCCACCCTAAGTCTTTTAGAGGGAAGGGCAGGACAAAATAATTAATTACATTAAATAAATAAAATTAAATGAATGAATACCATGTACGAAGAACAACCTGTTCTTTGAGAGACACAGCATTACCTAACAGAGGTATATGTTCTGGTTAACACTATCTCTTCAGAACTCTCTCACAAAAGTACATCTGAGGAGATTCCAGGAAAAAACCCAATCTTTTCATGTCCATGTTGCCAGTCAGTGAGCAGGACACACGTCCAGATGCTTTCTGATGTTTTCACAAAGACCTGTCAAAGAAGTGGGAAGCTACTGTCACTCCCAATATGTCCCCTGAAGCTTTTCACAATGAATCATCATTCTGGGAAGCCATTGTGTTGTTTGAACGTCATTGCAAACGTGTGGCCTCAACTGATACATTTAAAGAGTATGCATGTATCATTTCCCCCTTTGTGGCTCTTAATGAAGAAAGTGCTAAACTGGAAAGCGAATTCCATTCTGTAACAGAGTGTGCAGCCCTGGGGTAAATTCGTTCAGGAACTGCACTACCTCAGTGAGGCCAGCCCACGCGGCATCTTCACAAAACACCTCTTATTCACCCAATTCCATGAACAGTGTTCTGGGGTGCCTCTTCCTTTGTCTAGGCCTGGCCAGGCACAGGTCTTCTCAGCCAGGTATTAAAAGTCTTAAAGTCTCCTTGCTCCAGCAAGTTCAACCTACCGCTCAGTCACCTTGCTGTAGCTCTCAGATAGAGCTTTCCCACAGGAGGAACTGTGCTTGGCCAGCACAGACTGACACCAGCATCAGAGGCGGAGCCCTCTCTGACTCTCTTAACCCTTACCTTTCATCAGGAAAAAAATGACACTCGAGATATAATGGGGTCGATTTTCTACCCCAAGCTGATTTTGGCCTGTGGATTGAAAGTGTGCAATAAAATGTAAAATTTTTTACAGTAGCCACACAATCTATGCCCAGAACACACAGACAGACATTATAGGGTCTGCATTGGGGTGGATTTCCACTACAATAGGAAATTGACGCTGGGGTGATTTGTACCCCAGGCATTGTTTGTGTGTGTTTTTTATTATAGAAGACAAACCGTAAGAGATATCTGGATGAAATTTGAGTATGTTATGCCCAGAGGTGTTGGTGACAGTGTCCTAAAATCTCAAACTTGCAGAGCCATGAATTACCATATTTATTCATGTTTTTTTCCACCCGGGGATTTCTACCCCAAGCTGTTTTTGGCCTGGGGATTGAAAGTGTGCAATAAAATGTAACTTTATTTACAGAAGCCACACAATCTATGCCCAGCACACACAGAGAGACATTATAGAGTCTGTTTTATGAGAAATACCAGCTCCACACATGAATAAATAACAACCAACACTACTCGTTTTTCTTTGCAAAAGCATTATTTTTTATTCAAACTACAGAAAATG